>OX377201.1:6899606-7222234 GCA_947396885.1 Heligmosomoides polygyrus polygyrus | reverse complement strand
CTATTTTTCAGAAAGCAATTGTGATTTTTGAATTTCGAAAAATGAACGGAGTTATGATCATTTTTATGAAATCACTCCAATGTCGACGATGGAGAGTCTGCGAGCCGTTCTTCACAAATTTGATCATAACTTGGTTAATTTTTTGAAATTCAAAATCCCAATTGCTTTTTGAAAAAAAGAGAAAAGGTGCTCTCCATCCATATAGAAACCGGTTTCAAAAAAGGGGTCTTCATACGAGGCGAGGGGGGTTCGATTTTTGGCACGTATTTCTGCAACAATGGACCAGAAATCGAACCCCTACCGCCCCCTATGAAGACCTCCCTGATGAAAAGAAATTTCTATATGGTTTGAAAGCGCTTTTTCTCTAGTTTTTTAAAAGCTATTAAATCTTTCAAAATTCGAAAAACCTACCGGGATATAATTATCTATACAAAATCACTTCAATTTTTCGCTCAAAAATCGAAGGCCTCCGCCCCCTATAAAGATCTAGTTTTTGAAAACAGATTTTCACACCGTATGAAACAACTTTTCTTGTAGTTTTTAAAAAGCCATTGGCTTTTTAAAATTGTGGAAAACTTACCGAGTTATGGTCATTTTTGCGAATGTCGAATTTCGTCGCTCCTATGACGACGGTGCCATATCGATCAGAGGTCGATACAATTCGTCTATTCGTTTCAGGAAACCATGATTTTTACACTGTGCATTGAACAAGACTTGAAACGTTTTTTGGCAAGATTTCTACTGTGTGGGTGATCTGCATCAGGTAAAAATTAATTAATTTTTCTTGAAAAGCGAAAAATTTAAATGCGATCAGCCCTAATCATATCGGAGATCGCTGCGAAGAAGCTCAGATTTTTACTGTGTAGTACTCATGACTGAAAAATCCATGAAGCACAATTTCACTCTCGCGTATTCTTTCCTTGAGAAGATTGAAAAATTTTCCGCGGGAAGGCCACCGTCAGTCTCCATCGATGATATCGGCGAACGCAATGGCTCCACGTAACCTACCATATTTCGGAGTTTGTTCAACGTCTCTGAAAAATTTACAGAGTTTTTAAAACAATAAGAAGTGTGGATACTACGCTTTAAAAAGCAGGATCCATGCTTCCATGTGATTAACGGTGTCGAAAATTTTCGGCAAATGACACAAATCGGAGCGTCTGTTCATACAAAGGATCGTTTCAGAAAAACAGGTTTTATTGCCATGTGTCAAACGGGGGCTTAAAATTTTATTGGGTACAAGTTCACTTTCTGATGCTGTTTCCAGCAGAAGAGAGAAAATTAGTTCCGTGACAAGTCCATCCTCCGGTTGCCATTCCGTCATCGCTTCCGAGAGTGTCTAAAAAATGTTGTGGATAAAGCACTTAAGTCAGCTTTAGCAATTTACAATCTGCATTGTATAGAGTACAATTTCGAATGCAGATGTTGCTCCTTCACGTACAAAAATGTCCCGAGATTCACGAGATGCTCAGAAAGCCTGAAAAGTTGAACTCGTTGTGATTAATTCGACAACTGCTCTCAAAAGTGCTTTATTTTCAACTGTAAACAAACAAGATATTATTATCAGAAAATTACATACACAAAACCTTTATCAGCGTTTTTTCTAACAAATTACTAAATCAAACAGTTGTCCTCTTTCTTGAGCTAATCTGATACAGTCGACGCTGCATCTGGAAAGAAGGACCTATTAAAGGGTACAAAAATTGCATAAAAAATTTTAAAAAATCAATGCGGATAGGAACTAAAACGGTGGTCTACACAAGGGGGGAGGGTCGTACCAGATCCGCTCTGGGAGGGGGGGGGGGTTGTAAATTTTCGGCAAAAATCGAACCCCACGCTTGACCCTCTCCGTGACGTGTGATCTGGCGTTGTCTTGCTGATAGATAATTCCGCTCCTGAAAATCTGTCTGAACCGATTCCAGCGGAGTTCAGCCTGCGCGCGGCCAGGTTGAGAAGAGTAGATTACAGCATTAATGCTGGAACCGTTCTTGACGAGCTCCCAGAAGTTAATACCTTCTTGACACCACCAAACGGAGGGAACGTAGCGAACCGGACGCCTCAAAAATAGAAGACCTTGACTGGGAGCGTCAAACTCATCCACCTTACAGCCCAGACCTTGCGCCGAGTGACTGCCACATTTTTAGTTCGGTACAGTACTTCCTGGTTGGAAGACGATTTAATAATGTGGACCGGGACAAAATGCACCTCCAAAGATTCTTGGCCTTAAAAGCGCAATAATTCTATGGCCGTGGTATAGATCACCTACCTGATATATGGGAAGCACTTCTGCGTTCCGAGGGATCTTATTCTGATTAAAGATTGTAATTAGTTATTTGTTAATAAAGACTTTTGCTGAAGATTATTGAGAGTCCACGAAATTAGTTGCCAACCTAGTGTTTTCGACCACGAGGAATCTAGTGGAGCTATGCGGACATGCAGAAATGAACGCGAAATAAGATGAGGGCAAATTTTGGAGTGAATACATACTTTTGTAACGCACTGTATCCGGCAGTAGGATATTTATCACACGTCAAAGCTTATGGGTTTTGCTTAAAACGACTAACGAACAACGATACTGGAATAAGTTGAGTATTGGAGCAGACATACTTGCTGACGACGGGATAGGCGCTTTCAACAAAGACTTCATTAAACAAGTTCGCCAAGTCTTCGTCAGGAGCGGCTTCAGAGTTCCCGCGTATCCACACAGCAAGATCTCTGCTAGATGAAAAGCAACTTCTGAAAATACTTTTGCAATGCAGTACATTTTGGCTCAATGCTAATGTGGTGAAGGAACGGGACCGCAGTGAATGCTTCTGTTCCTATAGAGTACGCGTCGACTATTGAAATGTGACGATACGCAGTTACGCATAATCGAGTCGAACTTTGACCTTGGTATTTAAATCTAATTCTTGGGCATATGATGTACTTAACTGATCCTTCCATTTTTCTAATGCTTACTGTATGCTATACAGCTCATGCATGCTCCATGTAAGTTGTTTGATCATAGTCGCCAAAGGGGACAGCACTGGGAGATGGACAGACTTTACACACCATGTCCACTGATCGCCATTATTGATCGGATCTATCGACTTTTGCTCGGAATTGATCGTTTAGAGTGGTAACCAGACCAATGTGTTGATGGGTGGACAGTATACTTCGGACCGAATCGAATAATTTCGAACGAATATTCGAATAAATTCTAATATTCATTATTCGAATATTCGATGAGGCCCAAAATTCGAATATATTTGAATATTCGGTTTTTCATGAAACCGAATATATTCGATTATTCGTTTATTCGAAAAAATTTTGGAAGGACACAAGTATATTGGACAGTCATCACAAATTCTGTTCCACAGTATGCACAAGGCGACGAACTTGTGCCTAGAGGCGAACAGCTACGGACTGAATCCTATCGAAATCTGGAATTGACACCAAGGACGGCTCAAACGTTGTCTTATTTAGTGTAGTTCACTGGTTTAGGAGCATGTAGCGTAGTCTTAATAGGCTCCGGTTGTAGCCTGCACCCAGATCTATCCCAAAAGATTAAGGTCTCACCAGGTCTGGGCGAAATGGACAATCAATTGGCATTCACAAAATCTCGATGAAGTAGAATGCACGGCGCACCCTACGAGCAGATCGGCTAATGCCGAGCTTTATCATTTTATTCCTATTTCCTCCCACAGAAACAGAATGCGTGGCGCAGTCCAAAGCAGTAGATCACTAGCGAGTTTTGCGTTTTCCAACAGAGATCGTATGGTGGTAGTCGCAGCACAAAAAGACCCAGTGCCATATATACCAGGGGTGCACACTTAACGGTTAACGATTTAACGAATTTAACGAATTAACGGCATTTCTCGTTAAAATCTGGCTTAACGACTTAACGGAAATTTTTAGAAATTTAACGGAATTTTTAGCGGATTTTTTCCTCTGTAAGTTTATCACTTTTACCCTTAACCTTCATTAATGTTGCAGGCTTCATCCTCCCAAATAGGACTGTTCCTGAAAAACTATTAGACTGTTGGAATCAGCAAGACAATTTTCATGTTTTCATGTCATTCTCATACCTTTTCTTCGTGGTGAACTTGAATTTTTGGAAAAAATGCATTTTGGAGCTAGAAATTTTTTCGCCAGTCCCCCAAGCACGTCAACGAATTCACAACCTCTTATTATATGCCTATCCTCACTTGGCGCTGCTTATCACTTTTGCTCGCCTCCTGGAGCAGTCGGAGAGAATACTTTCGATCGCTCGGTGTATTCCGAACAATTTTAAAAAAACGTTAGGATAAGGATAAGGATAAAGGACGGCGTTACTTAATCCCTTTTGGGATGCGCCAGCGCATTCTACTTCTTCGGGATGTCGTGGAGGCGATACGAATGCGTATTTGGCATACAATGACTTGCGGTGGCCAGCCGACGAACAAGCCAGCGCTTTATCCTTCCCGAACAAGTCTGGTACTAATTCGCCGACCCAGAGAGATGGAAGACTTGGTTGACCTGGGCTGGAAAACTGAACCAGGACCAGGAGCCTGGTATCTGGTGCATGCGACAGCCGGCGCCTCCTCCGATTGCGCTACACGCGCCCTAGAAAAACATTAACAACAAAAACTTGAAGATCTACTTTTCCTCTATCTTGAAGCGTTAACGACGTGTCACACCTTTTCGGCACTAAGGGATCATGTGACACGTGTCGTGTCACGGTCCCGACGTTGCAAAAAATGGATTGTTCCCACGCATCAAATACGCGAAAATTGTGCGTTCGACAGCGTGCTAACATTCCATTGATAGACTTTTAATTGCCTTATGATATGGTGAGAATAGTCCACCGTCACCCTAGCTATTTTTATGAATTCTTTCTGTACCTAGTGGGCTGGTGCCCGCATCGAGGCTGTATATCCTCGTAGAACAGTCACTCAAAACTGTTTCGCAAAAAGCTAGGAAGGGGGAACTCCGGGGTCTGCCTGATCGCACATTTTAAGATACCTCGCCGGTGAGATGCGAGAAGCAGCCCACTTAGACCGTTATTTTGAATTGTAATTCCGTACCTGTTCTCCTTCAACATCGTGTAGATAATATGTTGCCAAAGGCTTATTTATTTTGCTATCTACACTTTGTTGATACTGAATTGTTTATTTTAGGTTGCAGTTTTGCACTGCTTTATTTCGGCTTACGTTTCGGCTTTGTCGACTTCTTCAGAGCCTTATGATGTGGTCAGAGTAGTTCACCGTCACCCTAGCTGGATGGAAGATAGTGAATTTTTTAAACCCATCTTTCTCCGGTTTTTTATACTCTCTTCCCTGAATTTTAGCTCTTGACCTGTTGGAGCTTAAACGAATGACATTTCCCACGATTTTTTCACTTGAAATAATAGTTTGCAGCTGTATTTTTTAACGAAATTTACGAAAATTTTCCTTTAAAAATTTCGTTAAAAAAAATTCGCACATAAATTTGTGTGCACCCTTGATATACACCATTTTCAGGTCGAATCGGACACTTTTCCAACCAAATTGGACATTTTTCATGTCAAATTGGACACTCTTCTAAGCTGGCCTATGAGCTTTGAAATCAAACTAAACGACTTCCAAATCAAAATGAGCTTCTTGCAGGTTAAACTATCTTCAAGATGGTTAGAATACTTTTTTTGTTCAAGGAAAGCTCAGAATAACTTTTTTGATTTTTTTTACTTTAGCTGCCGAATGAGTGAAATAATTTTATAAAATTTTTATTTTATGAAAAAGTATAATAATTTAAATTTTGTATTAAGGACCAGCAAGTCTGCAATCATGTCCTGCATCAAAGACCTGGTTCGCGTCATGTACTCCAAAAGTTAAACGCAACGCATATGGGATTAATAGCGTAAATACTGCTTACATGCGGCAAGACAGTGAGGACATGTGTGTTTTTTGCAATTGTTTGTGCTGCACCGCTTTCAGGTTGAAACCTGCATGCAAACAGAAATTTTACTATCAATCGAATAAAAATCGCGAAGTTTCGAACGGGGACATGGCGCAATCTCTGTTTTGGCAATATAAAATATTTTGTTATCAATCGAATAAAAATCGCGAAGTTTCGAGCGGGGTCATGGCGCGATCTCTGTTTTGGCAATGTAAAATGGCCGCCTTTCCGCTCTTCTAAACAAGCTTTAATTCATTGTATTCCTCAAAAAAATTATGAAACTTCAAACTATGTGTTCTCTTATTGGGAAGTAAATTAAAACTTCGAAGAAAGTTACACTAAATTTTTCCTTGAACAAAAAATACGAAAAATTATTCTAACCATCCTGGAGAGCCTTTAGTTTAACCTGTAAACAGCTCTTTTAAATTTGTAAGACGTCTAATTTGAATTCAAAGTTCATAGACCAGCTTAAAAGCGTCCAAATTGACCCGAAAAGTGTCCAGTTCGATTTGAAAAGTGTCCAAATTCGACGTGAAAATGGTATAAATACTTCAAAGGCCATGGGAGTGTTAGGACAGTTGAGATGAGGGCTGCACTCACCCGTCCTGCCAGTGACTGTTGACATCAGCTGCAGTCTTTGCAACGACAAAACCTCTGAATACTCGGCATTTAACAAATCCCCGTCATATGCTTTGGAGCTGTTGCGCATCTGGAAGGACGCAGACCTTGAGCGGTCGTAGTCGGGTCCACATGTAAATTCGAGGTTTCGGCGGTGCTTCCGATTCGGCTTAGAAAGCAAGTAATGTGCCGGCAGGCTGCACGTTGATATAACTTCAGACGTGTTGTCGCTGAAGGTAACATTCATTCCCTGCTACTCTGCTTTAATTTTCACTGCAAAAGGTATTGATGGGGCATGCAAACCTTTTGTAGCGCAGCACCACCGCTCCCATTCCTTTAGCACTGTCACCGACGACAACGGACTCGCCTCCTTGTAAGCTCTGAAGCGATATCATGGTTTTCAAAATGATTCACATCCACAGCAAATCCTCAGGGTGCGCCATAAATATGGCCATTTTTGTCGCGCGTCGTTTTTTGTATTTGTTTGTAAACGTTTTTGTGTTCTCATTATTTCTTCGGATTCTACTTGTCATTCTTAACCGTATATAGTGGGTTTTTTTGCATCTCCACACTGCTCCTATCAGAAATGGTAAAGAGTTGTTGTCAAAGAGGCGCAATCTTGGATCCGAGAAGAGCAGGACCTTTTTTTAACATCGCTCGTCTGTTGAAGTTGCACAAGACGACATTCTATCGCTCTGCGGAGCTTAAGTCTCTTGTTCACCGTGCTCGCCCTGGCAGCCCGGTATCCGTAGCTACCAGCAGTCTTCAAAAAATCGTGAAAGAACAAATCAAGCGGAATCCAGGCCGCAGCATGGGAAAGATGGCATCCGGACTCAACGTATCAGCTACGTGTTCCGTTCTTCTGGGACAAGACGACGTTCCTTTATTATTGATTATCCTAGATTATCCCATCGGAGATACGGTAACATATATAATAATAACGTCTTCCATCGATGTGCAAGATGGTTCCAATGTCTGGATACTCGCTTATCCAGACATTGGAATCGAGTAAAATATTTAAGAGGAAACTTAATGATTTGGATCTTCTTCGATTACTTAGAATTGAGTAATTGTTCTAGGCGACGTTGAATCATGGTTCATTTTCTTCTCGTTTCTACTGTTTAACTTTTCTTACCGCAGCCCTTCATATGCCTGTCTCGGATAAGCCTCGAAGTCGTTTTGCAGTATGCGTAGCTTAGCTCACCCTTTCTGTGATCTATGTTCCAGCTAGCCACACTCCCGTCAAGAGTTCTGCTTATCGTGTCATCCGTTTCCTTCATCCCTAAAGTCCAGCTCTTGGCTCGTTGCATGTCACTGGGGTATGTTGCTCAATCGTCACTTCACCACTTTTGCTACATCCTGGATAAGGAATTCTGTGCAAGACGCGTTCACCAGTTACAAGTTGTTATGACGCGTAGTTGCTTCCATAGGGCCAGTGCCCAGCGTACGTATTTAGCTTAATTAGGTCCCATCATGGGCCCGCGTTGGAATGGCATCGTCAGTTGCGCTGGATAACCCCTGCTGTGGAACTGCTGCGAGACAACTTGTGTGTTGTGAACGTGGTTGTACATGATTGGATCGAGATGCGATATCGCTGACCCCACTGGCGCCGACTCCACTTACGTGCATTTAACCACCGGGCTAGTTCTAGGCATTATAACTTACGGGTAACAACCTTTCGGTACTATTTAACGGGTACCTAATATTTTCAATGAGATTACGATGGGTTTGTGGTGTGCTGATGTACTTACCGTTAGTGTATTAGTGTTTGTATGTTCCTTGCGTCTGTAATTTTTTGTTTTCGTTTGATTTTCTGGCCAAACTGCGTCAATTCTTGCACTTGCGATTGACTTTTTTAATAGTAATGCTTGGGCACACCTTCGGTGTATTGAATAAATAAAATAAATAAATACAACAATGAGAATAAAAGAGTTGGTTAAGAATGAACTTGGACTATACCCCTACGAGTTCCGTTAACTGCACGGACTGACGCCTGCAGAGATGGAAGAAAAAATGTCGAAGTCTCTTCGAGCAGCATGACCACTGCACGACGCTCTGCACCGATAAGAAAGTTTTCTCAATTGAGCAGTCTTTTATCGCCAAAACTCGCGGCTATTGGTTGAAAGTGGTGAGGATGCTGACATCGTTCACAGAAACTCTCATGCAGCTTCTCTGATGGTTTGGGCCGGAGTTTGCGCCACAGAACGGAAACGATTGGTTTTCTTTGAAAAAGGAGCCAAGGTCAACACCAATGTCTACGTGAACGACATTTTGATGAAGAAGTTGCTTCCCTGGGCTCAAGAATACTTTGGAAATAAAACATGGACTTTTCAACAGGACGGCACACCCGCTCATAAGTCCAACAAGACTCAGGAGTGGTTCGCGAGGAATCTTCCCAACTTCATCCCTGCTTCTGAATGGCCGACAAACTCGTAAGATTTGATTCTTATCGATTGCTGCGTTGGTCTGTTCTGTTAGAAAAAGCCTGCGCTAAAAGGCGCACTACGATTCGAGGATTGAAGTCTTCACTGAAAAAAGCATGGAAGGAAGCAGCGCCATGATTCTACGGGGAACAGAATATCCCCTCTCCTTCTCCATTTCTTTCAATATAGGCTTTGAATAAACTGACGTGGCCACGCCGCACTGGGCTTGACACGTATGAACGTGTAGTGCACGTTGCAATTGACACGTATCAACGTTGCGACACCTCAGTGTCATTTTTTTCTTCACCTGGTCAGTTGTCGTGCCCAACCACATCACTCTCCGTGGATCACTGCCGGGGACGATGAAGTGTCCAGTAATAGGCTGTCTACCGCAGGAGCGTCCTGCGGTAGACAGCCTATTACTAGACCCTGCATCTTCACCTTCCTATATTCACCTTCCGTGTTGCAGGCTGTCTGTCTACCGAATATGGCACACTAGCGCGGGAGTGTCCGCGGCAGTATACCATATTCGTGCAGTGCACTGCGGGAAGCTGTCTTTCCGCGCTCTAAAAACGTCAACGCGAGAAGACAGCCTTGCGCAGTACACTGCACCACGGAAGGCTGTCTACCCCGGACACTCCCGCGGTAGACAGCCTTCCGTGTACAAACGAATGTGCTTATACCGCAGTGAGATCTCGATCAGGCTGGATCATTTCTAGCCCGTTTCACTATTGCATTCATTTTGAAAAGTATGTTCCTTACACTTCTCGAAACCATTGGTCCCACTGGACCATGGTTTTGTCTGTGACTGAGCATTGCTTTGCTCTATGAGATAATGATCCCATATCATGAATGAATAGGAATGATGCCAGAAGAACCTTTAGTTATATCCTGTTATCCTGATATAGATATCATGTTCCCCCCGTAGTATCGTTGCGCCAAGGAAGTTCCGCAAGGAACTATGCGTGCCTTCGTTAAGTCCTATTCTAAGCGTCTGCAGGTTGTGATTCGTGCTATCAGAGATCATATTGAATGATATCCATTTTGCGTGTTAACTAGATCGTTAGTAAAATCTTGGGGAAGTTTCGCTGTTCCCTGATAAATTCTGCGTGAGTAATTTGCGTTTTATTGAGTGACCCATATTTATGGTGCACCCTGTAAAGCACCCGTGGCCATTGCTCCATGCTGTCCAAGTCCAACACGATGACTTGCTATGTTTCTGTGAGATGGCGCTCTTACCTTACGGCTCTCAGCGGCTCAACTTCCAGTAGTTTCAATCCCAATGAGGGGGGAGGAACGGCTGCCTCGGGCCGGAACGCATGTGTTTCGACAGGTTCACCGTGGCGATGTCTGCGGGCTCCACGTTTCGACCCACGGCCACTGCGCGGCTATCCCTGTACGTATCGCCACGGTGAACATGTCGACGCGCCTTTTTTCACCTTTTCGTTCGACGTTTTTTCGTCTAAATTACTTCTTTATCTCAGGAAGATGACTGCAATAGCCGCAGTAGGGGTTCAGGTAGACATGTTATGTGGCAAATATTCATCTCTATGTAGAATTGGACGTGAGTATGGAGTGGCCCCCATTGAGATTGAACTTTTCAGTATAGCTAGTAGCCATTATCTGATTTATCCTTGGATCTAGGGCGAGTGGAGCGCAGTCGGAGGTGCCAACTTTCGGGTGCATCCGATACCAGGTTCCTGGTTCGGATTTCACTCCCAGGCCAACAAATCTTCCATCCCTCCGGGTCGCTGAACGGGTAGCAGGCTCGTCTGGGAAAGAGAGCGCTGGAATGTTCATCGGCTGGCCAGCCAAGTCACTGTATGGCGAAATACGCATTCAAATCGTCCCACCGGCATCCCGTAGAGGTATTAGGTTGTCCGGAAAGTTTTTAGACTAATGTCAGGGAACAATGTGTAGTTAATATCTTTATTAGCAACCACTATCTTCAACAAGATATTCACCATTATGATCTATCACATATTGCCATCTTTCCGGTAGAGAGCGAATACCACGAGCGGAGAACTCCGGAGACTTGGACAGCAAGAAGTTGTTGACACCACTTTTGACTTCCTCCCGATTTGCGAACTTTTCTCCAGCTAAGAAAGACGGCAGCGACCGGAAAACGTGGTAGTCACTGGGTGCAAGATCAGATGAGTACGGTGGATGGGGCACCAGTTCAATCCCGAGTTCCTCCAATCTCTTCTGCGTATTCTTTGCTGTGTGAGGTCTGGCGATATCCATGAGAAGAAGAATTTTTCCTCTTCTGGGGTTGCGATTACGTAGGATCTCGCCCATTTTCTCCAGCTGAGCAAAGAACACGTTCAAGTCTACCATGGAACCGGTAGGAACCAATTCCTAGAACACTGGGCCATTGATGTCCCACCAGAAAGAAAGCAACTCCTTCTTGTCATAATCAAGACGTTTCGGCTATAGTTGGGGGCACTCATCGAAGTCCGCCCTGTGCTTGCGAGAGGACGCACCAAATTGTCGTAGACGCAATACTATTAATCCATCGTGACGATCGAGTTGATCCAAGCAAATGTGCGGGGACGGTTGAGGAGAGAAGTGCAGGTATCTACACGCTTCCGTTTGTTGGGAGGTGTCGAAGCATGTGAGGCAACTTCGCGACTTTGCTAGAAGACCGAAGAACATCGTGTACTGTGGGCTTAGAAGCATTTGTAAGGTCTGAAATTCGTGTACAGAAAGATCAGGTCGAACACCGCAGAAGGAGAGTACGAGCTGTCAGTTATGCATATGTGGTCGACCTGTGCGTCGGGAATCCTCGAGCGATTTGTCACCGTTGTCGAACTTCCGGTACTAATCGAAGCACGTTGCCTGAGAGGGGGCTTGCTCCTTCATTGTCTCCTGTAGAAAGCGATTGGCCTCGTTCGCGGATCGGCCGAAGCGGTGCTGTAGAAGGAGAGGTGGTCGGTAGAGCATCTTCTTGTCGTCCATTGCGAAGGCACCACTAGGAACAGAAGACGATATGCCGCACATGCTACTGACAGTTACATATACAGGACAAGAAATACAAATCTCCTAAGTCCGGCCCACCGCAACTTCAGCTGGCAAGGATACGTTGTTTTGAATATTACCATGCATTTACTCTAAAAATTTTCCGGACAACCCAATAGAATGCGTTCCTCCCAAAAGGGATTGAGTAATGTCGTACTTTACCATTTATCCTTACCCTTATAAGCTGAACCACCCGAATCGGCTTACACCTACAGATTGGTGCCGGTGACATATTATCGCAGTTTGTGAACTTACTCGTACTAACAGCCGATACTTATTCTCTATCACCAGGTCATCGCTCTTGTTCGTCACAACAAAATAAGACTCATCCGCATCTGGTGGAACTTCGTGCACGCTTTCAACACAGCCTGGAGTTCATGCTCTATGAAATTAAAGCTCTCAGTTTTCCGTTAGCGCTACATTGTGTCTCAATGAAGCCACTTGACGGCGGCAAGCCTGACCTGAAGGCTGCGAACATACTGTAACCACAACACTGAGAAGAACACAACCGAGTAGCATGCAGCTTATGAGTTCAACTGACCAACCGTAAGAACAACGGCATTATCAATTTGACTGATACAAGATAGAGCCCTCTACTCAAACTGTGGAACGAACAGGTGTCCTTAATATCGGACAGGGCAATCACAAGCAAAGCGGAGCGAAAGCTGGCCGACTTCGATTGTGTGGGAACGTTGGACTGCAGCTGAATCGTACGGAGACGATGTTCATGAGAAATTGAAGAGTTTCCATTGCCGCATTCTTGCTCAACGGAACGAGCATCTCCGAATGCTCCAGTTATGTACGTGTTTCTAGGTCAGGTCAAGCTTGAATTAGGGTAGTACGTTTACGTCGTTCTCAGAGAGTATTCTCGTTAATTTTTTCGACTTTTTAGGTAATCAGTGTACCTCTTAATAAGTTGCTGCTTCCAGGGGCCGGATTCATCAACGACTTAGAGCAATTTAACAGAGAAAATTACAGCCGAAATCCCTGGTAGTGTGGCTTATCAAGCGATATGATGAGCGACAAGCCGCGTTATCTGAGTTTTCCGCTGTGAATTCTCTGTTAAAGTTATGTAAGTCGTTGATGAATCCGACCCCTGGTGTGGCCTCGACATTACAGCAATGATATGGATAACAAATTAGGTGTTTTTCAAAATTTACAACATTTCCCCACAATTTGCAAGGATTTTTGAGGAGTTCATAAAATCAATCTCACAGAATCGCTACCGATGCCTTGACTTCTTACAGAAATAAATACTTTTCTACCTCAAGGAGACTAGGGTAGGAAATGATGTTGTTCCCCATGAATTTTCGAGTCTTGATGATAAAAAAATCAATTCCTTCTGCCGCGACGTCCGATATGATTAGAGAGTCGTATTCAAATCCGTCGTTTTTCATGAAAATAAAAAATCTGCATGGAGGAGATGACTTAGGCCTATGGTATACTACCGCGTCGCTCCAGCGATGGGCGCGGGGCAACTGTCAACGGCGCGCCTTCGCTGCAGTGGCGGACGGCGCAGTGGGGCGCGGTTGTCAGTTGACGCGCCATCGCTACCGCGATGCGTCGCAGAGGGGTGTTATACCTCCGCGTCGCGGGATTGAAACATCCTCCCGTGCGACGACCGTCGCAGCCCGGCTCCAGGACCTAACTCCAACGCGACGTCGTGCGCTATCCGCGTGCGACATCGCGGCGCTGAAACGCGGACGTGCGCTCAGCGACGCATGGTTAGCCGCGGAGCACGAGGATGTTCTCAGTGTTTAAGCTCTCAGACCACATCTCTAGCAAGGAACTTGAAATCACACAGAATGTGGTAGGCAACAGTCTGCAGTAGGACAATTATTCTGAGAATGGGTGATAGTGACCTTTTTCCGTAACATAACCATAATCACGGCTAAAATTGCCCGAAGAAGTTGTAGATGGCAAATACTGCCGCTAGAGACCATCCACATGACCAGGATTCCTGTATAACTGTCGCTGATCATCCTGTTAAAACCACATTCATATACCATTTCCAAGAAACGTTGAAATAAGGCAAAGGCGTGCCGCATCTCGGAAGCATCGGACCGCGACAACTCGTCCAATTTCGCCGCGCACCGTGCGCGACGCCAGGGGGGTTCGCACGGCGTTGGAGTTATGTCTGCCCCTGTCGCAGCCCGTCGCTCGTCGCAGTGCAGTGCACTGCGACGAGCGACGGGCTGCGATGGTCGCGGAGAGGGGAGCGCTTGTCATGCCCTATTCTATGCACTTCCACTCACTTATTTCGACACTTCCTTGGTTCGTGACCATACCACAGCAATTTCAACACACGTCTGGTGATGTTGGGTGGTCATGTGGTGTCTCTGTTGTTCTTCTCGTAGAGATTTCGTCGTGGCTAGAGTCATTTTGGGTTTTTTCGACGGCTTGAACGGCTGCTTTTCGGATGAGATGTTTTTCTAGGCCGCTTTCCCCCTCTTTTGTGCCGATTCTCGCATTTTTTTCGCCTGTGAACCTCCTCGACGGCACAGAAATCCACATTTCTGTGCCGGACAAGTGCATGAGGAACAAAAGAAATGCATGAGTCGACACAGGCATGACGGAAACCCCCTTGTAACACGACATCCACGAAATACCATTGAAAGCAACAACCCCACGACGGCATACGGATCAGAAGGCGATAAAACGGGAAAAAACGCGAAATCACGAACGAAAAGGCTGAGAAAACAAGGAATCCGGAAAAAAGCACTGAATCAGCTGATTCGCTAAACTTCTACAAAAGTCTCCGTCTGCAGAACTGCGCGAACTATGGCCTATGGCATACCACCAGCGACGAGTCCGGCGACGGCACTGCCAACGGACAAGTAATCGACCATTCGTGTTGGGACCTGTCAGAAACAATGGGGAGAGAGCGCGCGCTTGCCGGTTGTCGCTGCCACGTCGGTAGTGCGTGTCGTTGGGAGAGGGGGCATACCGCCAGCGACCGGTCGTCGCTGCGCTTTGCACGGCGACCAGCTGTCGCCCGACCCTTTGCACCACGCATTCACGCACGCAAGCGTCACTAACCGCGCTCCAGTGCAAATTCTCGCCCCCGCCCAACACCGCCGTCGCTGAAACCACAGTTCCCCCGTCGCTTCGCTCCTCTCGTCGCTGGATTCGTCGCCGGCGGTATGCCATAGGCCTATGTCACCCTCAGCGACGGCGACGGCTCGCGACGCGCATCGCGAGCCATCGCGTCGCTGTGCACTCCCGCGTCGCGGCAGCGGACGGGAGTATACCATAGGCCTTATAGATGCGAATTGTTCTAATTTAAAATTAATTTAATTTTAAATAAAATTTCAAGTATTGCTAAGTATTGAGTAAAAAAAACCAGCTTGTAGCTTCTATATATGACGCGGTTCACACAAGTGAGAGGCCTCTGGAGTTCCTTGCTTCGTCGACACTCGAAGATCAGAGACGCTGTCGCACGGGATAAGACGTCGAAACTTAGGTGGGCCGGCCACGCAATGCGCTTCGCAGACACCAGCTGGACAAGAGCTGTTACCGACTGGATTCCGTGGGATGCCAAGAGAACATCAGGAGCCGGATTCATCAACGACTTACGCAAGTTAACAGAGAAAATAGAGCCGAAATCCCTGATAGCGCGGCTTATCAAGCGAAATGGTGAACCATTCGTCGCACTATCAGGGATTTCGGCTGTATTTTCTCTGTTAAAATTCTGTAAATCGTTAATGAAGGCGCCCATCAACGTGTTGGTCGAACTTCTTCATATCGACAAACAGTATGACGCTCGGTGCAAGTTCAATGGGAGCGGTCCTCCTCAAAGTTTCACAAGAGTCATGGAACAACCATGCTCACATTTTACTCTCCACTCCTGGGGCCAGATTCATCAACCGCTTACCGCCCCCTAACGGTGAAAATACCGCCAAACCCCCTGATATTGACATTCATGAGCATCAGGTTTGGCGGTATCTTCACCGTTAGAAGGCGGTAAACGGTTGATGAACCGACCCCTGTAATCGGTCGAATGGATACCTGGAACTGTCCTCCTAGATGAAGGGTAAAGGTGAGATAACTTGGCAGAATAGAACAAAACCAGGAGCGGATCCAAACAATTGCGCTCTAGGCATGGTCACGGAGTCGACGCGCACTCGTCCGGGTCAGGGGACGCGTAAGGACATGACGTGACAATAGGCAGTAAGCTGACGCAGAGGATGCATTGATCTGCACGACAGCATCAGGTTGACACCAACCCCACGACTGGACTTGCACCTGAGGGCCTGTTCATACTTCGCGACAAGAGCGACAAGAGTGACAAGAGCGACTGAGGCGACGGATGTAGTGTGGTGTACGTAAATAACTGCGAACTCCACACTCCGTCAGCGACGAATGTAGTGTGAAATGCGTAATTATTTATGTACACCACACTACATCCGTCGCCCAGTCGCTCCAGTCGCTCTTATCGCGAATTATGAACAGACCCTGACGCTCTTCGTGTTAATCGAGAGAGGAGGGTCATTGGAGTACTCTGGCACGCGGTAGGGATGCGCGGAGACATTGCTGGCGCCAGCTGCAGCAACTCTATGATCGACGGGACGAGGAATGATTCAGCTGAGGACAGCTCCACGCGCTACTTCAACATACGTAAAAGATAATCCCGTTTATTGCTTTCAGCAAGCTAAGGAAAATCCTTGAAGGAATCACAGGTGAAAGCCTAAAGCGACTCAATATGTACAATATCTGCAAAAGCTGGTAGAAAAAGCAGCAGCCTATTCGGAAACGTCCTTTGATTCTCGTTGCAAGAGCACGAACCTAATCGGAAAGGTCTTTGATTCTCGTTGTACACCCTATGTTGAGACAGCACCTGGCCTGAAGGCGTGGATGGACTTGCTTCAGCTCCAGAACTAACGAATAAACACCCCGCAAGCTTCCCATTATGCTAATTCTCACAGTTTCTTCTGCTTTTCTACTGCCGGCTTGAAGCTCGTCTACACCTTCTTCACGGGGACCTGCCTGTAATCAGTACTTCTAAGTGTGAGATGCCAATCATGAATATCAAACAGTACAACATACAATCATCCTAAAGAGGAGTGTTGGAAGACAACGATACATGGAAGAAAGGGTAAGTGCTTAGCGCTTGCAACATCACAGATCAACGTTAGGAAAACTGTTAATGATATACGGAAACTATGTTGTCGTGTCACTGGTCATACCAGGGCTGTCGTCTTGCGGCGCCGTGCCGTTCGACTGTCCATTCGATCGATTCAACAGCTCCTGAATGAGAATAGTAACCTTTGGACCAGTGAAACCTTAAAATGTTCAAGTAATCAATCGACGGCTAAATTCCTGATCTCTCTGCTTATCTGGTCCTTGTTATTCTGTACTACACAGCCAAGAATTTAGCCATCAATCTCATAAAAGCAAGAGAACCAAACGGCAAAGCGGCACATATTAGGCTGAACTGCAAATCGACTTATACACCAGGTAAGTTATAGTACTCTTACACAAGCTGCAGCCTTGATCCTTCTTCCTATACGTTGAATTCTAGAGAAGTCAACACTTCTGGGGCCGGATTCATCAACGACTTACAGCAGTTTAACGGAGAAAGTACAGCCTAAATCCCTGATAGCGCGGCTTTTCAAGCGATATGATGGAATGCTTCAAAAAAGAAAAGAAATGTTCCACCATATCGCTTGATAAGCCGCGCTATCGGGGATTTAGGCTGTACTTTCTCCGTTAAACTGCTTAAGTCATTGATGAATCCAGCCCCTAGTTAACTCAGACAGCGTTCGTGTATGCTCGAATAGATCACTATCGACTTCCGGTCATCGCGCCGCGAATTGTCCATTGATTATGCGGCGCGATTTACCGAATACACTACCCCGAAACGCTGTCAAATGAGGTGCTTTACGGCGGCGAAGTGTAAGGGTCTGTTCATAGTCAGTGATGGGGCGACTCACGAGGATACTATCTCAACGGTAGGTCGGAACGGCGCAAATGTTGTATATGGGCAGAACCGCCTCTCTCTGGGTAGTAACAAACTGCAGGTATCTCGACCCCAATACAACTCTGCGCAGAGTTATGGGCGATGGAAGCCGCGTGTTGGCGCCCTGTTGATTCACGTGTTCCACAGCTGACGGGCTGCGCGGGATGAGGGCTCGTATCGCGACCCAGCGCAGTGCACAGGTGGGGTAGTAGGGAAGAGCTCGGGCTCGTGAACAAGGGGTCGGGGGTTTGGATCCCGCAGACTGCGTTTGTTTTACACTTTTGCAAAATCCAGGTTTATCATATAGGTAATCCACTTAGGGGTACTATAGTGTGTTATAGAGCATGTTTACATATACCATACCACCCATACCGTTAACAAGGGTGGTCCAGGCAGGGTCATCGATTTCGCTGAAACTTCGTCTAGGGGGTTATTTGGGGTGCTGATCACGAATCTGACATCCGTTTTTCACGATTCTGTCTCTACCTGTCACACCGGCAGAAACTTTAAGAATGTAATTCTGTGCTTTCGTGTAACTATATTATCCAGCCGAGTCGTGAAGAACGGATGTCAGATTCGTGATCAGCACCCCAAATAACCCCCCAAGACGAAGTTTCAGCGAAATCGGTGACCCTTCCTGGACCACCCTTGTTAACAGTATGAGTGGTATGTTATCTGTAAACATGCTCTATAACACACTATAGTGCCCATAGCTGGATTATCTATATGATAAACATGGATTTTACAAAAGTGCAAAACAAGCGCAGTCTGCGAGATCCAAACCCCCGACCCCTTGTTCACGAGCCCGAGCTCTTCCCTACTACGTCACCTGTGCACTGCGCTGGGTCGCGATGCGAGCCCTCATTCCGCGCAGCCCGTCAGCTGTGGAACACGTGAATCAACAGGGCGCCAACACGCGGCTTCCGTCGCCCATAACTCTACGCAGGGTCGAGATACCTGCAGTTTGTTACTTCCCAGAGAGAGGCGGTTCTGCCCATATACAACACTTGGGCCGTTCCGACCTACCGTTGATATAGTATCCTGGTCAGTCGCTGAGGCGTAAGAAAACTTCGGCGACGCCGAAGTCGGCAACGTCGGCGACAGTTTCAACAGGTGCTACGCAGTGTGTAGCAGCTCGCGCAACACTGTCGCCAAAGTATAACATAGGCCTAACTGTGACCGATACTTGTGGCGATCATTGTCCCACGCCGCGCAGCGGTGCTGGTATAAACAATGCCTAGCCGAATCTATATCACTCCCGGAGCGATTTCTATGTCTATAGTTTCACTTCATCGATTAAAAACGCTTCAAAAGCCCACACAAGAGACCCACATGTACGCGCATCATGTTCGAGGGATCAAGGCTGCACCCTGCTTTCTACTAAAATTCGCCATACACCTTTTAGTTTTAATACTTACCAGCGCTGGAGGATGATTTGAGTGGGTCATCTGTGAACAAGTTACAGCTAATTTTGGTTTGCAAACACGAGCCTTATAGAAAGTGAGTGAGTGACGTTCAGCTCACAAAAGGGCAATGAGATTAGTGTTTGCAACCAAAACATAGCACTGAATGATGTAAAGCTGCCACCTAAACCCAATATCATCACTCACAATCTGCTCCGGCAGCACTTCCCGCTCTTTCGTTTTCTCAGACCGGAATCGCTGTGCTATACCGCGTAGTATGCTGCCAGGAAGTCGCTGATGCTTCCTTATCAGCGCTCGGACTTCTCGCTTGATCTGCCGCCGAACCTATAATTCCAAGGAATCACTCAACTATGCAACTACTATTGTTATGAAGCATTCAGAGGATCTTTATACTTCATCACGCGTAGAGCGACAGTATAGAAAACTATTAATATTGACCCTTGTGCGATCTAATCGATATTGACCGTCCCTGCGCCTCAAAGGAACAGTAGCAAATCATACAGCCTCACCTCTTCAGGAGTGACATTGTCATAGTCGAACGTCATCGGCTTGCCAAGGTGTGTCACCATCTTGACAGGAAAGCCGCCGTAGATTGGACACAGCGGCATTTTCGTCCTCTCGTAGACCCATCGGAAGAAGCTACGCCCCCATTCTGGTGTGCGGAACGACTCTCGACAATTCTCGGTGAACATTGGAATCACTGGCTAAAATATACGAAGGTATTGCTGCGACAAATTCATACTACAGGATGTCTCAAAAGAATGTATACACTGTTTGAAAGGAGATAACTTTGCTAAAGGTACTAAAAAGGTTAAGAGCTCATATGAAAGCCTGAGAAAATATAAATTTTCTGACATATGAGCGGCACGGAATGCGCCATGCACTCGTGCGAAATGTTGCATTTTACACACGATTGATTGCGTTTCGCTTGAATACATGTTATAATTTCTTCACAAAGCGACCGTTTCGATTGATTTGCGCTTCTTTTAAGGTTTAAAACTTAAAAACACACTATGGTTTGCGGAAAGTGCAGGGCGTCCTAAAAATGCGGGTAGTGTTCGAAACGTTGCAACATTGCAACTAGTGAAGTATTCAAGGATGTTTGAGACTCACATGAAGGCGATGGGCCACGAGATTACTGTGACGTGCAAATTGTCAAGACTTCGCCATGCTTCTGCCTGAAACCTTGCATTTCCGACTCGATTGATTGTGCATGTGCTGAATGCTTGTTACAATCTTGTTACTACTTGGCTAGATTAACCTGTGCTGTGCTTCTTTTAACGTTTAGAACTTGACGATCATGTGAAAGACACGTAACATGCGAACTTATAAATCACACGATTTAAATGTGAGCAGGAGCCCCATTTTACAGTAAACTGATGAAGAAACATTCAAGCTGAATGGAGAGATTAATCGGCATAATGGCAGCTACTAGGCGACGCATAACGTTAAAAGAAGCAAAGCACAGGTTAAAGTGGCCAAGAAGTAACAAGATTGTAACAAGCATTCAGCCCATGCACAATCAATCGAGTATGAAATGCAGGTTTCGGACGAGGGCATGGCACAATCTTGCCAACTTGCACGTCTCAGCAATCTCGTTACTCTGTGCTTTCATATGAGCCTCAAACGTCTTCAAATGCTTCACTAGCAGCAATATTAGTACGTTTCAAACTGTACCTGCACTTTTTGGGATACCCTGCATTTTCCGCAAACCTTAGTGCGTTTTTAAGTTTTAAACCCTAAAAGAAACGTAAATCAACCAAAACGGCTACTTTGTGAAGAAATTATAACAAGTATTCAAGCCAAACACAATCAATCGAGTATAAAACGCAAACTTTCTAACGAATGCATGACGCACTCCATACCGCTTTTTTCAGAAAATTTCTATTTTCGCAGGCTTTCATATGAGCCCTTGACTTCTTCAGTTTATCACCTTTCAAACAGTGTCTACATTCTTTTGAGACACCCTGTACAGTGCGGCATTTTACCGCAACAAAGAGAAAGACCATTATATTCTGATTTTTTTTTGAAGAAAAAATGGAGAAAAAAACGTGGCCAAGGTAACAAACATCTGAGTCCAATATGCGGTGGTATTGATGACACTATGAATCTGTCGGCAGACGAAACTAAACTCACCGTTCTTGCATTGATCACAACACGAGCGAATCCTAGTCGCTTTCCCCATAAGATGTCGTACACATTCGGGTCGGAGAACAGCGCTTCGCGGACACCTTCAACGGACAACATCTAGAGTTTTATGTAGAAGGATTCCCACAGATCGAATGACTTAAAACTCTACGTTGTTGAATAGGAAGCTGACTAATTAATGTGATTTTTTGAGAACTGATGGGCAGGTAGCCTAGAAATCCCATGGATGCAGCAATGTTGGTACAAGCAAGCATACAGTAATGCTCACATGAAGAATGGACGCCTAGGTTCCTCGAAATAGCATATCTTCGGCACCTTAAGGTTTAAGGTGTAGATCTGGTTGCATGGGGAAAAGCACCTACGTTGTAAACTGCTGCCAATCTAGAAAAAAACTGGCTCAATCATAAACAAAGTTGGCTTGAAGAATATCAGGTTCACTGACGCCTTGTTCATACTTCGCGACAGCAGCGACAACAGCGAAAGAGTGCGCAGCGCGGGGAAGTATGGACAGGTGACAGCAGTGACTGTAGCGACTAGAGCGACTGCAGCGACAACGCCGGCTCTCGAGAATGAACACTTTTCGGCGGCGCGCGCTCGGATTTAATCAATTCGTATGTTTTGCACGGGCGACGAAAGCGACGATAACGCAGCGAGTGCAGCACACGTAGGGGCCTGTTCATACTTCGAGCGACAAGAGCGACCGGAGCGACTGGGGCGACGGGCGTACATCACTATACGTCCGTCGCCCTAGTCGCTTCAGTCGCTTTTGTCGCTCGAAGTATGAATAGGCCCTGGCGTACCCGGCGTGCGCAGAACCGGCAAGTGTGAATAGGCGACAAGAGCGACTGCAGCGACAGCGCTCGAGTATGAACACTTTTCGGCGGCGCGCTCTCGGTTTTAATCGAAATCTGTTTCACACGAGCGACGAGTCGCTCTTGTCGCGAAGTATGAACAGGCCCTAAGGCTGTTTCGGCCAAGTATAAGTCAAATGCAGAACGTTGAAGGTTAAAAGAAATCGCGCATGCGGACATCCGACTTCAAGCCAATGTGGAATAGTGATAATGTCCATGTGGTTGAGCATTCCTCTAAAATTGCGGCTCCTAGGCATAAACTCTGTTCTTTCTTCCTAGCTATTAGGAACATATATTCATGAACTAGAACATACTTAGAGGAAATGATAATTACTTACCTCCTGGAGCAATGCAAAGAAGATTTCCCTCCTTCAGCTCTTTTGTGCATTCTTCGACAGTACCAGCTGTTATCGAGAACACTTTGCAAATCGCACTCCACCCTATATGACAACACCTTAGCCCTTCGACGTAAATGAGCGGCTTTACAAAAAAGTACCTGGAATTTTGAAGATAAACTTGTCGCCAACGCAGTGTAATGAGCGATTCTTGTGAAGGACTAGTTTAGCGATGAGGTAGTAAACATCCAAGGGAAGACAGCCGTGATAATATATGAAGAGGGCAGACCCGTCATCCGGCACATTCTCAATACCATGTAGTTCATATCCTGAAAAGGTGAACTTTGTTCATAGGCGCTCAAGCATCTCCGATACTTAAAAACTCGCTTAGCTTCACAAAAAGAAGCACTAAGAAGTAAAAAAAATATTCAAACTTCAACCGATCCTTAAAACACCGGGTAAAATCAATAAAATTTCATCACAATACAGTTTTCGTGGGTGTTGACAATGGTAGGCTCGGATATTTTCAATATACAGCCTGTTAAAATAAAATATTCAGATTGGGTGCAGGTTCAATCGGTGATAGGCGTGGGGTGCACCTGACATTCTTATAACAACTTAAGGATCTATCCGTCGGAGAAGGGCACATGGTGTTCGCAATCACCATTCTCTCTCTTGAGTTTGATATGTGATGTCCCACGATATTGACTGTTCTTTGAGAAATCCAGCTGAGGTGGTGATGTAGCATGACGGTACGAACTCAACTGTCACTCTAGAGTTGCCCCTCCCGACTAGGATAGATCCAAATCTTACTCTTACTCCTTCGCGTTAGCAAGATCACCGTTGCCCGTTCTGTCTATGCGTGTATACTGACCAGACGAGTATTTATTTGACCGTGGCGAAAGGCAGTTGTTCGGATTTTACCCAGTTTTGGTTTCATTCTACCGTGCTCTTCCACTACTCCCCCCCCCCCCACCTCAAAAGGGAATTTCGCCATTCAATCGAGCGATTATGAGGACAGCACGATGAAAAGTTTACCTTTAAAGTTTAAGTTTAAAGGTCAACTTTTCATCCTGCTGTCATGTCCTCAAGTTTGTACATTATGTTGCATGCGTTTTGTTCTTTCCAAGATTTTTATGAGACTATCAAATGGACCACTTCCGTTTCCCTCGGTTGGACTTGCCTGCGCCTAGGATTGTGCTAGAATAGTGAACTCTAGCATTAAAATACGACCAGAAAAAAAATCGTCATATCTTCACACCACCAAACCAGTATTCCGCCGAAATATCTATCGATATCGAAGGAAAGAGCTTTTATCATTGTCTTGTGATAAACTGGGGAAGTATCAATCAATGTCAGAAAACATGGCATCTCACCCAACCACCAGAGGCCGGATCCATTATCGACTTTACCCAGGGTTATGTGACCTGCAGTAGGATTCATCAACGACTTAAATAACTTTAACAGAGAATTCACAGCGGAAAACTCAGATAACGCAGTTCATCGCTCACCATATCGCTTGATAAGCCGCGTTATCTGGTTTTCCGCTGTAATTTTCTCTGCTAAAGTTATGTAAGTCGTTGATGAATCCGACCCCTGGAATTCACAGCAGCGTGAAGGTGGGTGAATGGTGGGGTAAAATTATATCGTTCACCGAATTATATCATAATATCATGAAGACCAAATCTGCCCTCTGCCCACTATCCTCTGTTGATAAAATTATTCTGTACCATTAGCCCATTACCTTACCAATCGTGAAACCGACCTCAGAACTCCAAATCCAAATAAGCGCATTAGGGAAGTTTCGGTACTATTGTGCTTCCACGCCTCCAAAGGACGAGGAGAGGTCAAAAAAAATTCGCCCAATCCTCGGCCAGTAGGGTTATTTAGGGTGCTGATCACGAATTTAACATCCGTTTTTCGAATGTTTTCCAACTACGGTAGGCACGGGTGAGTAAGGTCATGGTCACCGATTTAGCCCTGGATATTCAATGTACCTTCAGGAATCCACCCTGAAGCGTTCCTTACCCGTTCCTACCGTAATCTACCGTACTCCGGCGTAATAACAAAAATGAATGTCAGGTTCGTGATCAGCATGCCAGATAACCCCTGTAGACGAAGTTCGGGCGAAATCGAAGACCATAACCTTAGCCAACCGTACATACCGTGGCTTACCGTACTTCAGTGTAATACAAAAAACGGATGTCACATTCGCGACCAGGAGCAGGATTCATCAACGACTTACAGCAGTCTAACCGAGAAATTATTCCTGCTAGCGCGGTTTATCGCCATATCGCTTAATAAGCCGCGCCATCAGGGATTTCGGCCAATTTCCTCTGTTGATTGCTGTAAGTCATTGATGAATCCGGCCCAGCCCTCCAAATAACCCCCTGGGCGAATTTTGGGTGAAACCGGTGATTATAATCTCGATAGCCTTAGGCCTATGTTATACCGCTGCTCACCCCGAACGAAGCCTAATGATAAGCTCCCACATCGATTCATCGCGTCGCACGATCGATATGGAAGGTTATCATTGGGCTTCGGTCGGGGTAAGCGATGGTATAACATAGGCATTAGTTACACACGTACATACCGTAACCTTCCGTAACCGGCAGAAATTTCAAAAACGAATGTGGCGTCCTTTTTTAATTCGCGATCAGCAGCCCAAACAAACCCCTGCGATGTTTGGGAGAAAAAATTTTTCGACCTCTCCTCAAGTTCTGGAGTCTCAGAAGTACAATAGTGCCGAAGTTTCTTGTCAAATAGAGGATGAAAGATCCACCAACGTGGAGAAGAATATTTACTTTCTTTTTATGCTGAAGCTAGCCCACATGAAAGGAATGGAAAACTCAGAAACTAAGTGCAGCTGTGAAAAAACATTCTGAATTAAGATTACAGCGAGGGGGTTTCTCAGGTCAACGTTAAATATTACTTTCTAAAGAAAGAAACATTAAACGGAATAAAAAAAAGCAAAAAGACTTGAAAAAACGCTCAACAAACAGTTATCAAAGGTACCTACCATGCCAGACGTGTCCAACCGCATCCCAGAACGACGTGATGGCAATGCGAGCACCATTCCAATAGCTAGTATGATATGCTTCTCGAATCCGATGACGAAGACCATATATGTGAAGGAATATCACACAACCATAAATGAAGAACACCAGAAAGATGGGTAACACGAAGACGATGATGATCGGAAGAAACAGCCATAGCAGGTACTAAAAACCGTTTGTTTAATCAACTTGCATGGTCATCACCAGGAATTGCGGAAAGCCAATTCGGTTACCTCTTTCCATTCATTACTTAACGCATTCTGAACCAAATTCAGCGGCCATGTATCCAACATAACAATAGAATCATACTAATTCTTGCCCAAAAATGAAAACAAACGTTTAACAAGTGACATTGGAAGACCAAGTTGAAAATGAACGCGAATAGAACAGTTCAACATAAGGCAATCAGTTCTATTTCAGCAGGCAGAAACGGATTACACCAACGCTTTGAAAAGTCCGAGGGCTTTTTTGAAAAGGAGCGCGAAATACAATCACCAATCGCAAAAACTTTATTTTACTCTAAACAAGGGATAAAGAACGGCGTTACTCAATCCTTTTACAAAATTATAAACGGTGGATATCAGGACCGGCTCACCGTAACCTTAAACAAAACGTCGGGTGAGACATCCTTTGTGCAATCGCAGAACCAGGCTAGAGAAGAGACTCCAGGGTGTGCCATAAGAGCTGCTCGTATGGAAACTGCTTTCGTCGCTCAGGGAAAGTCTGCGGCTGGGTTCTGTGCTCTTCTATGTGCCATACAAGATGCTTGTATGGAAACTGTCTTTGTCGCTCAGGGGGAGCCCGCGGCTGGGTTCTGCACCTTCGAGCGGCGAAGCGCATACGGCTGAAACACTGCGCAAAAAGTGCGAAATGTGTAGGCGTCGAAACCTTTCAGATCTCAGATATATGAAATGCAAGAATGCCACGACACAGGAGAACCGAACCCCCGACATCCCTCGCATGAAGCAACCTCGCTACCCACTGCACTACGACCAGATTGGTGAGAGAGCGGTTATACAACCGTCTCGGCCGGCACAGCGCAACGCAATGGAGGCATGCCGCGTGGTGACCGCGGGCTGACATGTTATAACCAGGGTCTAACATGTAGAGTAGGGCGCATAAAGCCGCATACCGCGTGTGGACCTCAGCCTGACATGTTATAACCAGGATCTAACATGGTGAGGAGGACACATAACATTGCCTGCTTACAACTGCGACGAAAACAAATGCAATTTTTTCGTTTTTTTTTCCTCGTGAATTTTTCTAGTTAAGGTCTTATTTTGGGTGCAATCCCTGTCAGGGGGGGGGGGGGGCAGTCCATTTCAACTTCTAAAGAAATGCAACATGCACCACAACATATGAATACGTATAAATATGCTTACATTATCCACTGCTGTCCTTCCAATACCAAAATCAGCTTTCTAAATTGCTTTCCTAGTCGGGGGGAGGGAGTAATGAAAACACAGCAAATTGAACAGAAACCTGTAACAATTACAAAACTACAAAACCACGAAAACACGTTAAAGCAACGTTATTACGTTAATCAATTAGTGCATAGCGGTTTGCGATTTCTTTCCAAAGCAAATAGAGTTTTGGATCACAACCGTGCTGCAGTGCATAGTGCCCTCCCCCCTCGTCCACCGTGCATAGTCCCATATTAAAACTTTTTCAATGTGTCAGCGGAACACTCGGACATTTCCAAGGGAGGGGATCAGGTAAGTTAAGGCATTCATATGTTGTATTGCATGTTGTATGCACACATGCGTAGCTATCGTTACCAATTCATAATGGACTGCCCCCCCCCCCCCCTGACAGGGATTGCACCTTCAGGCAACTAAGCCTACTTCGAATACGGTAAAGCTGCCAGATGTTGAAAAGAAAAAGTGGGTCTTCTCATCTCTACACTTGCGTCTCTGAGAATTCTAATTGTCTTGTTGTAGACGAACTTACTGTAGAGAAAAAACCTTGATACACAAATATTAATTCGAAACGAGTATAACGTAGTTGATGAGTGCACTAGTAGAAATGAGGTCTCAAATGCTCGCAGCGAACTAATCACTCTAGTGATAACTATCAATCGTTATAGACCGCAAATCGATGACTGTCTATATAAGTGAACTGTTATTTGACCGAGGTATACCATGGGGAGTAAACCAAGGCCGACATCATCGCTTCTATCTGCTAACGGCAGCAAGAAAGAATAAACAATCACACAAATACAACATGTGAGCCCAGCACACTGAAGGATAGCGGGACAAAGAGGCAGCGAAGGGTTTACCCTGTAAAGGTGCCACAAATGGAGAGTAACGTGCTCGAAAACGGACTTTTTTTTACCAAGCTGGGCCCGATTCATCAACGACTTACGCAACTTTAACGGAGATTTGTAAGCTTATCAAGCGATATAATGAGCGATAAGCCGCGTTATCTAAGCTTTCAACGCGGCTTATCGCTCACCAAATCGCTTGATAAGCTTACAATTCTCCCTTAAGGCTCGAGCACACTTCGCTGCCTTTGCTGCGGCAGCAATGATAAAGG
This sequence comes from Heligmosomoides polygyrus polygyrus, assembly GCA_947396885.1. NCBI lineage: Eukaryota > Metazoa > Nematoda > Chromadorea > Rhabditida > Heligmosomidae > Heligmosomoides > Heligmosomoides polygyrus. Next base: position 7,193,972 of record OX377201.1, on the reverse strand, counting down.
ATATCATCGAGCTGCTGCCTCTGATATCCTTTATCATTCCTGCCGCAGCAAAGGCAGCGAAGTGCGCTCGAGCCTTTAGAGTTACGTAAGTCGTTGATGAATCCGCCCCAGCTTGAAAAAAGTCCGTTTTCCAGCAGGTTACTCTCCATTTGTGGCACCTTCACAGGGTGCGCTTCTGCTGGATCATTTCTGACGTAGGCGGATATTCATTGAATACAGAGTGAACCACTCCACCACGTAGCGTTGTGTGTTTCACAGTGGTGTCCCTTTCCCGGACTAGAACTGCGCTCAAAAGAGATGACGTGGGATGGCTAATTGTCTGGTGTGGGTGCGACTCATGAATCGGTCGTGTGAAGGCAGTGCGCCTTCAGGTAATATAAGCGATCCTACCTTTTGCCCTTCCCGTAAAAGATTCACACTTAGACATTCGACTACCTCGTTAAAGGTCAAGTTGCCATCGACAGTCGTGCAAAGGTCGTAAAGTCGTTTGCCTCCAAAACGCCACGAGTCAGTGAAGAACGTTACAATGTCGTGGTGAAATGTCACAGTGTAGAACATCTACAATGAAAATTGCTAGACCTACGTAATAGCTAAGAATGACTGATTCATATGCCTGCAGAAACATGGCCAACTTTGGTCAGTTGAAAACCCCACGAGATAAGAGATGATAACGGCATCAAGGAGGCGAACAACGAGTCAGCCGTATCACTGGCGCAAAAAAAAACGTTTGACACCACCCTATCTAAACCTTTCATGGCGCACTCGGAGGAACGTGGCAACAAAAAAGGAATGGTGACTCATGGCACCACTTTGTTACATCCATCAAGTGACATAAAATTGTAGTGGAACCAAACTTGCTTAGCTGCAGCTTAATCTCTCGTGCACCTTAACCATGACACCTGTGGCTCAAAAGTTTCCACATCTGATTTCATGTCAAACAAGTTGAAATTTTCACTCCTATAAGTGCGTGTGAAAGAGCGCGTGTAGCGCAGTCGAAGGAGGTGCAGATTGTCGCGTGCACCCGACAGCAGATTCTCGGTTCGGATTTCCCGCCCATGCCAACCAAGCCTTCCATTCCTCTGGGGTCGATGAATTGGTACCAGACTCGTCCGGGAAAGATAACGCACCGACTTGTCCATCGGCTGGCAGCCACCTGTCGTTGCATAGGCCAAATACGCCCTCAAATTCCCTTCACGGCATCCCGTAGAAGTGGAATGCATTTCGCATCCAAAAATGGATTGATTAACACCATCCTTTATGTTAAACTAAAGCAACGCCACAGCTCTGCTTCCACATCTGCTATGAAAAGCTACTTCTTCGGCATTTCTACAATTTCAAAATTTTGTAAACAAAGTCCGAGAGGTACGTATGCTCATGCAGCGAAACGCCGCAAAGGTGAAGGGGAATCACATGGTGAGAGACCCGTGGCCGCAACATTAAACAGTAATATCAAGCACGTCGTTATATTCGACAGCGCGCTGCCTTCGAAAAGCGAGAAACATGAAGCATTAAAACGTTACGAAACATGCTGAAGCGCTGCCAATCAATATTCCACCAACGGAAGGCTGTATCGGCAGAACGCGAACACTTCTGACCATGATATTTGATTAAGGTCAGAACCTTTGCACGTCGATAGCAAATAAGTAGGACCGTAGACGGCTGACCGCCGATGTGGTGCAGCTGCCTAAGGATTAATTCTAATCGAGCAACGGCTATCGATTCCGCACGTTTTATTTGCGCTTCGCTCTTTTTGCGCCGTTAATGGAAAAGTGGGAAGAACCCATTTTCAATGTGCAATAGACTGCGGCGCTCACTAATGTGTATGCGTTTTCAGCAAGGCTTCTCCTATGAAGTACTGCGGGTCACAGCTATTGAAAAAACCTCTTCGAATTCATCCATGTCTGGAAAACGATGATTTTTTTATCTTTATCGGAGGAAATAGACTGAACGAATCAAATTCGTTGTTGTGAACGCCCTTCCTGTGTACACCGGGCACCGTAATTCCACGAGATAACGTGGAGGCGGTCTGAATGCATATTTGCCCTACCTAGCAGCTTGCGGTAGCCGCTAAAATCCGCGCTTTATCCTTCCCAGATGAGTCTAATACCAATTTAACTGTCCCGGAAGAGTTGAGCATTTAAAATATTCCAAATTTAAACCGTTTAAGGAAGGATTAAAGCTTAAAAATCAAGGAACGGTGCAGACTCCACATATTCAATCCTCCAGCATCTTCCGAGATTCTTGCGGACCTTCAGCAGCCATTGTGTATGTGTATCTTTCTCAGACGAGCAAAGTAAATATCAGTTTTCGGATCAATGAGGGACAAAACATACGATGTACAGGGCGAGGATTGCAATCATGGGCAGCCAAAGGCCACATAAACAGCGATGAAGGCATACACCATTCATTTCACGTCTCATAACCATAACATACGCTCACAAGATATCACATCACTTAAGATAACACTGAAAACATATTCTTATTGTTAAAATATACCTTGCTACACGAGGGTTATAGGCGGACCTCTATTCATAGTCTAACATTTCGACGACGTGTCGTCTTTTGACTGGACGTTCGAAGATCAGAGTAGCTGTCGCGTGGGCCAAATTGTCAAAAATTAGCTTCGCACACACCCGCTGGACGAGAGCCGTTACCGACTGGATTCCGCGGGATGTCAAGAGAACACCAGTGGCCTAATTCATCAACAATTAAACCCGTGGGTATATGGGGCATAAGGGGCAGAGATAACATAAGAGACAAGTGGAGATAAGGCAAGAGTCAGAGAAGCAGGCTTCATCGTGGGTATCTCTACCTCCTATACTCACAGGTAGTCGTTGATGGATCCGGCCCCAGAAGTGGTGCCTAATAGTGGATCCTATTTGCCTCAAGAGATAATGTGAAGCGAAAATGAAAGAACCTAAACGTTCAGAAGCGCATAAGAAGGAAACTTTGTTCTGGTGACGATGTGGGACAAAAAACGAGTGCCAGAACGATTGAAATGGTCCACTGGCAAAGAAAACACTTGACTGTCAAATAATACTACCCAATGGTTAATGAAAGAACTGTAAATCAAGAGATTCAGTAAGGCTTAATTAAGAACGTCTTTGGAAAAGGTATACACTAAAAGCAACAAATTCACAATGCAAAGGAGAGTGTCCTTCCCAAATGCGGTATCTTAACTGCTCACAAAAGATAAGGATACGGATGAAGAACGGCGATTTACCGCACAGGAGGGTAGAAAGCTTGGTTGGCATAGGAGGGAAACCCGAACCAACACCCTGACTCGGGATGTAGACAACAACAGGCACCTCCTCCGATTGCCATACTAAGCGCCTCCTCTCACAGATAACCTAGCTAAGCCCTTCATCTTAATCAGTAAAGGGGAACAAAGTTGGTTGTTTCACCATGGACAACGATGGCAGGGCGGAACTGATCCCAACCCACGTTGAGGCGCCCTTCATCTGGCTACCACAGAACAAACACGTTCCTTCAATCTCTGGTTCTGTACACATTTTCGTACACCCACTGAATCGCACAGATTTCCTTGTTGGGACAAAACGCTGACTGATTCTTCGCCTATCCTGCAAGTTATTTTCAATTCGACAAGCTTTCGTGATGAAAGAAGACGTTAATTACTAGGCACATCCTAGCACATGCCATTACTTTAGTTCTGGCGTTTAACCGAGGCTTTAGATTGATCCACTTTAAAAAAACACTCGAAAAAAAACGAATATCCTATCACACCAGTACCACGAAACAGAAAAGATTTAAAGACCAAGGACAGTCAGCAACTTTATAATGAACCACGCCCTCCACTCCTACGTGATATCATACTGTTTCCTAGAATGCGTGTATTCACTGTGCAGTGAAAGTTATTTGATGGAAAATGCAGTGATATCCGCTCCAAGAAAAGCATGTTTGTAATTTACTGACCCCGGAGAATTGACAGAGACCTAAACACTGGAGGCATCTCCTCTCTCACTATATCCTACACTCATGCTCCAATGACCCATTGGAGTAGGTATTCGAATGATTTTCATTCGAATTTGAATATTCGAATTCGAATATTCAGAAAAATCGCGACTTTCAAATGTATTCGAACTCGAGTGTTCAAAAATAGCGTTTTTCGGATGTGCTCGAATTCGGATATTCAGAAAAACAACGATTTTCGAATACTTGACTTTTCAATAGTGAAGCTCTACTTGGTCAATTCTTTATTGACAACGTTTCGGGCTGTAAGCCCTTCTTCAGGTCTAAAAACAGTAATATTGCACATCTTTACAACAACACTTTACAAACAAATAGCGAACTTTCCAGACAGACCTGGGAATCACAGGGAGGAGGAGGAGCCAGGAGTGCGTTGAATGCACCACTGAACATCCCCGGCCCCTCCTCCTCCCTGTGATTCCCAGGTCTGTCTGGAAAGGTCGCTATTTGTTTGTAAAGTGTTGTTGTAAAGATGTGCAATATTACTGTTTTTAGACCTGAAGAAGGGCTTACAGCCCGAAACGTTGTCAATAAAGAATTGACCAAGTCGAACTTCACTATTGAAAGGTCAAAGTTACACCCATGAAGCTCACGGAACTAACGATTTTAAGATTTTCGAATATATTCGATTGCGAATGCTCAAAACTTTTCGATATTCGAAACCATTCGAATACTCGAAAATTTCGCGAGACTATAAGTAAACTATAGCCCAAAAACTGAACTGAGCGCAAGGCCAGAAAGAATTCCACTAGTAACTGAAAACTGATAGACTTATAGCTACAGCGGCTTCCTAGACGTCAACAGAGCAATATCGGGAAACTGCCAACAACTGCCATCAACACAGTGACGAAAATGAGTATGCGAAACCAAGAACAAATGTAAGTTACAAACTAATCGATTCCTGAATGATGGTATGCTCGCTTCAAATAATGTCAACTATACCGCTTGCATGGATGCCTCTATGTTTCTTAAGCAAACTACAAGACCTGAGTGGCAGAATGGGTACTTGTCGGCAATGTAGTCTTCACGGTGAGGTAGGAACCAGGGGTGTGCGCTAACATGCGGCCGGCAAATTTTTTACTGCATATTTTTAACGCGAAAATTCGTCGGTAAATTCCGGTAAATTCGGTAAATCCGTTCATTTTTTTAATTTCAATATTTCCTCAAAAATAACTAGTTTTAAGGGGCGGTGATGTAGTAAAAGCGAGAGCCATACAATCACGTTCAGTATACCATATCAACTTCACTTCATATTTCATTCTAAAACAAACAACGCCCTAAAAGCAACGAACATCCTACAACAAACACAACCATCAGAAGCGCAACAACGTACAAGTACAACTATCTATATTGTGGATGCTTTAGAAAAGATAAAGGCTTTGTTGAAGCTCTACAAAAACGTTTCTGGAACATTCGACATTCGATCTAATACTGTTATACTTCTTTTGGAATAACAGTCTAACTGTTTTTTGAAATTATTTATTTGTTCATTTATTTATTTAAAATATCAATTTAATTATTACAATCGTCATCTTTTCCATCGATGAAAGAATGACTTTCACCTTCAACTACTACTTTTTGGAAACATTTAGCTGTGCAAGGAGCAAAACCGGATACTTCAGAAAAAAGTGCATGATAGCGAACTTTGGTAAGAGTCGTTAAATTTTCCGGTAAATTTGAGAAATTACCAAAAATTTTCGTTAAAAGAATTTATAGCGAAAATGCCAGTGAAACCGGTAAACCGCTAAATCGTTAACCGTTAAACGCACAACCCTGGTAGGAACGCGCGCGGCAATCACAGTATTGGACCCCATCGAACAGTGGCTTCACCCAAAGCGGGCGTGAATGATCACTTCTGACTGGCTGACGCGCTTCCGCACAGTGCAAGCATTCTCTATTAGAACCACTGAGTATTACTTCAACAACAAAAAAATAATACTGGCGTCCCTGCAGAGCACTTCGAATAACCACGGACCTTCTCTCAAATTCTACCCTCGAAATGAATCACAACACTAACTTCCAAATAGTCCAGATCGATATAATCCACCGCCCACGTGATCCACAACAGAAGCACTTCTACGTGTGGTTGAAGAAATTCAGGCCATGCTACGTCTAAAAGGGCACGGATCCTTCAGATGCAATTCGAATAATTGAAGCAGACCTACCTTGTACTGCTTGGATGAGGCTGGATATAGCCATTCCACAGGTCCACCCTCTGTTGCGACAAATCAGAACATTAGAGGATGCTAATAATAACGGCAATTAACAAATGTATTCATGTGTACGAACACATACATTCCTTCTGACACAAAGTGGACGTGATTAATGGTTTATTTCATTGAGCAAATCAGTACTGACAACTCCTAGAATCAATAGGTGCATAGAGAAGCAAACACATAATCAGAAATCCTAAGAAAAACTATTGGTGACCCTGAGCTGTCTTTGTGGCACTGTCGGCAACCACATCTTTCCATTTCCCGGTGTCATAGATAGAAACTGCGGAATCGTCCAAGATTAGTCTGGAAACGAAGCTGATGGATTACGCGCTTCATAGCGTTTGGTATAGAAATACTCTCCACTGACCTTATCTTTGCCGTTACAAAAGGCGAGGTCTCATTTTCTCTGACAGCCATCACGTCCATATAACCACCCGCTATCTTTCCGGTCACTGGTATCCGCAACTACAACAACGTCAGACTTTGAAGCAGCAGCAATGAGTAGGGCACAATCCACACAGAGGAATGTGATTTATCCACTGCAGGCTTAATCGATTATAAAGGATGCGTTAACCAATCGCTTTGGGGTGCGCCACGCATTATTCTGCTACGGGATGTCGTGGAGGCGATTTGAATGCGTATTTGGCCATACAATGACTTACGGTGGCCAGCCGATGAATAAGTCAGCACTTCATCCTTCCCAGACAAGTCTGGTACCAAGTCACCGACCCCGGAGGGATGGAAGGCTTGGCTTGGTTGGCGTGGGCGGGAAATCTAAACACGGAAACTGGAACGGGAGTACACGCGACAAGCCGTGCCTTATCTGACTGCGCTACGATGCGCCCATCGTGAGGATTCTACGTTCTTACAAGATCTTCGATGTTTATTGGAAGGGTCAATATAGGCTTCGTGCAACAAACTAAGCCAAAACAACAACAACAGTCAAAATAAACAAAGGATGCCACCCACAAAAAACGTAGGCGTTCTATTCATTCTCTCTAAGTCCAGGGTAAAACATCAGGGCCAAAAATTTACAGAAAACCCTAATGCAGAACAGGTGAAGCTTGGTGTGAATCAGACAGGATTATAAACGGCGGATATCACGACGGCTCACCGTAACCTTAGGCGCCGGATGAGGCGTCCTTTATGCAATCGCAGAATCAGGCTAGGGAAGGGACTCCAGGGGCCGTATGCTCGTCTACCCCGAGTCTCCCCCAATGGGGGATTGGGGCGTGATATAATATGCTGATATTGATTGATTTTCCCCCAACGGGGGAAGACGAGCATACGGCCCCAGGGTGTGTGCGTGCTTTCGTCGCTCAGGGGAAGTTCGCGGCTGGGTTCTGCGCTCTTAGAGCGGCGAAGCGCACACGGCTGAAGCAATGCGCAAAAAAGCGCTCAATTTTGGTAGACGTCGAAACCTCTCAAATCTCAGATAATCAGTTGAATTGCAAGAATGTCACAACGCAGGAGAACCGAACCCCCCGATATCGGTCGCATGAAGCAACTCCACTACCCACTGCACTACGACCCGCTAGGCAAAAGGGCAATAGCGGGCTTACAAGAGAATGTCAACGTGGACGCCGACGCGATCTCTAATCTAGGATGGCGCTCGGCGCGAGCCGCACTGCGGTACGGTGAGCCGGTCCTGATATCCGCCGTTTATAATTATGTGTGAATCGGTACCTTTTATAGGATGCGTTATGTATGTGAAGATAATATGTATTTGCTCTACGCTAATATGGGTCCGCGTAGTACAATCGGAGGAGGACCACCTGTCTCACGAACCCGGAATTGAAAAAGGAAAAGTTCTGGGTGCCGTCCAGGCCAAATAAGCCTTCAATCCTTCACAAACTCGACAAATACCGGACTACGAACTTGTGTGCGGAAGGCAAAACATTCACGACTAGCCACCGAAAGTCATTGTATAGGCGAACATGTCTCCACGGTTATGCCATAAAAGTAGAAGCGTGGCGCACCACACAAATGCACCAAATAACTCCAGTATTCATGCTTTAGCCCTTCAAGAAGGTCCAACAAAGAAATCACAAAGAGACATAGGCAGCTCACTTACCATGCTAGTAGTCTTCCCTACGTAATTGTGGCGACGGTCTGCTAGGTCTACTGAGCCAATCTGGATAGGCGGCCCTAGTGCATCCTGAAATTTCATTCTTCAAGAGATATTTTATGTGGTTATGAAAGCCGAGATCATTTTGCAGTAATTAGACAATGCCTTAAGTGCACTATATTTAGGCCATTTCACTTTCAAAATTCTTCGCTTTTTTTACTACCGCTTCTTTACTTTTATTTCTTTCCTTTTACATAGTGCCCTACTCTACTACACCATCATTCTTCTAACACAGACCTCTTTCTTCGTGTTAGTAGAGCTTAAAAAGCCCCTTTTTTCACAAGCGGCTATTAGAGGAAGATATAATAGTTTAATGTTGATGTTAATGTCTATTACGTTTGCATGAGACAACACGCTAGGAAACGAACACAGTTTCAGAAACGCGGATCTGACATCTCTTTTTGAAATTTCGGCCGATTACGGTAGGTTACGGTAGCTACGCGTAATAAGGGGTCGTTTAGTGTGCGCGCGACGCGCGACGCGATGCTATGTGTAGTGACCGAATTGATCAGTCGCGTCGCTCGATCAATTTGGCCACTACAGATGCATCACGTCGCGCGTCGCGCGCACACTAAACGACCCCTAAGGCTGCCGAGGTCATAATTACCGATTTTGCCCGAACTTCGCCTAGGAGGAGGGGGGTTATTTCGGGTACTGATAACGATTAGTTAAGTTTTAAGTTATAAGTCTTATAAGTTTTGGACGATTACGGTAGGGCACGGTAGAACAATACTTCCGCGATGATTGTTGCGAGTATTTCCGAAGAAATATCCCGATTCTTGGAGGGTTTGGGGTCACGGTCGAACTGGATGAAACTTGTGTGACTAAGAGGAGGTCAATAGAGGGCGCTGGGTGCGCCGACACCAGTGGCTATTCGGAATATCTGAACGGGAAAGTGGCAGATCGTTCCTGAGGTTGGTGCACAGGACGGACGTCAACCGCTTAGAAGCTGATTAGATGCCGCCTACTGTGCAAAGTTGAGATACTTGTTCAAATATTCCCAAGCGTTCCTTACTGGGCGAAATTCGGGCGAAACAGGTTGTCGTATCTTAGGCACCGGTACCTACTATAACCTACTGTACTTCAGCGTAAAACGAAAAACGGATGTAAGATGCGTGATCAGCGCCCCAAATAACCCCCATAGGCAAAGTTTGGGCGGAACCGGTGATTATGACCTCGACACCCTTAGTCACCGCTACGCACTATAACCTAATCGGCCGAAATTTCAAAAAAGGATGTCAAATTCGTGATCAGCACCCCAAATAAGCCCCAGGCGAAGTTTGGGTAGAAATTTTTCTTTCGACCTCTCATCGACCTCTGGTGTCCCGAAAGTACAATAGTGCCAAAAGAAACAATGGAGCAGTTCATGCAGAACAATAATGCTATTCAACAAGCTTCAGATCTACGTAACAAACTTTCGAATAGGCTTCTTCTAAAAGAATTCGCGAGACAAACCTTTTTTCACCAAGAAGCTTTCTTCAATACGTACAGCTTCAACAAGTCCATCTCTCATCCAGCAAGGATGTACACTAATGGTCACGGATATTTTGTACACGCTAAGCGCAACACATGTGGGTAATGTCCGGCACCGCCACTGGCGGTCTACACATCTGCAGCGTATCTGGCTCTTATGGAATTCTTCGTGATTCTCAAAACAGAGAACTCTATACATTTCTTTTCCGAAACCATTAGTCTACTAATTGTCTTCTCAATAGTCATAGCGAGGGGAAATTTCCCTCCGGACTATGAAACTCCTCCTAGCAGTTCGGCAACTCTGCTCAGAAAATAATAGATCCTATAAGGCGATATTTATACTTATTCATTTACAGTCGCCGGGCGGCCCGGCGTTGCGAGAGCCAATTCCTAGCGACAGTAGTATAAATTCCACCTAATGCTCCAAAGAAATTAATTTCTCGAAAAAATGAGTCAGTAATGCACTGCAAAAACTCACGAGAAACTTGAATATCGACCCACGGCGGCATTCAAGGGCTTCTATAGAACCTTATATACTCGCCACTTTTCCCTCGTACCTTGAAGTTATTCATAGCTGTCGTGAACCTCGACTACTTATCGCGCATTCAGCACGACGCCTCGAGACGCTCGCTAAGCACCTAAAGGCCCCCACAGAGTTCTGCGGCAACGCCGCTCGCCGCTATGGTTAAGGATATGGCAGGGACGCCGCCGGCGGCGAGCTCTGCGTCTCTGCCCTATGGTTAAGCATAGGGCCGCGGCCCTGCCGCAGAACTCTGTGGGGGCCTTAAGTGCCTGTTCAGACTTCGCGACGGGAGCAACGAGAGCGATTGGCCACCCAGGCAAATAATACGTATCGATTTTTGCCGGGCGATTGCTTGGCTAGAATCGACATATGATTTGCCTGACCAACCAATCACTCCCGTCGCTACCATCGCGAAGTATGAACAGGTCCTAATCCGCAACCTTAGTCACCAGGAAAGCGAATAAGATTACCTTGGCTCGGTCATGATGGGCGACAATCTCCAAGCTCTCCACGTAGTGAGGGAGTCTTCTGACTTTTCTCTGCACCGATTTCTGAGCTAAGTATAGCGCTGTTGATCCGACCAGAAACCCACCAGCTGCCAGCTTCACTAGCGTGGCCGTTTGAACCTGAGTGAGAACCAAAATGAGAAAAATAAGAGACTACCGAAGTTGTGCTCACCATTGAACAGCAAGGAGGCTAACGGTGACTTGAAGGCTGCCCACACTGTATGCTAGCTCATCCAGTGCGGCTAACGGCTAACTTCCTGAACGAAAAATGTGAGTTATGGAAGAGATAACGCCGCCTACTGCTCAGATCAGCACTTGAAATGATGGTGACAATGTAGATGAATAGAGCATAGAACTTTTATTTACAAAGAAAGGTAAGGCAAGGCACGTGGAATGATACAGCGACTAATTAGTACACAACAACAAAACATCAGTCATCTCTATGTAACGTCCAAGCGCACGTCTGACCAATTCCAGCCATGCCAATCACTTTCCAACCCTCCTTTTCCAATATGTTCAACACTTGTCGAGGGGTCAGCGACGTCATGTACTCCTGAATGACTCGTAATCTGTGGAGAAAACGCAGTAAATAGCAGAATGTAACTGAAAGAATGAAAAATACACAGCATTCAAAACCATATCCTCTGCTCACCTTGGAAACCATAAAGGACAACTACAAGGTGCTCTGCACAATATAGGTGATGCCTGGAGGGGGGGGGGGTAAACTCTACCTACTGATCAAATTTTCGAATCAGTTCGTGCTTTGTGGACAGCGTAGTACTCATCCAACCTTCAACGGATGTGGTGGATGCACATGGATGCGCATTTGACCGAAAGCACGTGGTGTGGTGGCGCATTGGAAGTGGCGTATGCTGCCGCGCGCGTTCGCGGTAGAAGTTCTTAGTTCGGGTTACCACCAAACCAAACAAGCCTTCCCTCTGGAGTAGGTGAATTGGTACTAGCCTCTTCTGGGAAGTATAAAGCGCTGACCTGTCCATCAGCTGGCCATCGCAAGTCATTGTATGGCCAAATACTCATTCAAATAGCCTCCACGACATCCCTTTTGAATTAAAATGGATGGAACATAAGTAAAATGAATAGAAGTAGAACGCATCCCAAAAGGGAATGACCGAGGTCACCCCTCGCACACTTCTGCGGCGTTGCCGCTGCCCTATCCTTAACCATAGCGGCGCGTGACGTTGCCGCAGAAGTGTGTGAGGGCCTTTAATCTTTCATCCCTCAGCCGACGTTTTGAAATCAAAAGAGCAAGGAATCCATGCGTCTACAACTCAATTGAGCCTTAAAATCCATCCTAACCTACACATTGCTGAATCAGGTTGCTTAGCGTTGAATCTGACCGAAGAGTTACTTCTGCAGCCGCTTGCACCGTGAGAAAAAGGTCAAACGGGTATTCTTTACGTAGTGCTGGCATAGCTTGCAGGAAGCTGATGGAATGCGAGGTCATGCCCGAAATAGATTTTTGGAAATACTTGCATACAAGGCTCTGCCCCACACTCAGCAGCAGAGGCAGCGGCAGCACCAGTGGCAAATGCTCAAGTATAGGACAGCGACATCAATGTCACTGCCTTATTCTTGAGCATTTGCCGCCGCCGCCGCTGTCGAGTGTGCAAGGGCCTATAAGGGTCGTGGCGGCGCAGTAGGAGGACGCGTCGACTGTCGCGAGTAATCAATTCCAGATTCTTGGTTCAGATCTCCGCCCAGAGCAAGCACACTCTCCATCTCTTCGGCGTCGGTAAAATCGTGCCAGACATGTCCGTAAAAGAAAAATCAGTGATTTGTCCACCGAATGACCACAACATTTCTATGTGTATGCCGGATGCCTCTACGACATCACGTTGAAGTGGAAGGCGAGGTGCATCTTAAGGATTGATCTTCATTGACATTTATCTCTTATCCCTCATCGACTCGACCTATACACTGAGTTGCGGAATCCAATGGATGGATATGTCAGTGTTTATCCTTCCTAGACAATTGTTGTAGCAATCCACCTCCCGAGAAATGAAAGGGTTGATTCGCTCGCACCTGAAGCGAACTTCTGATGGACTCCTAATGCCACTCGAGATCCGTACTCCTGTGGACTGCCGAGCAATACCGTGCATTCATTATGACAGGGCGGGTGCAGCGCAGTTGGAGGAGGTGCTGGCTCTCACGTACACCCGACACTAGGTTCCTAGCTCGGAATTCTCGCACAGGCCAACAAAGCCTTCCTTCCCTCCGGAGTTACCGAACTGGTATCAGACTCGTCTGGGAATTACAAAGCGCTGATTTGTCCATTAGCTGGCCGGCCACCAACTCATTGCATGGCCAAATACGCATTTAGTTCACCTTCACGACATCCCGTAGAAGTAGAATGCGTGGCGCACCCCACGAGGGACTGAGTAACGCCGTCCTTTGTTCTCTATCATTATCTATTGTTCAATTTGTTCAACGCGAATTTCGACTCACGTCGTCACCCGCAAAGTATAAATACATCTTCAAGAAGGAATGCAGAGGATAAAAGTTCGACTCCCATCCAAGAGCACAGTCTCGTTAGTATCTCACAAGCGGGATATCATCGTAAAAAAAGGAAATAAAGGAAGAATTCATTGAAACTTCATTGAAACTCACGACGAACTCGTTGCCAAGCTGCCTTGACGGTTTCGCTTGTAGCCGTTCCATTAGCTCCTGGTCGCTTTCGCTGTCACCGACGAACGTTGGCCCAATTTCGAGGCGAATTTGCGTAGATATTAGCAAATAGGGCATGTGGAAAGGAATGCGCTTAAACTAGGCAACTAGATAACGCACAGCGAAAGGGCGATAACGATTATGTCGAGGTTTCAGTGAATTTTCTTCAACGGATGGAAAGCAAAACTGTCGACAAAAAGAAACTACGTTTATAGATAAAGAGAACATCCAAGAACCGCTGGAAAACAAAGGACTGCTAGAAGGATCAGAACAAGTTACTTAAGCACATCATGTTGTAGAATGAACGCAAATTAGGAGATATCAAGCCACCATGTGGAAAAAAGCCGAAGGAAACCAGTCTCAGTGCGCATAAAACGGGTTCCGTCTGATAGCGCCGGGGCGCCTCGGCAGACAGACACAGACCGCGTGTCTACAGAATAAGTGCCCACGAAATCACGGCGGCCAGACCAAAAATCACGAAAAGTGAGGTGAACTTTGAGACAGCAGTTAAGCGGGACATGCCTCGCATACAGAAGACAAAAACACTCCTTCGAAGAAATCTTTAATGAATTTCTAGCATAGAATAACATCATAGACAGTTATCGAAGACCCGACTGTTTCAAACAACAACAACTAGCGATTTTCAGCACAAAAAATCGATGCGACAGGAACTTGCACTGCACATGTGTACGCCATCTTCACACACGTGCCACCAGGAGAGCAGGAGATAGAGAGTCATAGGCAATTCACTTCGTAGCACACGAGACAGAACTATCCTTATAGGGATAGGAAGTAGTAGACATTTGTGATGAGCCAGATGAGACACAGCTCTTCAACGTGCAGTTGATTATATCTACACGAGCGCAGTCATCGGACACATATCCTCTCCTGGAGCTGTGGCGAACGAATGCCTGAAACTACATCCCTTCAAGTACTCCAGGTTAAAGGATAAAGGATAAAGGACGGCGTTACTCAATCCCTTTTGGAATGCGCCACGCATTCTACTTCTACGGGATGTCGTGGAGGCAACTTTAATGCGTATTTGGCCATACAATGGTGACCAGCCGATGAACAAGTCAGCGCTTTATCCTTCCCAGACAAGTCTGGTACCATTTCACCGACCTAGGAGGGATGGAAGGTTTGGTTGGCCTGGGCGGGGAATCCGAACGAGGAACCTGGTATCGGGTGCAAGCGACAGTCGCGCCTCCTCCGACTGCGCTACACGCCCCCACTCCAGGTTATTTGACATTTTCTCGGTCACCACCCCTAAACCCAACTCATCGGCTCGTTCATACTTCAGCCGTCGGGCGATAAGACAGGAGAGAAACCACTGATATCGACATGACCACGTGAGTTATGGGTATCGGCTTGCTTGAAAGAGTGTTCACTTTTATTTTAAAAGTATCCAATGTTATTAAAAGGTGTCCATTTTGACATAAAAATTGTGTACGTGAGAGCCAGAGGCTTAAGTTTCGCCGATACCCATAACTCACGCGCCATGCCGATATCAGCGGTTCCTATCCTGTCTTGTCGCCCGGCGACTGAAGTATGAACGCGCGGATTTGACATAAAAATTGTGTAGGTGCACACAATTTTTATGTCAAAATGGACACCTTTTAATAACAATGGACACCTTTCAAACAAAAATGAAGACTCACACTCTTTTAAGCAAGCTTGACGTGTTTGCAACCAAACCTAGCTTCTTCCGAATTAAAAACAGTGTGTTTCAGACTAAAGTCTCCTAGAGGAATATCATAATTTTTGCCCGAGAAAACTTAGTGTATATTTTATGTTTATTTATTTATTACATGAGATATCTCATGTGGAAAAGAAATCCCGAAGTTTGGAAAGCGTTAATAGTCCGACATTTTTCGGAATTTTTCGTGCTCAACTGCCTCAATAAGTCAGCGCACTGCTTGATAATTCTTGAAGTTTTAATTTTTCAATGAAAATAACGATTTAAAGGTTGTTTTAAAGTGCAGGAACGCAGCAATTTTTTTAATGCTAAAAGAAAAGATTGCTCACTCGTTCAGCGTCGCGATTTTCACTTGATGAAAAAAGCAGAAATTCTGTTTGTGGAGTTACACACTTGCCAACAATACAATAAGAACAATTTCAAAAAGACAACATATCTTTCTGTTTGAAATGGGAGGTACATATAAGGGAAGGGTCTGAAGCGTATGTCTGAACGAAGGGGGGGGGGAGAAGGGGAGGGGAGGGAGGATGTCATATAGGGAGAATCCCACCCCTCAATTAGTATGAAAATGTATTTCTTTTTTGCCAAGTCGTTAAACCCAAGGAGTCGAGGTCCTTGAAGTTGCTATGGAATACGGTCACGGTTTGGGGTCTTGTACGCCCGCGATGTCTCTGCCGGCAAGCGGCTCGAAGCGTAGTGGATACTGACATTGCTTCATGCGAGGAAGGTCGGGGGTTCGATTCTTCTGTGCTGATGCGTTTTTGCATTTCAACTAGTTGGTTGAGATTTAGGGGATTCTGACGTCTATACCATTCTCAGACGTTTTCTGCGCATTTTTCCAGATAAACGCTGGGGAGAGTACCTTTCTTACGACTTGTTCATTACTGAGCGGATTTTTAACCACAACGTCTTCGTCAACGTCAGAAAAACGTCTGAAAATGGTATAGACATCAGAACCCTCAAATCTCAACCAATCAGTTGAAATGCAAAAACGCAGCAGCGCAGAAGAACCAAACACCGACCTTCCTTGCAAGAAGCAACCCCACTTCCACTACGCTCCAAGCCGAGCAGACGCATCGCGCGCGCGTACAAGACCCCCAAACTCGTGATGCGCCGTATTCCATTGTGACTTCAAGGACACCTACTCCTTGGGTTTAACGACTTGGCAAAAAAGAAACACATTTTTATACTAACTGAGGGGTGGGGATTCTCCCTATATGACTCCCTCTCCCCGTTCAGACATACGCCTCAGACCCTTCCCTTGTTAGTTCTTTTAAGAGATCAAAGAATTGCAGCCTTTAGATCACGGCTTTCCCTCAAGTATAAAAATTTAATAAAATTTCAAACAGTGTGTCCACTTATTGGGGCAAATGAACTAAAAATTTCAAAGAAGGCATACCGAACTTCTCTTGAAAAAAAAAAATATTCTAGCTTTCTCAGAGTCTCTAGCGTAATATGGAAGAAGCCAGTTTTAATTTGATTGAAGAAGTTCAGTTTGATTTCAGAACCGTCAATCTTGCTAAAGAGTGAAGAGTGACCAATTTGATTTGAAGAGGTGTGCTGTTCGATTTTAAAAGTGTCACGCGACGACTAGTTTCCAGAACAATGAATGGAAGTTGATTATTTCGACGCGACTTAGAACCAATCGACCTAGATGCTTTAAGAAATAGGCAGAGTCTGTCATCGGACAGAGCAAGCGCAGCTCTTCACTGCGACGAATTATTATACGTGCAAACTTTAGCAGATAGAGAGAAGAGTGGACGACATAGGGCTGAGTAAAGGCAGCTGTTCACCGTACCGTACAACTTATTATAGCTACATGCGAGCAAAGTCAACGTATAGCTTAATTTGGCTTTATTCGCCGAGCAATCAGGATCCGCTTCATTTATACTTCGGACACCGCGTGATGGTAGACCATAAAAACTACTGACATCTATAAAACTGCTTGAATGAACGATATAGCATAGGTAGAAAGACGGAAAACGCTTGCCAGAGCTGCACAACTTCCCAGCTGATCAACTGGGGATGAGGGGAGGGGAAGCGTGCGTTCTTCCCCTCGTCCCCACCCCACTCTAGCCTCTGGGCGTGCATAACACTCTACTGGTCGTCTGACGAAAACTTGGAGAGGCACACGAATTTCTGCCCGCGCCGACGGCGCCAAGGAGCAAGAAAGTCGATTTCCACATTTTGAAGTCCCCAATTCGCAGATATGAACGGACATATCGTGCCGCGGCTACTATAACATGTACAAGCACATAAAGTCGCACTGGAAGAATAATAGCTAGCAGACTGATGTGGACCACATGAGCGATTCTCCATGCCCCTTGTGAGGCGCAAACGTGCCCTTCGGATAGTAGATCACTCACCTAGTACTCCAATGGGCTGCTGCTCATTCCGAGGCCTTCGTCTTCATTGGGAGGATAGCAATAAGGCAGTAAAGCGGTGGTTTTTACGCATCTTTGCAATAACGCTGGATGAAGCTGCGCAATAGCATCCATCCTCTCCATCTCTCGTCGCAGCACGCCTAACCTGAACATGATAAGCATTATTAAATCACCCGCATTCATAAAAGATAAATAAGATCCACTTTCCACGAAATACAGGCTTCTGCTTTTTATCCTGAATACCCTGTGATTTAAAACCAAGTGGAATCTCTACGTTCTCAAGCATTTGATTTGGCTGGAAAATAAACTCAGAGATCTGCTCTGGAGAGACCTATTTTCACACGCTAGTTATCGAGCTTAGCTAAACATATCCTATCCTAGTCCGGGGGCCACATAACTAAAAAGTATTATATGCGACAAATTCACTCAAGGCTTACAGAGCGGCTTCTACAGAACAACACATGATCTAAAGAAGAAAAAGTCACAAAGAAAAAACGAAAAATTGCATCTGTTACGATTGCAGGTAGGCAAAGTTGTGTGCCCTCCTCACCATGTTAGATCCTGGTTATAACATGTCAAGCGGCGGTCAGCACGCGGCATGCGGCTTCATGCGCTCTCCCCACCATGTTAGATCCTGGTTATAACATGTCAAGCGGCGGTCAGCACGCGGCATGACTCTATTCCGTCGCTCTTTGCCCGCCGAGACGGTTGCAAACCGCGGCGATTTTTTATTTTTTTTTGTTTGTTCGTCCGTTTTTGGTTTCTTTTAGGTAAAGTTTCGTTTTCAAGGAGCCCTCAGTAAGTATTAATTCATTTTGTTGCCTAGTTTTTAGTTACGTGCCCCCCGGACTAGGATAGATCCGGAAAGCCATAAGGTCACAAACTCTTTAAGCGGGATTTCTACATCACGCGACAGCGGCGCGGTGTCATGAAAGGTAACCTATAGATTGGGCGGCGCAGACGATCGAAATTGATAGTTTTGTTAACACCGCACCGCTCTGCGACGAAAGTAGAAATCCTGTCTTAACCATACCAATGTACGAAGGATAAATAAGCTGAGAAGCTGGTAATCCACAAGAAAAACTACGGAGCTGAGATTAAGAGGATGAGGGGCAATTATGGTTCAATTCATCATCCAACTTGAAGCTTTCCTTTCTAGATGAAGGATACAGCGGTCTGTGCAAGCCTGTAAGAATCATATTGCTCGTTGAACTGCACGAATATGATAAGGTGATTTTTTTGCTGGTCGTTGCGTAATTGTCATTGTTGTTGCTATTGTAGACAAAAGTTTGCTAGTTTGTTCACTTAGTATTCTTTTGTTCGCTTGCGTAATCTGTGATCTACGCCTTCAAATAAGTAAATAAAGGTCGGTGTTAGCAAATTCTGTCTGGGATACACTACGCATTCTAATTTCACAATTTATTGAGGCAATTCTGCGTATTGCATACATACAATGAACTGCGGTGTCAGCCTATGGACTAGTCAGTGTTTTATCGCTCCTCGACATGTACGATACCTATCGACCGACCCCGTGGGAAAAGAAGGCTTGGCTAGCCTGAGCGGAATCCGAACCGAGCATCTCGGCAGCCGTCTCCTCCCACTGCACTACAGGCGCCCATACCTCAGGTACACAAAATACACGATGTTACCGACGACCAGTGAAAGCATAAAGAGCAACGCTAATCAACCCCTTTGCGGGATGCGCCACGCATCCTAGCTCTACTAGATATTGTGGGGTCAACTTGAATACATAATTGGCCTTTGCAATGATGTGCTAGGCTAGCTGATGGAAAAAACCGTATTACCCTTCCCAGACTGGTCTCGCATGAATTCACCGACCCCAAAGGAATGGAAGGCTTGTTTCGCCTGGGCGAGAAATCAGAACCATGAACTTAGAATCGGGATGCATTTAACCTTCAACAGCCCACTTCCTCCGACCGCGCTGCACACATCCATGACTCACATTTAGAAGACAGTACTACCACCGACTAACCAGGATACTATCTCAACGGTAGGTCGGAACGGCGCAAATGTTGTATATGGGCAGAACCGCCTCTCCCTGGGAAGTAACAAACTGCAGGCATCTCGACCCAATACAACTCTGCGCAGAGTTGGGGCGACGGAAGTCGCGTGTTGGCGCCCTGTTGATTCACGTGCTCCACAGCCGATGGGCGCGCGCGGGATGAGGGCTCGTACCGCGTCTCAGCGCAGTGCTCAGGTGGCGTAGTAGGGAAGCGCTCGGGCTCGTGAGCGAGGGGTTGGGGGTTAGATCCCGCAGAGCTGCAGCACTTTTGCAAAATCCATGTTTATCATATAGGTAATCCACCCAGGGGTATTATAGTGTGTTATAGAGCATGTTTGCATATAACATACCACTCATACCGTTAACAAGGGTGGTCCAGGCAGGGTCACCGATTTCGCTGAAACTTTGTCTAGGGGTTATTTGGGGTGTTGATCACGAATCTGATATCCGTTCTTCACGATTCGGCTGGATAATATAGATACAGGAAGGCAAAGGATTACATTCTTAAAGTTTCTGCCGGTGACGGCAGGTAGAGACAGAATCGTGAAAAACGGATGTCAGATTCGTGATCAGCACCCCAAATAACCCCCTAGACGAAGTTTCAGCGAAAATTTTTTTGACCGAAGTCTTGTCGGTACAGTCGGAACTTTTAACTAGTGCCACAAAATATCTATCGTTACATAACTATAGCTTCACACAAAATAGGCTGAAAATAAGTGACACACAGAAGTGACCATTTTAATTAATCTGTAGTTTGAAGCATATGTTATATGTAAAAATGCTCTATAACATACTATAATACCCCTAGGTGCATCACCTATATGACAAACATGGATTTTGCAAAAGTGCAAAACAAACGCAGTCTGCGGGATCCAAACCCCTGACCCCTCATTCACGAGTCCGAGCTCTTCCCTATTACGCCACCTGTGTGCCCTGCGCCGACTCGAGATACGAGCCCTCACCCCGCGCGCGTCCGTCAGCTGTGGAGCACGTGAACCAACAGGGCGCAAAACACGCAACTTCCATCGCTCCTAACTCTGCGCAGAGTTGTATTGGGGTCGAGATACCTGCAGCTTGTTACTACCCAGAGAGAGGCGGTTCTGCCCATATACAACACTCTCGCCGTACCGACCTACCGTTGAGATAGTATCCTGGTAAGCCCTATTTTATACTTACTTACGCCGTCACGGGGAGTGGCATCCCAATCGCTATTTTTCGCGCCACCCGATCGATATCTATTCCGAATATGGTGTTGCGTCTCGCAACTGCGCAACTATAAACCAAGGCTAATGTGCTTTCTATTATAACTACAAAGAGAGTACCTTTCCAGCTTCGCTACCACATCCTGATTATTTATCTTCTCCGGAACAACTTCTAGCCGCACTACTCCTTCACTTATCGACACCTCGGCTAGTAGTTTGCCTCGCTTGAACAGTGTCTGAAACGAGTCATTCAATCGCTATCCCTGATAGAACATCAGCTTTAGTTCGCATACCTCCATAATCTCTACAGCAGCATCTGTGTCGAGATAGGCTCGAGCAGCCAAATCAGTCAGAGGAATAGAGGAGAACGACTGGAACACAGGACATGCTGGTTAGACAGCAATGTGGAATGTACACTCAAGTAGCCACAGCCTACCTTTGCCACGGAAAGAACGGCCTTCTCTCGTAGCTCTTTGATAATCCTCTGAATTAGACCAACGGCTCCGTCGTCGGTGAATACCTTCAAGTGCTTCTCCAGCACTTTTTCGACCGCACTGGCCTTATCTCCCGTGGACTGAACAGCCGTTGCTAAGGCTGTGTACGGTTCTCCAATTGGTTTCCACGCACGAGTTAGTGGTGTAGATCGACCAGGTGGCATAATGACCTTGCCGGAGTAGAGAAGGCTGGCCAGATAGTACCTGAACATTAAACGGAGAAAGTATGGCACCTTAACGAACCAATAAGGCAAACTGCTACATAGACAGAAAGATTTCAAGGAACCCTCGGCAATAGAGATCAGAAAAGGATGATGGCGGTCGCACAATGCATCTGGGATGCGCCAGGCATCTAGCTTTACTTAAACTGGTCAAGACACTTCGAATGAAAAGGGTCTTTCTCCGTCCCAGACAGCCTAGTGCCTATAACCGAACCTTAAAAGATAGGAGACTCAGTTGGGCTGGATGCAGAAATGAAACATCGCATAAGTGTGGTTGAATAAAAAGAGCCCCGTTTCAGTAGGCCTATGCGACTTCAACATGAGGTGCTGCAAAAGGGACAAACGTCGAGAAACCCACTTCTTAATAGCATCCACCTGAGCAGGAGTGGTGGCCGAGCCAGGGATAAGAATCGCGCTCTCCAGAAGCGAAATCGCTCGACGTAGTTCATTCTAAACTCCACAGGTTAGGCATTGTGAACATAGTAACACCCACGGCAACTCACCC
Organism: Heligmosomoides polygyrus polygyrus; assembly: GCA_947396885.1. NCBI lineage: Eukaryota > Metazoa > Nematoda > Chromadorea > Rhabditida > Heligmosomidae > Heligmosomoides > Heligmosomoides polygyrus. The sequence continues at coordinate 7,171,929 of OX377201.1, read as the reverse complement.
TTCTCATCAGAAGAATGGCTCCGTAGTACAAATATAGAAGCATATACTTTGACTCGAATGAGACAGCCGCCGAAGATGACACTGCTCGTTGCTTCCGTAAATGTTGTGAGGCATCTGTTGCCGTCTCGGACTGATTCACCGAACTCTGGAAAGGTAAACGAAGCGTAAGCCACTTAAATGAAAGCAATCACGAAACTACAGAACAGCTTCACGACGCAACGCAGTTCGGAGAAAGGGTGATCTTATAACTCATCAATATAGCAGCCGTGACATATCTAAGATCGCCATGCACCCATGCGTGCGTACACTACAAAATATAAATATAAAATAATAGTAAAAAGAAAAAATAAGTACAAAGAAGTAAAGAAATGAGTTAAGAATTTTTAAAAAGGAATAAAACATAGTTCGATAACAAAGATGTAAAAAGGTCCGTTTCGCCACTGTCTTCAGACGAACCTTTGTGCTATGCTCAAGATAGTACCAGAAAAAAGGAACCGGTTTACTGTCTCTTCTATTAGGCATGGTAGAATCTGTCTGTAGAGTTGCTGAGCTCTTCACGAGGTTGGTAAACGGCTTTATTGGTGGCTAACGTTTCGGCTGGACCGCCTTCTTCAGACACTCTGTACTGATCGGTTGATTGGTCTTCCTTCAAGTGCCGAACACCTGCCAGTGGCCACTAATTTCGCGCGCTACAGACGGATAGAACATCGATGTACGGGTTATCTCCTATATTTCATAGAATCACTGTAGTACAGAACTGCATGAGAACCGCAGATGTTCTCAAGGGAACGAGAACTTTCGCATTGAGCGCTACATATAAGACTGAAGTATAGACCAATCCTAAAGATGGAAAGCGAACAGTAGCGCTTAATTATGACTTCAACAGAATGCTCTTCGTCCAAATGAGATTCATGTGTTCACATAGCCTACAGGACCAGTTGCAGATACCGTAGTAAAAGTAAATACAAAAGTAGCTCATAAGCTTGTAAAACGATCGTTTGGAAGACAAAAGGAGAAAATAAAAAGGAGGAAAAACGGAGGAAAAACAGTGGTGATGATAATGATAATAAGTGCTTACCTCGTTTACTAGAGCTGTGACGTTCCTGTAAATGTACGGCAAGGCAGCATCCACGTTGTTGAGGCGCACACAAACGGCGAATAACGCCGCGTGAAGAGACGAAACGACTCCTTCATTGGGATCGACTAAGAGTCGCATAGCTGACAAGGCAAGATCGAGACCTATTTGCGGCTAAAATATGAAACTGTGCTCGAATGCTATTCAGAGAGGTTCTAAAACCCGAGAACAACTGAACTCACTTCATTTTTCTTCCTCATGCAGTAGAAGACAGCATTCCTAGTCAGGGGAAAAACTAAAAGCCGAGTATAAACAGCGTTTTAAATCCAATGACATGCCATGCACGAAACTTCAACATCAAAACTTGAAGAAAAACTAACCAACGTCTGGGATTAACTTCAAGTGATCAGCTACCATATTACCACTCTCTATGAAGTGCTTCAGGAACTCCACAGCTCTGTCCGCTCCCTGCTCGTTGTTCTTGGCGACTGAGGTGTCGTACAACGCTTTTATGGCCACCATCATTGCTGCCTATAAGATCAAGATTTTTAGCAAACAAACCGAACACGTGATATTTGCTCACTTGCGACTGGAAACGGGAAACGGTACAACTTCTTCCGCTAGAAAACGTTGTCAAAACCGCCCTGAGAGGGGGAGGGAAAATATCCGGATCTATCCTAGTCCGGGGGGGGGGGTGCACATAACTAAAATGTATGTAACGAAATAAATTGGGACTTACCGAGCGGCTCCCAGAGAAGAAGATATGAACTAAAGTAGAAAAATTCACAAACAAACAAACGAAAAAATTACATTTGTTTCCGCCGCGGTTGTAAGCCGGCAAAGTTATGCCTCCTCCTCACCATGTTAGATCCTGGTTATAACATGTCAGACTGCGGTCAGCACGCGCTATGTGGCTTTAGGCGCCCTCCTCACCATGTTAGATCCTGGTTATAACATGTCAAGCGGTGGTCAGCACGCGGCATGCCTCCATTGCATAGCTCTTTGACCGCCGGAACGGTTGTAAAACCGCGGCGATTTTATTTTTCTTTTGTTTGTCCGTTCGTTTTTTCTTTTTTCAGGTCATTATTTCTTCTCTAGGAGCCGCTCGGTAAGTCCCAATTCATTTTGTTACATACATTTTAATTATGTGGCCCCCGGACTAGGATAGATCCTTTACATGAATGAATTCATAATTTGAAACGTTCATAGAAGTTTCTTCCAATTCAGCATGTTAAATTGCTGTTCACATTCAATTTTTTTCCTGAAAACGCTCGGCTGCGAAATGATCCCGCATTGTCAGCCAATTGGAGCATGTAATAGAAGAGGTCGGAGGTGCTGATGTCCGTAAAGTTATCTGTCAACACAATCAGGCGTATATGCCTGATTGTGTTGATTGATATCCGGATGTAACCGCGGTACCTACGCAGCTGTTTCAGAACCCTTCGTGCAAAAACGGAACACGATTGCTCAAATAAATAACTCATCCACACAGAATGACGATAAGCGTAAATAAAATGCGTAGTCTACATTTTATCCAATCAGATAGCACAATTCTTCAAATGAATTTTCGGCATAATTTTATTCTTCCATTACAACGAAAATGAAGCAAATTTGGTACAGCTCACTTCCAAAGCAACATGCACTCGACTAACTGTCAAAAGCCTAAACGGCTGTTCATACTTTGCGACAGCAGCGACAAGAGCGACGGGAGTACAGCGCGCGGAAGTATGAACAGGCGACAGCAGCGACTGTAGCGACTAGAGCGACAAGAGCGACTGGAGCGACAGCGCCGGCGCTCGAGTATAAACACTTTTCGGCGGCGCGCGCTCAGCTTTAATCGATATGCATGTTTTGCACAGGCGACGAGTCGCTCTTGTCGCGAATTATGAACAGGCCCTAAGGACTAGTTCGTGGTTTGTAAAGCTACGACTGCTCGCCAGGCAAAGAATACCCTAGATTTTCCCACCGGATTGCTCGGTATTAATCGATTCCCAAAGCATTAAAATGTTTATGACGAAATATTTCTTACGCTTTGTCCGTTGACGCTGCTGTCGCGAACTATGAAGAAGCCCCAAAGAATTTCGCAAAGTGACACCGTAAGGTGTATAGCACCATGCTGTTGCGACACTCAGCTTCCTAAGATACCTAACACACAAACCTGGCCCTTCACGATGACAAATTCTCACACAAACGAACGCAACAAAACATCTCCCATGATCATCCCGTTGAAGTAATATGTCACGATTCCGTTACCCTCAAATCAGGTGGATTTCGGTGGATAATTTTAGAATGGGCTTTCGTCCCCATAGACGCGAAATGAAACGGATTATATAAATAAAAGTCGATTACTCAATCCCTTCTTAAGATGCCCCACGCATTCTAAGGAATATATCGTGGAGGCGAACTCTTGCGTGAAACATCAAACTAAACCGGAAAAATAAACTGCTATCTCTCGAGTCTTAAGACTAGTTGGAAAAACTTGTGGCGAAATAGAACAGTATATGTCTGTGTTATTGCCCACGATAAGCTTTTTTTAAACATTCCAGTGATGGTCAGTTTCACTACTACGTTTACTGCTTTCTATTGATTAAGTGCCCAAGTGCTTCGCAAAAGCTTGTTTCTAATTGTGAAGGTACTCAATCGAGATGTAATGCACCACAAATACAAACGTAATGAAAAATGAAATGTGAAAAGTGAATAGAGTTCGAAAAAGAAAAAGTTTTGCGGAAGGTGACAGAGAAATTGTATTTTCGATAGAATGAAACGATCCAAACACAAAAAAGCAGATTCTGGCCCAATCTGCGCCGGATTCCATACAACTTTGAGGCATGTATGTGCTATGAGAAGCAAGTGGGAAAAGGCCTCCGGAGTTCCGAGCTTCGCCGACATTCGAAGATCAGAGACGCTGTCGCGTGGGCCAAGTTGTCGAGAATTAGCTGGGCCGGCCACGGCCCTGCGCTTCGCAGACACCCGCCGAACGAGAGCCGTTACCGACTAGGTTCCGCGGGATGTCAAGAGAACACAAGGACGCCCACCAACGCGTTGGTCGGACTTCTTCGTGAAAGCTGGAAACGACCGATATGACGCTGTTCGTGTCCCTCGAGCGAGGAGGATCCATTGGAGCACTCTGGCACGCGACAGGGATGAATGAAGACGCTGCTGGCGCCCGCTCGAGCAAGTCGATGATCAACGGGACGATAGGTGATAAAGGTATGTGCTATACAGGGGCCAAATTCATCAACGATACCGCAGGTCTCATCTCAGAGCGGATTCACTTATCGGATCTATCCTAATCCAGGGGGGGGCACATAACTAAAAAGTAAGCAACAAAATAAATTGAAACTTACCGAGCGGCTCCTAGAGAACGAGCTGGAACCTAAAAGAAACCGAAAACGAGCGAACAAACAAAAAAAAATCGCCACGTTTACAACCGTCTCGTCGGACAAAGAGCGACGAAGTGGAGGCGTGCCGCGTGCTGGCCGCCGGCTGACATGTTATAACCAGGATCTAACATGGTAGGGAGAGCGCATGAAGCCGCATGCCGCGTGCTGACCGCCGCCTGACATGTTATAACAGGGATCTAACATGGTGAGGAGTGCACACAACATTGTCTGCTTACAACCGCAACAAATGTATTTTTTCGTTTTTTTTTCTTCATGGCTTCTCTTGTTTAGGTCTCATGTTGTTCTTAGGAGCCGCTCGGTAAGTCTCAAGTGAATTTGTTACATATACCTTTTAGTTATGTGCCCTCCCCCCCCCCACGAACTAGGATAGATCCCACTTATCGGCCTAGGTAGCAGGTAGATACAGAGACATAGAGATACAGATACGATAACAGATATACCGTTACCGGTCGGTAAGAGCAGTAGATGAATCTGGCCCCAGCTGAGGGACATGAAAACTGGACAAAAACCAACCGATCCAATCCTCGGGTTGCAATTTCCCAAAAAATTCTCAACCTCTCCGGGTTTCTTCTCGAAGACATCCTTGTACTTTCGAGCAATTTCAGCGACTTTTTCGGGAGCGCCTTCTGAAAAGCCACGTTAAGGCACAATTTTTAGAAGCAGCACAGTTTATGGTACTCACCGTCTCCATCGGGGATTTCGTTTATGACCTTCAGCAAGCCCTCAATATTGGGCGCATCCGTGAAAAGCTTCGCTATGATAGCACTCATTCAGCTTTCGACAGCAGTCCAGTTACCTACAAATTTATTTACATCACACTTTTTTATATACAAAGCACAATAACAGTTACACCGGATCACAGCAGATCAGAGCAGAACGAATATACAATGGCAGATGATGCAACGTTGAGAAGCGCTAGCCTACTATTCACCGTGAACAAACGCCGGCATACATTCATGCATACAGAGCAATTTCTGGCTGAGCTTGTCGTACATCACATCAAGCTCGTCCTCGCTCTTCTCGCAACCCGTCTTATCCAGATTATACAGCGCAAGATGCAGGTTGGTGACCTCTTCGTGCTCAGCTTTCATCGCTCGCATGCTCTCCATCTGTTCGTCGGTGAGCGCTCGCATCTGCCCACTTCGAAACTCTTCCAGGAGGTTGAGCATCGAGCGCTCAAGAACGTCTACATCCGGATCAGAATGCTCAACTCGGAGAAGTTCCCTGCTCGACGGCGCAAACTCTGTCAACAGTGTTTCCTCCAACGAGTCCACTTTCCACTCGTATATCGCAGCACCGCCTTCGTGACCTTAAAAATTCCCATAAATGGCAGTCAAATATAGTTTTCGCAACAAAAATAAAATAATCCCTTGCTCATGGTACTTGAGAAGAAGGATGTCTTCGATATTAGTGAGGACACTAATCTTTGACAACACGAAAATAAAGAGTAGAGCTCGAATTAATCAATCCCTATGTGTGAACGGTCTCCAATACTGATTCTACAATGATCGGCACTAGTTAAAAGTTCCGACTCCACCGACAAGACTTCGGCCGAAAGAAATTTTTTCGCTGAAACTTTGTCTAGGGGAGTTATTTGGGGTGCTGATCACGAATCTGGCATGCGTTTTTCGTTTTACGCTGGAATACGGTAGGTTACGGAAGGTACGGGTAACTAAGGTAATGGTCACCGATTTCGCCCAAACTCCGGCGTAAAACGAAAAACGGATGTCAGATTCATGATCGGCACCCCAAATAACCCCCCCCCCCTAGGCGAAGTTTGGGCAAAATCGATTATTATGACCTCGGCAGCCTTAGTTACCTTTAGCTACCGTAATCTACTGTAATCGGCCGCAATTTCAAAAACGAATGTCAGATTTGTGCTCAGCACCACAAATAACCCCCCTAGACGAAGTTTCAGCGAAATTAGTGACCTTGCCTGGACTACCCATGTTAACGGTATGGGTGGTCTCCGACCGAATCGTGAAAAACGGATATCAGATTCGTGATCAGCACTACAAATAACCCCCCTAGACAAAGTTTCAGCAAAAAAAACTTTTCGACCGAAGTTTTGCCGGTGGAGTCGGAACTTTTAACTAGTGCCCAATGATCGTAGTGGTAATTTAAATGCGTAATTGGGCTACAGAACGAACTACGGTGGACAACAGACTTCAGAGGTCGAAGAAAGGTCGAAAAAATTTTCGCCCAAACTTCGCCCATGGGCGTTATTTGAGGGGCGGGGGGCGGTGCTGATCACGAAACTGACATCCGTTTTTGAAATTTCGACCGATTACGGTAGTTGCGGGTGTCTAAGACCTTCTATGTCATAATCACCGATTTCGCCTAAACTTCGGCTGTAGGGGTCATTTAGGGTGCTGGTCACGAATCTAACATCTGTTTTTGAAATTTCGGCCGACTACGGTACGTTGCCGTAGGTGTGCGTGACTAAGGCCGTCTGGGTGGCCATGGCCTTAATCATCCGCAAATATCATAACCTACCGTACTCCAGCGTAATATGCAAAATGGATGTCAATTCGTGATCAGAACCCCAGACAACCCCTATAGTCGAAGTTTGGGCGAAATCAGTGATCATGACCTCAGTCACTCATACCTAGCGCAATCGGCCGATGTTTCAAAAAAGGATGACAGATTCGTGATCAGCACCCCAAATAACAACTTTAAGCGAGGTTTGGGCGAAAAAATTTCTTTCGACCTCTGGAGTCGTGAAAGTACAATAGTGTCCACACAAGCCTGACACCAACTAATCGACCGTGGTAAAATGAAAGGCTTGGTTAGCCTGCGTGGAAACCGAGCCAAGAACTTCAAGTTAGGTTTACGTGAGAGTCGTACGTGCTCCCGCTGTGCTAGCACGCGCCCGAAGAAACCATAAAGCACTACCACGCCAAAAAAGGAACTTTCATGACAAAGCACCTACCTATTTCTAGAGCCGTTCGAAATCCATCAGGTCCCACGTTTTTCATCTCATACCAGTTGTCTTCGAGATCGGGAATCGGCAACTTGTCCGGTCGATCCAGTCCATCCTCTTCGCTTATCGTGTTCTTCTGTTTGTCTTCTTTCTTCTCGTCTGATCTGGTGAATCGGTGCAGGAAGTTGGTGAACGACGTCGCGGTCTCTTTTCGTTTTGTCTTCGGCTCGTCGAGCGATTTTCGACTCCACTTCTTCTCCTTGTCGCGTTCGTTTTCGTCGCCATCGTTCTCGGTTGTTGGAGCCACCGATTCGGTCATCGGGATCGAGAACGATAGCCGCCCCGTCTCCGTGCCATTCGGTTCTTCTGGCACGAGAATTCGCGTCTCGCTGTCGGGCGATTTGCTCGTGTCCCGTGTCATAGCTGATGGAAACAAATCAAGTCAGTAAGTCGACAGACGAGGAAAGCAATGATTAAGCGTGTGCGTTACTCAGCGCAAATACATCCGCTAGCTGAAAAAATCACAATATCACGCTTAAAAACAGCAAGACGAATCCTGTTCCTGTAAACAATAAACAAACAAAAGCCACGAACTGGTAAACAGCACACAATACGCGGCTTCAATAAATAAATCCATAACGGGGTACTGTAGCGCCGAAAAGGCGCAGAGTTGTTACGTACAACTACGCCGATTCCACGGCCGATTTTTTGGTTCCTCAAGCTTGCATGGAGAGCTGCGATGGTCCTTGTAGCTGACAGAAGCTTTTAGAAGGCTATGGACACGTCTGAGTTGTTGCTGACGTTGGACCATGTGAAGTACAGGAAGGCTGGCGATGGGCGTTCACCCGTCGGGCGACTGTTGCTCTACAGGTACGGATTTTTCACTTTGTTGTCCGTTTTTCTTTTGTTTACGCTCTCAATATTTGGTTTTGTTCCTACATAATGTCTCATTCTAGTGAAAATAATTGAAATTGACGAAGACCACTCAAAATCTTTATGAGTGTAACTCAATTTAGCTAAGTCCTCCTCTGTAACCTCACATATGGCGTAAATTGTCTGCTAAAGCAGGTGAAGTCCATCTAGGTTTCCTGTATCCAACTTGAACAATACCTCCATAGCAAAGCCGCAAAATACATCATAGAGGGGAAGCCGGTCCGTGCACATTCAAGAGAAACTTTATTGAATTCTGTGCTCTCCTCGACTGGGCAGACGAAGGAATCTAGGATGTGGTCAATTTCTGCACAAGTGCGGTAGATGTAGTTCGTTGTACGCCTGTTTCCCAATAAGACCCCGAAATATTTAGTTCTAATGTCAGATCTACCCTAGTGGGGAGGCAGCACCTCACAAGGGAATGGTGTTAAGCGTATGTCTGAACGGGGGAGCGACTCATACAGGGAGATACCTCACTCCTCAATTAGTATAAAAATGTGTTTATTTTTTGCCAAGTCGTTAAACCCGAGGAGTAGATGTCCTCGAAGTCACAATGGAATAGGGCGCATCACGAGTTTCGGGGTCTTGTACGCCCGCGATGCCTCTGCCAGCAAGCGGCTCGGAGCGCAGTGGAAGTGGTGTTGCTTCATGCGAGGAAGGTCGGGGTTTGGTTCTTCTGCGCTGCTGCATTTTTTGCATTTGGACTGATTGGTTGAGATTTGGGGATTCTGACGTCTATAACATTTTCAGACGTTGGCGAAGACGTTGTGGTAAAAAGCAGGTCAGTAATGAACAAGTCGTAAGAAAGGTGCTCTCTTCAGCGTACAGCAGAAAACGTCTGAAAATGGTATAATCGTCAGAATCCCCCAAATCTCAACCAGTCAGTTGAAATGAAAAAATGCAGCAGCGCACAAGAACCAAACCCCCGACCTTCCTCGCGTGAAGAACCCCACTTCCACTGCGCTCCGAGCCGCTTACCGGCAGAGGTATCGCGGGCGTACAAGACCCCGAAACTCGTGATGCGCCCTATTCCATTGTGACTTCGAGGACCCCTACTCCTTGGGTTTAACGAGTTGCCAAAAAATGAACACGTTTTTGTACTAATTGAGGAGCGGAAATTCTCCCTATATGATTCGCTCCCCCCGTTCAGACATACGCTTCAGGCCCTTCCCTTGTCATTCCTTTCGATGACGAAGATAAAATTGAAGGTGCACCATTTTTCAAAGACCTCACACTGAGTTTGCCCACTAGAGTCTACTTTCCAGCCAGTTTCCCTCCTAGGTCACAATGATTGGATTTGTTCCGCGCTTCATGAAGTGCCCCCTTCCGACTAAGATAGATCCCCAATATGTAATAAAAAGGACAGATGACGGCGTTAATCAAGCCCGTTTGGGACGCACCACGCGTTCTACTTCTACGGGACGTTACGGAGGAAATTTGGGATCTGTCCTAATCGTAGGGGGTGGTTTCCGTCTCCTCTCCCAACCCTGGTCCTACGAGAACTTTGGCTGCTGTTACGATGTGAGGTTTTTCATTTAAATACAGGGGATGTGGTTATGTGGCATGGGACGACTTGCGCAACTGATATTTTACGTTTGCCCCTCTCGACTAGGATAGATCCGAAGATTGAATGCGTATTTGGTCTACACAATGACTTGAGATGACCATGGGCAAGTGAGTGTTTTATCTTTTCTTGACAACTATGTTACTAATTCACTGAACCCGGAGGGATAGAAGGCTTGGTAGGCCTCGGCGCGAAACCCGACCCAAGAACCTAGAGTCGGGTATACGTGACAGGTGGCGGCTCTTTCTATTGTGCTACCATGCGTCCGTTGAAGAACAAGTGTGACCACATAATTCTGTATAGTTGTCAGCACTTTTCATTAGCAAGAACTTGAAATTTGGCTAGTCGAAGCAGGCTACGCATTCCGCCTTCTTCTTTCCTATTCTCCCGAGCACTTGTCCCGCGCAGTCGCACGGTCTGCTGTTCTTATGATACATCGTCACCTCATCCCATCAAGGGCGTCGTCTGTCGAACCACCGACTTTGACGAGATCACTCTTCATGACGTCCTTCCACCTTTCCTGCCGCCTCGAAATCTAAGGCCAACCTTATGAGGTGCTTCTCTGGTCTTCAGACGATGTGTTCGTTCCACCTCAGGCGCTTCTCCCTACCCATTCCACCTGACTGCATGAAGGCAGTATGCGTGGCGCATCGAGCAAAGGGCTTAATTAACCCCGTCCGTTATCGCTTGGCTGCTAGTGGCAGTAGCTACGTCATTTCTCAAGATTTCTTCATCGTTTCAACTAAACGTTATTCAATTGGTATGGAATGCGAATGGTTCTGTACTTCTACATATCTGCGTAGCTGCACTGTCTAGGCAGTTCTCTGTGGAACCGCTACGTTATCCTACTATCGTTGTATATGCTGCTCGAGTTCTCTGTTAACAGTTGCCGTCAGTAACACCGACTTCACCCTAATGTTTCACTTGTTACATGAGGTAATGAAGGCTCAAAAACCCACATGTGGAGAAGTAATCAACGACGCAATTTCTTCATATATAGTGGATATAGCATCTGAAACTTTATAAGCATTCAGTAAGGCATAAAGGAAAAAGTATGCAGCTTTGAACCTTATTGGTGTTTCAATATTCTTTAATATCGTAATAGTAAGGATTTTTTCAAAACTTAGCAATATAGTCCAGCCGTCGCGCATCACCTGCCTGTTTATACTTTGTAATGGCGGTGTTACTCTCTCAAACCACTTCGCTCGCCCAACTCGTAAAACGTGAGGACGACACTAGCCTTGAATTTCAGAGAGCACATCGAATGGAGAGACAACGCCGGTCCGGAGATTCTCTATGTGAAATTTATGCAAATTAAAGGTTCGTTCACAACAGCAGCATGTTCTCCAGAAACTCTAGTTCCCGTGCTTCAGGTCAACGGGTATCACCTCCGAACAAGTCCAAGGTTCAGCTGCAGCTGGTACTTCAAAATGATGACCAGGCAACGTTCGTATTTCTGAATCCAGCTCTCGACAAGGAAGGGTTGATCAAGGAACGCGACCTTCTTAAGGAGACACTTCAGCAATCACTGATAGCTCATCGTCAAAGAGTCAACCAGGTCTGTTGCGTTTAGATGGTGAGCTAGTTGCTCTAGTTTTGGGCGCGATCTCTAATAGAACAACAGATAAGGGCAGTTTACGGTTGTACCGGAGCGTTCACTTATCAATAGTTTTGACGGATTGTGCCATTCCCAAGGATCCAACGGCATCATCCAATGAATGGGACTGGGTGACCTTGATAGCAAGCTTCTGTCTCTCAGTTCTAAGAAGGGTTTCAAGCTCACATGAAACTTCAGGTGGAGACCTACGTAATTATGAGGAGATCCGAATGCTGTTTACAAATATAGGAGTCAAAATTGCAAAAAAATCTGAATAGGTTCTGCTCAGTCGAAGTTCACCGGGTTGTTCGTTGGTTGCACAGAGTAATGCGCTGATGTGAGAGCGGTGGGTGATGAGCTGTATAAGATTAGTTTGACAATAGCATTGGTGGCCTAGATGTAACGGTCTAGCTCGTTAGGAAAGAGGTTTTTGGTTCACTTTTCGTGGCTGCGTGATTTTATACACATTGTAATTTATCTCCGACAATGACGTTTTGTTCTGAATTATGGCACGTATTTGAGTGAATACCTAATAAGTGGTATTACATACTTCATCGTGGTACCTGTAGACAAGATTTTTTTAAGTTTACCTGCTCCAATAAATAATCATTTTATAAATTTTTTTCAGAGAAAAAATAAAGTAAAGTTTGTTTCAACCCATCGAAGGAGCGAGCATATAGCGCAGTAAAAAAACAGGTCGTGCCAGGCACTCAAAAATTTCGCTGCAACTTTTGTTTGATTGATAGTGTAAGTGGTACCTATATGAACCATCAAGCGAGGATATGTGTGTTCTTTACAGTTAATTTTGTTGTATCCTTAACAGGTGTCAAACTCCATGAAAACAGAATTTCTGCTATGAATCGAATAAATATTTTATTTATTTATTTATTACAAGGCACAGATAACAATCACATGCGGTAAGATTCTAACAATAACATATAACAAACACAAAACAAGCCTAACGAAACCTTAGAGCAATTAAACGTTTGAAGGACGACAGAGACATTAACAATGTTCTCGTTCTCAGAAAGCAAGATGTTGAGCTCTCTGATGCTCCTGTGAATGAGGAAGCTTGACCTTACTTTTGACCTTGGAACTGGCAGGTAGAGTCGGAGATGCCGTTTTCTGTCAGTTGTCAAAGGGACGCCAAAAAACCCAACTGGGTCAATGGAAAGCCTTCCTGTTAGAACTTTGAACAACATAACTAAATCTGCTCGCTTTCGTCTAGTATCAAGGCTAGACAACCCAAGCATTTTGGCCCTGTCAGACCCATTCGGAATATTGTCGTAATTTAGACCACGACACTTTAGAAAAAGCTTGCGGGTAAAGTTATTTTGAACACTTTCAAGGAGTTTTATGTCCTTTTGAGAGGGACTGAAAACTGAGACACCACATTCTACAATGGGCCTTACGTAAGATTTGTAGGCTTTCACAAAGAAGGTTGATCTTTGGTTATCACTACCTTAAACAAGTTATAAATTCGGTAATTAGCCTTCTTTACAAGTGCTTTATAATGATGCTCAAAGTTTAGGTTACTCGAAAAATGGAACCCTAAATATCGTGACATATTGGATGAGGGTATGGTGCAAGCATTTTTTTCGCACTGAAAAATGGCCGCCCTTTAAAACATGCTTCAAACCATTATTTTTCCATAAAAAATAAAAGAATTTTCTCTAAATTCACACAGTGTGTTCACTTATTGTGTAAAATTTCAAAGAAGTACTAAAATTCTAAATTCTATACTATAATTTTCCTTGGACAAAAAATTAATCTGAGATTTTGGAGAGTCTCTAGTTTAATGTAGAAGAAGCTCAATTCGACATCTCGATTTGGAAGCGTTCGCTTTGATTTCAAAAGTCTTAGGCTTGCTTAGAAGAGGGTCCAATTCGACGTGGAAAGTGTCCAATTTGATTAGAAAAATGTCGAATTCGACGTGAAAACGGTAGAGCAGCCGAGGGCTGATAGAGATGATTGGCGAAAAGCACTAGAGTCATCATTGCCAGCTTCTCTGCTGGACGAGAAGACGAAATCTACAAAGCAGGTTTCAGTTAGCTGTGGCGAATGAGCACGATGTGAAGCAGACGGAGCTACGAGACAAGCAGCGTATTCTTGGCGAGAATAAACATCTAGACCAGCTTTACACCCACCTCGTCGCCTCGAAACTGATAAGCGCCCAGGATTTTTGGACTGACTATTATAGCTCTGTAAGTCTAAACATTTGCTTAATGATCGAAAGCTATCCGATGGATGACGGATTCTCTATTTCAGACGGGTATGGTGGAAGATAAGACAGGTATTAGTGGTGCCTTTCTCACCAATATAGTTCAACAAGAAGGAACAAACGGAATCAAGCTGAATCTGAACACTGAGATTATCCAGGCAGTGTTCAACACCTACCCAGCAGGTAATTTTATACCTTTTCTTTGCAGATTGAAGCCTAGAGCTGTTGCTATGGAGCATACTAGCCGCTACTAGAGTGTTTATGTGATCAAAATTCTTGCATAAGGTGGGACTCGAACATGCATTCTATATGGGTGAGGTGCACCTTTACTTGTTCGACACCAGCGCTGTATGTCACAGGGCAACGTCAGGGTAGTCGGTGCTGATATCAGCGGCCGATTCATCCCAATGTCATGGTTGAGTGCTGATTCCTCACTAAAAGGGTCGGAGAAAGGCACCTTTAGAAAGCACAAGGTGGGTGTTCGGGCCCTGTCAATTGCAAGAGTTTGAATAGCAACTTGTTAGCATTGTTGTCGTAGTGTTTGGAGAAGTAATTTTCTTTGAGGGCGCGTGGAGGGCAGTCCGAGGCGCCGGCTGTCGCCTGCACCCGATACCAGATTCCTTGTTCGGTTTTCCCGCACAGGCCAACTAAGCCTTCCCTCCCTCCGGGGTTGGTGAATTGGTACCAGACTTGTCTGGGAAGGATAAAGCACTGACTTGTACATCGGATGGCCACCGCAAGTCATTGTATGGCCAAATACGTATCCATATCGCCTCCACGAGATCCCTAGAAGTAGAATACGTGGCGCATCCCAAAGGGGATTGAATAACGCCGTCCTTTATCCTTTATCCTTTAATTTTCTTTGAAATCAACGCAGTCTGCGTATCAATCCTGTTCGGGAGGGGCAGCCTCCACGTTTCTATCGAGACCCTACTCCAGTCCCTGCTTCCCACACTCACATCGTGGAGCAGTAGACGAAACTTTCGAATGAACTCATGGAAGGGAACAAGGATGAAGGATAAAGGACGGATTCACTTAATCTATTCCGGAGTGCGCCACGCGTTCTACTTCTGTGGGATGTCGTGGCCGCGATTTGAATGCGTATTTAGCCTCACAATGAGGTTCTATGGCCAGTCGTTGGACAAGTCAGTGTTTTATCCTTCCCAGACAAATCTGCTAGCAATTCACCGACCCCTAGGTTGAAACGCATGGTTGGTCTGGACGCGGCTCGAGCTAAGGACCTCGATTCTGGACGCACACGACAACCAGTGCGCCCTCTGACTGTGCTAATGCTAATGCACCTAGACAAGGGGTAGTGAGGCAAAGCAATATTATTCTTCCGACAACGATACGGAACGATAGATACCAGTGTGCTAACCCTTTTTGCTGACTGCTTCTTCTCAATTCAGTGGAAAAGAAGCACCTCGAGCTGGTTCCTCATGAGATGACTGAAGCTCAGTTCTGGACCAAGTTCTTCCAGTCGCACTACTTCCATCGAGAGCGAGAGGTAAATGCGATTTGCGGCTTCTCATTCTGTTCAGTTCAATCGACGATATCCATTCAGGTTCTACCAAGTCCGAATGACCCGTTCTCCGACTGTGTTAGAATGGACGAGGCCGAGATGGAAAAAATGCAAGGCGACGGAGTGTTTCGCAAACGCTTCGATATCGAGCATCTAGACGATAATGTGCTGAGAGAGCTGACGGTAATTTCCACTCTTTATGATTACTTTCTGTCAGTTGTTTTTTTTTAAACAAAAAAGTGATTTTTAGAAAGCAGAAGTTTCTAAAGGAGGCCAGAAGAGCACGCTTGTCCGACGTTGTAATTATCTGTCCGAGAAGATTCTGACGGAGCTAAAACCTTCCACATCAAATGCTGCTGCTGACGGGAGTAACGATAATAGATCAGCAGGGTTTGATGTACTAAATGTAGGTTCTTAAGCTTTCAATCCTTGTCAGAGTCCTGTTCCATCGGCTAATACCTGTTGTCTTCCATTTTGAAATCTCCTGTTTTTCAGAGGATAATTGACGAAGAAGAAGGCAGGTTAGAGTCCGACGAGCTGCAAGAGTACATTGGTCATCAAGACTGCCAGAGCCTCAACTTAAAAGAGGATCGTGAGGGCACCAATGTGAGTAATGCTTGCTTGGCGGTGGGCTTTGGAATCGAATGGTCTAATCTCAGTTGTCTCAGTGGTTAATTCTGAAGGCAGACCCATTCAGCGGTGTGCTTTTGACGGTTAGCGATCTAACGGCATTTTCGCCATAAATTCTCTTTACGAAAATTTTCGGTAAATTCCTACATTCATCGGAAAATTTAAACGACTTTCTCCTGCAAAATCACATTTCTATCTATCAAATGGAGAAGGAGGCATATTACCGATCTCAGTTTAGAAGTGATTGCTTCTATCTTCTCCGATAACTTGCTGTTAGCGTTCGTGCTCCATTGCGTAACAGAGTAGCCTTGTGTGTGTGTGTGTGGGGGGGGGGGCTAACAACTATTAAAGAAATTCTACTGCTCCTAACGAAGGTGCTTTTAGAAATCGTATCTACCGGAGGAGGCGGCGAATTACAAGGGCATTGTGTTGTCATTACTCGAGAGTTCTTCGGATGACGTAGGTTCACTGTATTTTATAATGATGCACTGCAATACTTCTATCAGTTACTAGATTCGAGTGTCCATAGTCAGGTGCCATCCTGGGGAGAGAGGCGAGTAGTGATTAGAGGAGCAGTTCTGCTTACTTGCTGCTTTCTGCTTGCAGTCACTGGTTGACCGCATTTAATAACGTTCTCACCTTGTCGGAGGGTTTTCCAGCTGCCTATTTTTATACCTTGTACCGCCATTAGATTACGCGAATCCTTCCTTTTCTTCGTCTGGTCATCGTCGTCGTCGTTTTCTTTCATCATCATCATCATCATCTTTGTCCTCCTCCTACTACTCCTGTTCACCTCCTGCCCTACCCCTTCTCCCTCTCCTCATTATTATTATTATTATCATCATCACCATCATCACCTTCTTCCTCCTCTTCGTCATCGTCTTCTTCATATTCATCATCTTCGTCTTCTTCATTTTCATCCTCTTCGCCATCATCGTCATCATCACCTTCTTCTTCCTTTTCTTCATCCTCGTCCTCTTCGTCATCATCAAAGTATTTTTCATCTTAGTCGTCTTCGTCATCATCATCTTCTTTTCCATCTTCGTCCCCTTCGTCATCATCAATCGTCACCACCATTATCGTCATCTTCATCATAATCTTTTTCATCTTTGTCGTCTTCATCTTCATCATCATCGTCATCATCACCTTCTTTTTCTTGATCATCTTCGTCCTCTTCGTCATCATCATAGTCTTCTTCATCTTAGTCGTCTTCTTCATCATCATCATCATCATCATCATCATCATCATCATCATCATCATCATCATCATCATCATCATCACTTCCTCTTCTTCACCACCATCATCTTCCTCTTCTTCGTTTTCATCCTCTTCGTCATCGTCGTCATCACCACCATTATCGTCATCATCATCATCATCACCATCATCGTCATCTTCTTCTTTATCTTCGTCGTCTTCATCGTCATCAAACATCGTCTTCATCTTCACCATCTTCGTCTTCGTCCTCTCCTCGTCATCATCATCGTCATCATCATCATCATCATCACCACGTCATCATCTTCTTTTTCAGCTTCGTCCCCTTCGTCATCATCATCACCACCATTATCCACCATTATCATCGTCATCGTCATCATCATCATCATCATCATCTCTATCATCATCATCATCATCATCACCTTCCTCATCTTCGTATCATCGTCTTCATCTTCTTCATTTTCATCCTCTTCGTCATCATCGTCATCACCACCATTATCGTCATCATCATCATAATCTTCTTCATCTTTGTCGTCTTCATCGTCATCATCATCGTCATCATCACCTTCTTCCTCTTCTTCATCTTCGTCCTCTTCGTCATCACCATCATCATCATCTTCTTCAAACATAGCATTCATCTTCATCATCTTCGTCATCGTCCTCTTCGTCATCTCAATCGCCATCATCTCCTACTTCTTCTTGATTTTCATCATCTTCCTCTACCCGTTTCCTCCCTTTCCTTTTTCCTCTACCTCGTCTTATTTGCCCTCTGTTTCTCCCTGCTCTTTTTTCAGAGTTTTTATTGAGTTTTTTACCGGTTTATGATAACTTTATTTTGTCGAATTCGCGAACCGAATTGAAGGCTGCCTTTCAAAGAAAGAGCACTTACCAGTTTCTAGTGACTTCTCTGTTGCCATCTACCACCGGTTAATGATAACGTTTTTCTTCCGCTCACAATTGTTCGGCAGTCATTTTGAATTGTATTTTGGGGAGAATATTTAGTTTTCCGCTTAGTTTCTGCCGCGGATGGGTTGTAAATCTGGTGTTGTATTTTCAGGACATTCTCATACCGGAGGACGGAGATTTGGAAGGGATAGAGGCTGTGGACGTAGAAATGGTAATGCTTCTTAGGAGCTACAGCAGTTGTCAGAGTCGATTATTCTTGCATTAGAGCGAATACTATTCTGTTATAGAATGGAAGTGACCACGATAGTCCTGTACAGGGATGTGGTGATCCGTCAGAATGGGGTTTACCGCCAGCGCAACTCAACGAATTGCGAGCGGTCCACGACGCTGTGGCCGAACTTCTGAAGCATTTCTGGATTTGCTTTCCGCCAGTAACGCCGGAGCTTGAAGATAAAGTGAGTTGCTTGGCGAACCTATTTCAAGATCCAAACAAGACTCGTAAGCAAACCTTTTCAGTTACAACGTATGTCTCAGACGCTGAAAACCTATGAGACCAATCAACTACGTGAGGCAGAGCGCCGGTTTGGGAAGGAGAATGTTGGTTTTAATCGTTTTCGGATCTATCCTAGTCCGTGGCCACATAACTAAAAAGTATTATATGTAACAAATCTACTTAAGATCTACATAGCGGCTCCTACAGAACAACATAAGACCCTAAACAAGAAAAAGTCACAAGGAAAAAACAAAGAAAAATTACATTTGCTACGGTTGTAAGCAGGCAAAGTTGTGTGCCCTCCTCACCATGTTGGATCCTGGTTAAACATGTCAGGCAGCGGTCAGCACGCGGCATGCGGCTTCATGCGCCCTATTCACCATGTTAGATCCTGGTTATAACATGTCAGCCCGCGGTCACCACGCAGCATGCCTCCATCCCTCGCTCTTTGCCCGCCGAGACGGTTGTAAACCGCGGTGATTTTTAATTTTTTTGTTTGTTCGTTCGTTTTTGGTTTCTTTTAGGTTCCAACTCGATCTCTAGGAGCCGCTTGGTAAGCCTCAATTCATTTTGTTACCTACTTTTTAGTTATGTGGTCCCCGGACTAGGATAGATCCTCCATTTTCTTAAGTGAAGGAAGCTCATATAGGAGTTGACACCGGTTCTTTAGCTCCAGCACTGCTATCAGATGCTGGCAAAAGCTCATGCGAAGTATCAGGTGTACTCTCAGAGGAAGTCTGCTCGTGGCCAGTGAATGCTCTATTGTGATACTGTCATCAGTTTAAGCTTGGTTTACCAGTGATCTCCAATTTTATTGTTGTTGTTGATGTTTTCTTTCATGATTTGTGGATGTTGCATGTTTTCAAGCGAATAATAAATTCGTTCTATGCCAACTGTCCCTATCTGTATGCCATACCAGTCTGCTTCAGTTATTTTTGTCAAATTTAAAAACGCATTTTCTCTGCTGATCTTGAGTCGGGGTGAAGTTCATGTGGTAGGTTCAGCTTATATGCCCTGATGAGGCGGATATTGGCCGTGGGTGTGGCGATTTCAAGACACCTTGGAGCCAGATCTGCCTTAGCTGAGTGTCGAATACGAGCGAGGAGTATATGTACTGTCACAAATAGAAGACCAGAGCTGGACTTCGATTTCCTGCTGGACGATGCGAATTTGGACAAGATCAAACGTAATATTAGGTAAGCTGTCATAGTGCTTTGGATGTGTGGTGTAACTACTTGCTTAGACGATTCAGAGTAGAATTACCCTGAGAGATCCTGTACAAGTAGAATGTATTGCGTATTCTGCAAAGGAAGTGGCTAGAGCCGACCTTATCCTTCATAATTAGGTAATTGAGTACTCTCTGAACAGTGTCACCAGTCTTATGGGCGCGTGTAACGCAGTAGGAGGAGTTGCGGGCTGTCAAGGGCACCCAATACCAAGTTCCTTGTTCGGATTTTTCGCCCTGGCCAACCAGGCCTTCCTTTGCTCCGGGTCGGAGAGTTTGTGCAGACTTGTCGGGAAAGGATACAGCGCTGAGTTTTTCATCGGATTACCACCTGATGTTTTTGTATGGCCAAATACGCATTCAAATCGCACCCATGACATCTCGTAGAAGTAGTATGCGTGGCGCATCCTAATAAAACGAATTGAGTAGCGCCGTTCTTTATATTTTTTTAATCAATTTTCATTGCATGGCATATTCTTATGTGCACGTAGTACGATCTTTTAAAGGCGCAAATCTCAGTATCGAATCACCTTAAGCTAAACCTGGTCTTCATCTTGTAACGGACGAGCTCCTTTTTATGGGCGATTGTAATGAATTCCGTTTAAACACTCCACCGAACCTGTATCCGACCAGCAGAAATCGTTCTTATCTAGTAGATTTTTATCCCTTCGAACGGTTCAAGAAATACCTTGACGACAATATTTTATCAGCAATGTTATCAGACAATACATGGGTGCAAGATAAGACAGATGAATGGGTAGGGAACGGGGGGGGGGGGGCAGGAATCGCCTAAGGTGAGCCCGGGGACGAACATCTAGGGCTCCGCCAGACTCAGACTGGAGCTGAACGCCAGAGGCGGATCAGAGGGAGGGGAAACAAGCCGCCTAGGTTCAGATTGATCCTTCTTTCATAACCAGTGCCGAGCACGGTTGTCACTCTTATTTACCACGGAGCATCGGCAGATCTGTGTGAGAACGTGTTTGTTGGGCTCTCTAAAGAAATGACCTTCCATCTGTTATTGACTTCTCTACAATCTCATAGGTAGGTGGAATGCTACCAGCATATAGGGTAGGTAGACACTGCTAGCCTTTATATCGCCTTGGTTTCCAGACACATAATAGGGATAAACGTCGATATTGTTCCGTCTCTTTTTGGAAGGCGCTGCTCATTTTAGTTCTGCGAGGCTATGGAGTGTTTTGTAGTTCGTCTTTGGCCTTCACAATGGCTTGCGGTGGCCAGCCGATAGACAAATCAGTACCTTTCTAAACCCGATAAGGCTGACCCAAGCTCACTGAAACCGGAGGGATGGAAAGCGTTTCGTTTCCCCCAGCCGGATACCGAATCAAGGATCTTGGAGCTGAACCACCTCTGACCGCACTACCACGTGCCGTCTAGAGGCCGTCTATGCAGGTGAATAATCTTCACGACGTCAACTGGAAGTCAGTGGTGCTTTACTAATGTGAATGCTATTTTATTGACTAACGTTCCGTATAGAGCGTGTGCGGCGCAGCTGGAGGAGGCGCTAGCTGTCGTGTGCACGCGATACCAGGTTTCTAGTTCGGATTTCCCGCACAGGCCAACCAAACCCTTCATCCCTCCGGGGTCGGTGAATTGGTACCAGACTTTTCTGGGAAGGATAGAGCGCTGAGTTGATCATCGGCTGGCCACCACAAGTCATTGTATGGCCATATACGCATTCAAATCCATCAATCATCACATTGTACCTCCACGATATCCCGTAGAAGTACAATGAGTAACGCCGCCCCCTTATCCTTTATCCTAACGTCCCGTATGTGTCCAGAATAAAACGTTTATGAAAAAAATCACCTAAAAAGGCCAAAGATCGACATAACTAAATCCCTTTGAGGAGTGCGCCAGGCGTTCTACTTCTCAGGGATATTGTAGTAGCAATTTCAATGCCTCATTGACCTTCACAATGAAGTGGAATGGGTAAGACAGTGCTTTATCCTTCACAGACAGGACTGGTACCAATTCGCCAATCCCGAAGAGATGGAAGGGTTGGTTGAGCTCTGCGAGAAATTCCAGCCAAGTACCTTGAATTGGGTGAACTCCTCAGCCGTCGCTTCCTACGACTGCGCTACCACGCGCCCATTCGTCTGACGTTGAACCTTAAAATATTGAAACAACAGAATATTATCTCATGTTTAGTCGAAAGGATTTCATAGACAAAAACGCACGGCTCAGAGATAACGCTGAAAGTTTGCGCAAGAAATTACACTGCTCTTGAAATAATACTGAACAAAGATTCATTATTAGAGCCGCTGTTTAGGGAGCGGAAAGGGGTTGGCGACATCGACGCAGTGCGCAGGAAATGGAGCGAGCTGCACGCTATATTGGAAGCGAAAGAGAAGCCTAAAATAAGTGAATCAAAGCTGAAGGAAATGTGGGACGAAGTAAGTCTCATCGCTGGTTGGAACACAGAAGACAAAACCGATAAGTTTCTTTCAGCTGTATGAGGAAGCGCTTCGAATTCCTAATATGTCCCATCCAGATGTACCGAAAGGCGGCATGGAACACGCTAAGGTTTGTGCGTTTCAGCCGATCTTAACGCATCTGTTGAAATTTCAGAATGAAAACTGTTTAGCCGATAGAGCTTATAGCGTTCCCTATGAAAGTGGGTGCGAAGCTAGCTCTTTCAGAAGGTCGCAACCTGGGGAGAGAAGCGAGAAGGTCCGTGCTTAACAGCGGAGAAGCTCGTTCAGTCATGGAGGACCTTATTCTTTCCAACAGATGCCGCCGGTGAAAGAAGCTATGCATTCGTAGGTGAGTTATTTGTCTTCTTGAAGCCAGCGGGAGTTCTTCTTTCACGAGCATTTCTCCCAGGATTGGACGTCCACCGATGCTAGCACTACCGAGTAAGGGACTCCCCACCTCTCGACCTACTCTGAACAGTATCTATGCAATCAGTGCGAATCGACTGGTATAGATCGACTAATCGATTCACATGGGGCCATGATATCCCGATATACGGGTGGGTGCTGATGGGTCACACGAGGTGTGAATGTTGCGTTCAATCAAACAGCGCCGGTGGTGTAAAGGCGCAGAGCATTCCCTCCTGGTCAGCAGGAGGTGCGGGTTCGAGTCCCGCCCGGTGCTAAAGTTGATCGCAACAAAACATCGTTATCACAGCTTACAACCTTGAAACCAGCCATGGGGCTTAAAGAAACTAACTTGATCTACATAGGCTTCACGGTATTCGTATGTCCGCGCGTGAGGTGTAAACGGACATAGGTACATAGAATTAGTTGTAAATCGATGAATAAAATTGTTTAAATATTTATTATGTCATCATTTATTGAAATTAAAATTGTCTTTTATATATGGATCTTCAACAACATGAAATACAACGACACAACAATCTTAATTAAAGGACAATAACATCCAAAACAACGACAGCCAAAACAACTTAAACATGTTTTTGTTTCGCCTCTACCTTCATACAAAACATGTTGGATCTATCCTAGTCCGGGGGGGGGGGCACATAACTAAAAAGTGGGAAATAAAATGAATTGAAACTTACCGAGCCGCTCCTAGAGAACGAGCTGGAACCTAAAAGAAACCGAAAACGAGCGAACAAACGAAAAAAAAATCGAGACGGTTTACAACCGTCTCGGCGGACAAAGAGCGACGGAATGGAGGCATGCCGCGTGCTGGCCGCCGGCTGACATGTTATAACCAGGATCTAACATGATGAGGAGGGCACACAACTTTGCCGGCTTACAACCGCAACAAATGTAATTTTTTCGTTTTTTACTTTGTGACTTTCCTTGTTTAGGTCCCATGTTGTTCCGCATAGGCCGCTTGGTAAGTCTAAAGTGGATTTGTTACATATAATACTTTTTAATTATGTGACCCCTCGGACTAGGATAGATCCGACATGTTTATAATTAGCCACCCCGAGGCTCATCAGTGAATAAGGTGACTAATTAACTTAGTTGTTAGTACTGTATTAGGAGATATAATTTTTAAAAATTGTTTTTTTAACTTGTAACATGTTCATTCAGCAGCTTTTCGAAGCGGAGCACTTTTTACCCTAGCCGGAAAGATACTAAGGGATAACGGCTGTCATAAATCAATTCTTTTGCGGTATGAGCCATGCATTTGCATATTCTACTTTTGCGGAATAGCATGGAGGCAATTTGAGTGCACGTTTGGCCTATACAATGACTTGCGGTGGCCAGCCGATGGACAAATCAGTTGTTTTTCCTTACCCTGACATATCTAGCACTAGTCCATCGACCAAGGGATGGAAGACTTTGCTGATCTGGGCGTGAAATCCGAAACAAGCACCTGGAGTTGGGTGCTTGGTTCAGCCGGCGCCTCCTCCGAATGCGTTTTTTTACGGACCCATGTCCCTGAGAACCCCAAGTAAATCTCCGTATTGTTTTAGGAATGTTGGAAAGGTTAATAATATCAATGTGGTTTGTTCATTTAAACAGTATAAAACCAAGGGTTGTCCTGTTGAGCCTAAACCTAATGGTTTGTTGCAGTCGCTTGCCGTTTTGTACACCTCAGTCTTTCATCCAGGTATAACCCGTTCAGGTGCGTTGGCGAATTTGGAAAGAGCGCTGCTCGAGTATGTGTTCGACCGTGTATCAGTGCTCGATTTCAAGCCAGTGTCTGTTCCTGACCTCGTACCTAAAGAGATCACAGACGCCTGTGGAGTAGCGCAACATTCACAAAAAGAAATATTGGTGAGATTGTATCCCTTAAATGCTATAAGTTCACCGGTTAATATGATCTTTATAGTACTGCCTTCGAGATGAACCGCATATCGCTCTATCCGGCACGGCAGAGATGGGCATTTCAGCGATGTTGAAAGGGAGAACGTTTCAGGAGGAAGAGCTGCCACTGCGACTAGTAGCATTGAGCAGGTAATGAGGTTATGGCATACCAGACTTTTCGCCGCCGGTGAGCCACTATGAGCACTGACAAAGAAGTTGTTACCTACTGGAATCCAGGGGCCGGATTCATCAACGACTTACAGCCATTTATTAGAGAAAATTATAGCCGAAATGACTGAAAGCGCGGCTTAACAAGTGATATGGTGAGCGATAAGCCGCGTTATCTGAGTCTTCCACTGTGTTATCTCTGTTAAAGTTATGTAAGTCGATGAATCCGACCAATGAACGGCGTAATATTTTCATGGCAGTTATACAATGTGGAAAGCTTGTGATCTTGAGCGTCGTTTCCGGTGAACTTTAGTACACTTGCATTTGCCTTCATTTCGTCAATTAAAGTTTTCCTCAAAATCATACGGGCCTTCGAAAACGAGATCGTGCTTTTTTCAAGTTCTCTACTAGAAACTAAATTCGTAAGTGAGGGAGGAAACGTTAAATATAAAGGATAAGAAAAAATAAAGTTTCAAAGAAGTAAAAAAGGTGCAAATTTTTAAATTTCAGTAAATAAATAATAGTTACACCAGTATAAAAATTGTTCATCTCGCCACTATCTTTAGACGAACCTTTGTTGTTCCTTCCATGGCTCTTCAGTGAAGAACGAGGAGCATGCTTTAAGACACCTTTAAAACCCTTCTACACGAGAAGAGAATTAGAAACATGAAAATGGATTAAAGACGTTGTAGGTAGCGTTCATGTCTGTTTCAGTTCTTCACAGTTCACTGCTATTAAGACGTAGTATAATTAGCGTTTAAGGATAAGGATAACTTCATATGTTAGTTTGTTTCACACTGTACTTTTTCAGGTGTTATCGTCCAGAAATAAGCAACTCTGCCGTTGAAGCGAAACTCTATCGTGTTCACGAGTTCAATAAGGTTGGTTTTATGGTATTTCCTTTGCAGTGAGAGCAGTTCAAAGCTCTAAGAACTTCTGATCCCAGAACAAAGTTTTTAGTTAGGGGTTGAGTTAACACATCGCGAAGAACTGTCGTGCTAATTTTCTGGTCGGGTATAGCGCAGCCGGAGGCGTCTGCGCAAGTGACCCCAATCCCTGGTTCGATTCCTGCCGAAGCCAAGCAGCAAGCACTTCAACTCTCCGAGGTCGGCGAATTGGTGCCACACTTGTCTGGGAAGAGTAAAACACTGAGTTGTCTATCGGTTGGCCACTGCAAGTCATTGTATGGCCATATACCCATTCAATTCACCTCCGCGACATTCCGTAGAAGTAGAATGCGTGGCGTACCCCAAATAGACTTGATTAGCGCCAACCTTTATCCTTTAACTCATCCTTCCGATAGCCCTGGAATTACCCCCCGTAGGTAGCAAGGTGCAAACCTGCTGCTAGGTTAAGACTTGCCTACGTCGACTCATTTTCGTAGCCTTTGTTACTGCTACTATCTTAAGGATAAAGGATAAAGGACGGCGTTGCTCAATCCCTTCGGGGATGCGCCAGCGCATTCTACTTCTACGGGATGTCGTGGAGGCGACATAAATGCGTATTTGGCCATACAATGACTTGCAGTGGCAAGGTGATGAACAAGTCAGCGCTCTATCCTTCCCAGACAAGTCTGGTACCAATTCTCCGACCCCGAAGGGATGTAAGGCTTGGTTGGCCTGGGCGAAAAATCCTAACCAGGAACCTGGTATCGGGTGCACGCGACAGTCGCGCCTCCTCCGACTACGCTACGCGCGCCCGCTACTATCTTATGGAGAAAAATCTGGTATACATTGGATCCGACGCCGATTTGGATTGTTCAGATCCGTCATATTTTTCAAATCCCGAATATGTAGAATACGCGAATAGTAGCACTTTTTAGAAGCCCTAATCATGGGATGATTCAGATGAGGGTGATTTTCACTGGCGCGGAATTTCAAATAATTAAGATCTAGGACTTCTCGGATCTCTCCTAGTCCGGGGGGCACATAACTAAAAACTAGGCAACAAAGTGAATTAATACTTACCGAGCGGCCCTAGAGAACGAAACCTAACCTAAAAGAAACCAAAAACGGACGAACAAACAAAAAAATCGTCGCGACTTACAACCGTCTCGGCGGACAAAGAGCGAGGGAACGGAGGCATGCCGCGTGGTGACCGGTGGCTGACATGTTATAACCAGGATCTGACATGGTGAATAGGACGCATGAAGCCGCATGCCGCGTGCTGACCTCCGCCTGACATGTTATAACCAAGATCCAACACGGTGAGGAGGGCACACAACTTTGCCGGCTTACAACCGAAACAAATGCAATTTTTCGTTTTTTCTTCGTGACTTTTTCTTGTTTAAGTCCTGTGTTGTCACAACGATGTTTTGTTGCGATCAAAACTTCTAGCGCCAGGCGGGACTCGAACCCGCACCTCCCTCTGACCGGGCGGGAATGCTCTACGCCTTTACACCACCGGCGCCGTTTGATCGCAACAAAACATCGTTGTGACAGCTTACAAACCTCGATACCAGCCAATTGAGGCTTAAAGAAACTGACTCGAATTATTTCTATCAATGCCATCAGCTTCACTGTTTACATGCTGATATCAGCGGCCAGCTCATCCCGGATACGGGTGGGTGCTGATCGGTCCCACGAGGTGTGGATGTTGCGTTCGATCGAACGGCGCCGGTGGTGTAAAGGCGTAGAGCATTCCCGCCCGGTCAGAGGGAGGTGCGGGTTCGAGTCCCGCCTGGCGCTAGAAGTTTTGATCGCAACAAAACATCGTTGTGACAGCTTACAAACCTCGATACCAGCCAATTGAGGCGTAAAGAAACTGATTCGAATAAGTCCTGTGTTGTTCTGTAGGAGCCGCTCTGTAAGTCTTGAGCGAATTTGTCACATATAATACTTTTTAGTCATGTGGCCCCCGGATTAGGATAGATCCGATTTCTCTTCGGTTTTGATATCAGATATCCGACTCGGGTACGATACCATATTCCTGATCAAATTCAGTTATCTGAATCATCCGAAAATAGATTCTGGTAAAAATCACCTTCGACTGAATAATCTTAAGATCTAAGCTTTTCCAAAAAGCCATTATCCGCATTATCCAGGGCTTGAAAATATTGACGGATCCGACTTACCCGGCGTCGGATCCAGTGTCTGGAATCTGGAGGGATAATCGATTACACGTGCGTGGTTCGATTACACGTCGAGAGCAATTCAGTGAACAATCTCTTTAAGCTCGGTAGGGTGGCGCTAGATTTGTTTGGAGTGAATGAATCTATGAGCAGCAAGTCGTATGGAGATAACGATTGCAAGATCTTTCTCATAAGTTGAAGGCTTATTGGCTTATTTCAAAGTTTTTGAGTAACGTCGAGTGCTAACCTTTTAAGGTCATTGCATATCGGATGTACTAACGAGGAATGTCAAAGAGGCGACCGTGGAGTTTCTCAAAGCGACCCATATAGAGTTGTAGGGTGTTGTCTGGGAAGCACCATAGTGGTTTTCAAATTTACAGCGGACCTCTGGGTAGGTCAAAAATGGCACTGTACCGCTTCAGTGCGAGCCGATAACGCAAAACTGACGCCTGGAATACCCTTGCTGTGCTCGGAAATAGTCCTGCAAAAGGTTTGGAGCTTCAGTGTTTGCAAGAACGTGGGATCTGATAAATTTCTAGTAGAGGCGAGAAGGCACATTCACGGAAGGCATTCACCAGAATCGACCCATCGACTTGATGGCTGAGTGGATAACGCTGTTGGCTTACGAGAGTGTGGTCAAGAGATCGGTTCCGGTGTAGGGTTTATGCACTGCGCGTAGCGCTTTTTGCATTTTTATTAGTGTAGAGTGCATTTAGTCTCGGAAGAGTTCAGTGTTCGCGTTTCAACCTCTTTTTAATCTCTTGCAGGATGTGAGCCAAGCTAGCCTTCGTTCCTAGCCACACTTATAAAACCAATAGAAAACAGCAAAAAGGTATCACACATGAATAACATCTAACGAGGGACCCGACAAGACAAGCATGGTTCAATGGCCATATCTAATCGACGAAGGCTAGCTTGGCTCACATCTCGCAAGAGATTAAAAAGAGGTTGAAACGCGAACAGGAACTCTGCCGCGACTAAAATGCACTTTACATTAATAAAAGTGCAAAAAACACCACTAGCAATGCACAGACCCCACCCTCGGAACCGTTCCCTTGACCACCCTCCCGCAAATCCACCGCGCGTCTTCTCGCTTCTACTGGGAATTTATCAGATCCTATGTTCTAGAAATGATTGAAGCTTCAAACGTTTTGCAGGATCATTTCTGAGCACGACAAGGATATTCCAGGCGTCGGTTTTGCGTTATCGGCCCGCACTGATGGGTTCAGTTTTTTGCCATTTTTGACCTACCCAGAGGTCCGCAGGAAATTTGGAAAACACTGTGGTGCTTCCCAGACAACGCCCTACAACTCTATATGGGTCGCTTTGAGAAATTCCGCGGTCACCTCTTTGACCTTCCTTGTTAGCTGCTTATTTCAGATTGAAATGTACGTTATTTGCACGCCGGAGCAAAGTGACGGAGAACTTAACTATCTTGTAGAGATCCAAAGAGGAACATTCGAATCGTTCGGATTGCACTGCAGGTGATTCCTTTACTATCGTTTGTAACGCCCACGCGTAACGTCTTACCTGACTCCCTTTAGACAGCTGGAAATGCCAACCGAGGAGCTTGGTGCGGCAGCCGCTCAGAAAGTGGACATAGAGGCGTGGATGCCCGGCAGGGGTATCTATGGAGAAGTGTCTTCGGCTAGTAACTGCACGGATTACCAATCAAGAAGGCTAGGTTGGTTCCAGGGTTTCAGCGAGCAGAGAGCCGGGGCTTCTGTCAAGTCTCATTATCAGTTGTTACAATCATCGTTCAGATATTCGCTATAATGCCAAGTCGGGTGAGAAGAAGTTCGTGCATACCTGCAACGGCACGGCAGTAGCCTCGACGAGAGCCCTGATAAGTATACTGGAGACGTTCCAAACGGTTTGCGGCCCTTCAAATCCATGTTTGGAAAGTGTTCATCAGTTGATTTGTTGTATTTCAGGAACGCAAGAGTCTTGACAATCTTCCGGATGTCATACGACAACGCTTGAAGACCGTTCGACCGCCGCCAATCAAGCTACAACAAGCAAAGCCTTTAGCATAGGGCTTCAGAATAAAGCGTTCATCCGAATGAGCAGACATTTGTTCAGCATGTGTACTGGTGGAACGGATAGAGGCCGCTAGTGCACATATAGAGTAGCGCTATGAGTCGACCTTATGGTCGTTCGTGCCCCACTCAGTCGGGTCACATTTTAGACCAGAACACCTGGAGAACCTCCTGCCAGCGCTCATCAACCCCCTGGCGCGGCTCTTCACACACTACCTGTCGGGGTTTACAAGGTTCCATCTCAGTGGAAGACCAGCAGGATCGTCTTGCTGTACAAGAAGGGAGACGTGCACGACATTGGCAACTATCGCCCGATCTGCCTGCTGTCCGTAGTCTACAAGCTGTTCACTCGAGTGATCCTGAATAGGATGAGCAGAACGCTGGACGAAGGACAGCCATGCGAACAAGCAGGATTTCGGAGAGGATTCAGCACGATCGACTACGTGCACACCATTACGAAGCTCATCGAAGTGTCTCGAGAGTACAAGCTGCCGCTGTGTCTTACGTTCATCGACCTGAAGAGGGCATTCGACTCTGTCGAAGATCAGGCGGTGATCGAAGCCCTGCTCTTCCTACTCAGTACGTCAGAGTCCTTCGGTAGCTGTATAGTGGATTCGCGACCAAGATCTACAACGACGTCGTGATCGACGTGAAAAGAGAGGTTTGGCAGGCGGATACCATATTTCCTCTTCGGCGCCACCTTCGAAAAGGTCATACACGAACCATAATGGGAAGACATGGGAGTGAAGGTTGACGGCCGGCAGCTGTCCCATTTTCGCTTCGCTGACGACATCGTTCTCATAACACCGAGCATTAGCCAGACGGATGGCAGACTTCGGTAGTGTATGTGGGAATATTGGACTGCAGTTGAACCTCACGAAGACAATGTTCACGAGAAACTGGCTAGTCTCTGATGCCTCATTCTTACACAACAGACGAACATCTCCGAATGCTCCAGCTACCTGTGTCTAGGTCGCGAAGTCAGCATAGGCAGAAGGAAAGAAACATCTAGAAAAGCTTTCAGGAGTGCCGGAGAAGTAGTGACGAAGATGAGAACACCTAGATCCGTGCCTCCCTATTCGACTCCACTATTCTTCCTGCGCTAACATACGTCTCAGAGACTTGGGCCATACCAAAACAGGGTGAACACGCGCGCGTAGAATCGAAATAACGATGCTTGGGGTGACACGACTCACACAACTGAGAGAAGACATCCAGAGTTCCGAGCTTCGCATAGGTTCGAAGATCAGAGACGCGTCGCATGGACCAATACGTCGAAAGATAGGTGGGCCGGTCACTTCGCATACACTCGCTGAAACGAGAGCCGTCACCGAATTTCGCGGGCTGTCAGGAGAACATCATTCTACCAATGCATTGGTTGTACTTCTTCATTAAAGCCCTGCACGAAGGGCTTTCATGAAGAAGTACGACCATGAGCCTTTTGTCCCCCGACCGAAGGGCATCTATTGGAGCACTCTGGCACGCGACAGGGACGAATGGAGACGCTGCTGGACCCGCTCGAGCACCTCGATGATCAACAAGACAACAGGTGATCTAGGAAGGAAAATATCCGCGGTACGACATGGAGGTTGAAACGCATTGGGAAATCGACTCTCCAGAATCTGTAGAAAATATGAGCGGGAAATCTCGTGCTCCTATTAGGTCAGGGGCATACTTCCATCGCCGCGATGCCATCGCGACGCTCAGTCCATGGCCATTCCGCCGCACGCGGTCGAATAGTCAAAGAAAACTTCGCCGCGGCCGCCGCAACAGTGGCGGTCGGTATGCGCGATGGCTTCCCGCGTCCATCGCGGGCATGGCATACTTTTTCGCGCCGCGCGCGGTGTTTAGCGTTGGTCCAGGACGGATCGCGGTCGCGCTCCCTTGCAGAGCGATGGGCGATGCGACGAGCACAAAGAAATTCAAATTCTTTCGCGTCGCCCTGCAAAACTCATCGCCGCGATTCCATCGCGGCGACGGTAAGTATGCACGAGGCCTTACACTGTGCATAGCTCTCTAAAACTAAACACCATTTGACCAAAGGTTCCCTGAATGTCTTTGTTACGATACAGGTCAGTTTTTGAACCATTGATGAGGCAGAGCTCCACCAGTACATAGTCTCTGTAGACCAATTTTTAAATACGTAAAGCCATAGCCTAATCGCCTTACGAACAATTATTAGGTTGGTGAAGAGGTCTTGCATCACAACGTAATTTTTTTTCAAAATTTTATTGTTTCCTTAGTGAGCGACTTTAATCTACCAAGTAGTTACCATTTACATCTACAACCTTCATCTGACGGGGAGATCATGAAATCCTTCTTTCCAGAATGAAGTCAGCTGTGACTCGAAGAATTGTTCCACCTCGGATTCTAGTTCGGTTCGGTCGTTGAAGCACCTATCCCTCAGGTGTTGTTTGAGAGCTCGGAAGAGGTGGTAGTCCGATGGCGCAAGATCTGGCGAATACGGTGGGTGGGGCAGCACCTCCCATCTAAGCTTCTGCAACTTCTGGCGAGACGACCTTGCAACCTGGGGGGGGGGGGGAGGCGAGCATTGTCGTCAAGAAGGCAGACATCCCTCCGCTCGCCGTTTGCGCGAATGGCCTCGCTCAGCTTCTGCAGCTGTGTAGCGTAGATGTTCGCTGTTACTGCGGTGCTGTCGCCAGGAAGCTCACGACAGAGCGTTCCTCGAGAATCAACAGCACAGCATTACCTTTCTCTGGACGATGTCCGCCTTGAGGTTGTGGTTCTCCTTGAGGGAGCCACTGGGCCTTCCGAGTATGGCTAACGAAGAAGACCCGGAATTCATCTCCCGTCACGATGTCATCGAGAATGTCCTTATTACGAAAACGAACAAGGGGAGACTGAGCGATAGTCAGTCGCGAAGCCTTGAGCAAGTCACGGAGTCAGTCAGTTTTCACTGCAATCGTAGTATTTATATGCCCTCAGAAGCAAATTGCCACGTGTGCGAAATACTCTGGAATGTTCGTGGTATAACTACGTGGCACCAAACAATCCTTGGAAGTTCCTGTTGAATCTTGAAATTTTTTTTAGAATTTTTAGCGCAAGACTTTTTCGCCAGCCTAATACATGAAGATTTTGAAAGACTTATTGGAGCTGGTATGTATTTCTTCTAGCGGAGAAATTTCAATTTGAATGTGGATGCCTAAATCCGACAATAATCCTGGACCGACCCAATATAAGCGAAAGCCTTTACTTTTGCTACTTTTACTACCATGTGGATGTGGCTGATTCAATCTTTACAGCCTTTGTTAACATTTATTCTAAAGTACGAACACAGAGTGTGCAGTCGGAGAAGGCGCCGACTGTCGCGTGCACCCGATACCAGGTTCCTGTTGCGGATTTTCCGCCCAGGCCAACCAAGCCTTCCATCCCTCCAGGGTCGCTGAATTGGTACCAGACTTGTCTGGGAAGGATAGAGCGCTGACTTTATTATTTATTTATTATTTATTATTTATTACAATGCACATATTTGTGCGCCATAAATAATATATATGCAGATATAGATATGTAGATATATAGGCAGTATAGTCGTTATAATTGCGAGAACAGTCGAGCAATATGGATAGATAGTTCGTCGTTATAGTCCGCGAAAACAACACTGTCAATATAAATATCGGAGCCCATGAGCGTAATAGAGCAACGCCGGGAGCGTCTAAAGAATTAGTATTATTTGTCAATAATAGGATGCTAGAGTTATGTAATAATAATAAGGTAGTCCATCTCGGGTATTGAGCTAGAACGGTATAATTATTGTAGCCTGTCTTCTTCTTTTAATGATTTCTTGTTTTCTTCGTGTAGCAGTATAAATAGAGAGCAAACGTCATGCTTCATATGTCGGGACAATCAAGATCTCTTCTTCCTGAACTTCATTGATCTTAGGTGCATATATTATACGTATTATACATAAGATAAAAGTTGTCGCCACGTCAGATAGATTTGTCGGGATAGTCCGGTACCAGAAACCATCACACATCCTAAAAAATGTGATGTTTGTTCTATTTAGTTAAGGGTTTATTTGACAAAATTTCTAAAACTGCAACATCACTTGAACTAGTGTTAGTGATCAGAAGAAGTGAAAACAGACCATTTAGTTCACATCCTCAATCCGAAGTATTTGTAAAACATTTAATTTGCGCAACTTATTTCTGAAGTCCTTAGAATTTCTACATGAAATCAAATGCTGTGGAAGTTGATTAAGCCATCTAGCAGTTCGCAAAAAGAATGAATTAAATGCAATGTTTCCGATAGGACGGTTAAATCTACGGTGCTGTAATGCTAGAACTGTTGCTCTTCCACGACTTGGCCTAAATATCCAGTATTTACTGGCCCTCAATTTAACTTCCATGCGAAAAATGCGAAAGGAAAATACTAAATCTTTAACAATCCTTCTGTATTTCAGGCTTTTTAGGCCGAGAAAGTGAAGCCGTTCTCTGTAGGATGGTAAAGTTCGCGGGTAATTTGGATCGGGAAATGCTCTATAGTAAACTATTCTGGTAAAAATTTTTTGAACTTTTTCTAATTGCTGCAGGTATTTCTTAACGAAAGGATTCCAAATAGTAGAGCCGTACTCTAAGTGTGGTAATACATACATTTTATACAATTTGACCAGAAAAGGGGGGTCATTGCACTGTACATTCCTTAGAATTAGGAAAAGCGATGATAGTGCCTTTCTGGTAACGGTTTCTATATGCTTGCTGAACTTTAAGGAAGAGTCAACCATAACACCCAGATCTCTAACATATTCGTCCTGTCTTAGCACAAAGTTGTTGAAACTGTATCTGGGTATTGGAGGAGGACCTAAATGTAAATGAACTGTTTTACTGAGGTTAACAGGAATTTCCCACTTGTCAGACCATTCCATCATTTTCCGAACAGATTCTGAAATATAGTCGTTAGCCAACTTTTGGTCACAAGGCTGGTAGGCATAGTAAATTCTTATGTCATCCGCAAACATCTTAACCTCCAAATTTGGATGAACTTTTAGGGTTTTCGGTACATCAGCAGTATAGGCTAAAAACAATAGGGGAGATAGCACTCCACCCTGAGGGACTCCGCTAGTACACGAATGTCGATCAGAATAACTATTACCCACCTTTACTGTCATGTGCCGGTCCCGCAAGTATGATGATAACCATTTTAAGAGTTGACCTCTTATGCCAAAGTATTCAAGTTTTCGCAGCAGTTTATTGTGCGGCACCTTATCAAACGCCTTGGAGAGATCGAAGAAAATGATTTCAACCGATCTGCCATCATTTATTGCAGTTAACCAATCATACAAAGAGTCCGAAAGCAGTGTTTCAGTTGATGCCGCTGACACGAAACCATGTTGTTCTTTTGGTATTACATCATGTCTCGAAAACCAATAACAAAGTTTATCTCTTATAATTTTTTCCAAGATTTTGCTTGCGGTCGAACATATGCTGATAGGTCTAAAGTCAGATAATGTCGACGCATCTGTGTTTTTGGGAATTGGGGTCACCAAAGAGTCTTTCCAAATGTCTGGAACTTGTCCCAGTGCCAACGATGTGTTGTAGATCATAGCTAGTGGGTATTGCAATGTGTGAGCACATCTACGAAAGATCATTTGAGGGATACCATCATATGTGGCCGATAGAGAGGGTTTGAGCTTCTTCATAACACACAGAATCTCTGAGGGGTCAATTGTTGAAATGTCGGCATAGGATTCAGACAGGTATGGCAGATGTAAAACACCGCATCTGTCACTCGACGGGTAATCACATGTAATAGAATTAAAAACACTGGCAAAATAATTACCAAGTGCCCTGGCTTTGTCCTGATTTGACCTGAGAATACCTCCATTCCCATCCTTTAGGACTGGAAGATCACAAGCGGCTTTAACCTTCATTCTGAGGTAATTGAAAAATGCCTTCTTACTTAACGCGTGCAATCGACGCTCTCGGTAAGCTATGTATCTTTTAATATGATGGTTTATGTCAGAGCATACTTTCTTATATAACGGGTGTGCTAATGGATTCCTTAGACTACAGAAAAGACGACTTTTTTGAGCGAACAGGTTCCTAATATGAGTTGGGTACTGGTGTAGTTGTGCCTTTCTGTATCGAAATGGAACAAGTTCACCAAATAATTGATATAGTATCAGACAAAACCGATAGTAGATATCATTGATGTCCGTATAACCACTGAAAACCTGAAACCAATTAATACTTCCAAGATAATAGTTGAGTTTATCATAATCCACTCGGTTATATAGAGGTACAGGTAGATACAACGATTCGTCCTGAAGGCAGCTCAACTGGAAAAATATCATGTTATGATCAGAGTTACCAAAAGGAGGAGCTATTCCAACATTGTCGACTATTGGATCGGAACGCAAGACTAAGTCGAGGATAGAATCGTGTCGTGTAGGATGCAAAACCATTTGTGTAAGCTTGCAGTCAGTAAATACTAATCTGAACCTTTCATCACTCTGTGATTCACCACGACATCTTATCCAGTCAATGTTAAGATTAAAATCACCTACTAGTACCACAGGTGTAGGAGCAGAACATAAATCATAAAGCACATCAATCAATTTATCGTCTTCTTCAACAGCAGATCTTGGAGGACGATACAGCAAAATCATTCTGATAGAAGCAGAACTGCCAGAACGGTCAGAAATGATATCCATACAAATTATGTCTGAAATAAGCTGCTCAGCAATAGCTATTGGATTAAAAATCAGCCCATTCTTTATCAGGCAACATACACCTCCACCTCTCTGTGAGCTTCGATCTGATCGTATAACATTATACGGATAGCCTCCCACTATTTCTGCATTCAATATTTTTGAATTTAACCAAGTTTCAGTTATAAAAACAATATCAGGGCTGTTACTACAAACAAAGGAGTGTAACAAAAGTAATTTATTAACAATGCTCCGAGAGTTAAACAAAAAGCAATTTAGCTTAGGCTGTGGACCGCGCAACTCTAGTGGTTTCCCACCGAGCGTCTAGCTGCAAGTTCGCTTACACGTCTAAGTTCCCCTCTATAAACTACCCACTCTTTTGAGCTTTTTCCTTCATTTAACTCGCGTGCTCGCTGTCGAAGTCTGTAATCCTGCTCTCGCTCATCCCTCGTCATACTCTTGCGCACAAACACATTAGTATAACCAGACAGACGCAAACGACGAGTATTAGCTATAGCCTGTTGCCAGTGGAATCTAGAGGGCAAGACAACCTTAACAAGGCGAATTTTATCCTCTGAGTAAGACCCCAGGCGAAAAACAGATTCCGGTCAGCATTCAACCTGAAGGGTGTCGAGCACACGAGTTACCTTATCCTCTAGATCACTTTGCTTACTAGACGGCGACAACTCGGAAGGTGCTTCCGCAATGCCAGCCATAATTATACTACTCTGCCTACGATTTTCTTCGATGCCATCAGATATAGCCTGTGGAATTTTTGCTTGCAGCGCTAATGCCATTCCCTCAATCACTGGATCAGTATTTCTTTCAATAATAGAAGCAATGATCTCATTAATTGAGAACTTGCTGTAATCGCAGGTTTCTCCCTCGTTACTTGCAGCCTGCGGCATTGAGCTCGCAATTTTTTGTGATGAGCGTGGGAGCGGTTGTGATTTCTTTACCGGCATTGTAGTAGACCCTGCAAAGGAAGTAAGTGAGATCGAATGAAGACACAACCGACCTAGAGGGCGGTGGGAATGAGACTTGTTCATCGACTGGCCACCGCAAGTCATTGTATGACCAAATACGCATACAAATCGCCTCCACGACATCCCGCGGACGTAGAATGCGTGGCGCATCCCAAAAGGGATTGAGTACTTTATCAGTGCGAGGCCGTACTTTATCCTTTATCCTTTACGTACCCAGAAGAGGCTTGCGTAGGATAATCCTCATTCATAAACGGATTATAATTGACTGTTTTGTTGTGATAATAGCTAGGTTTTAATGAAATTTGTTAAAATTAAAACACCACACCAAATATAATGACTGTTGTACTACATGTGCAGCAGACATGAAATAAAAGCGGATAACAGAATGGCCATTATTTCTGCGCAAGCGAGCACTTGATGTTGTGAATTGTTAGAAGGGAAGCTGCTGAGCTCTACAAGGGTTTCTTCAACATTGTAAGTTTCCAAAACTGCCTTTTATACTTCAGTCCTGCACCCTCCCTAACTATAAACCTAACGTGCCAAACTCTGCGGAGATACGGCACAGCGTTCACATGGCTGGCTTGGGTATGTTGCTCGACGTGGAGCTGGTCGCTTTGTATTGTTATTGCTTCTAGTAGGTCTGTGACCCATTGTGTTGTTGATCTTTTTTGGATGCAAGGGGTGGATTAGAATTTTTGCAGTCCCCTCGCAAGAGCGGGGCGAGCGTTTGCGATGATTGCTTAGTGGGGTAAATTGGACCCAATGCTTTGAGGGCCAGTCGCAAAAAAGGTCAATTGCAGATCTCGTCGTATAATGGAGGTAATTTGAAGGCGTATTAGGCTTGCGCACCTGTATCACCTATCGTTCCGTGATGTCGTGACAAACATACAACTTTTCTAGACCATTTTTGGCTGAACCTTAAAATTTAAGGGTTTTTATTCCACCATAGGAATGCTTTATAACGGTAGAAAGAGTTCAGGAGTGGTTCCTGTTTTTCGGCAGAGACCATTGTTTCACATGCGTAACAGAACGTGGAGTTCAGGTGTCAAGCAGCTGATCCGTTACACAATTTATAGCTTCGATTCAATCATCGTTTTCTTCAGAAACATCACAGTGAGTACGGATCGATTGGCTCCTTTGACTTTGAACAGCTGGTTTCCCTTGCGGTCCTTCCAATGTGAATGAGGGATGGATCGCAACTCGAAGAAGCCAAACGGCTTGATCAACTGAAA
Organism: Heligmosomoides polygyrus polygyrus; assembly: GCA_947396885.1. Lineage (NCBI taxonomy): Eukaryota > Metazoa > Nematoda > Chromadorea > Rhabditida > Heligmosomidae > Heligmosomoides > Heligmosomoides polygyrus. Next base: position 7,133,320 of record OX377201.1, on the reverse strand, counting down.
CACACAGGATTAGCTCCAATTCCGACTGCTTTTTCTTCATGAGCTCACTAATAGTTTGTGGATTTAGTCGTTCTGACATGTATAATTGTTGTGCCCAACCATTATTTAAGATAGATCTGTCACTTTGGCATTGTTTTTACATAAACTCCTCAGAAGCTTCACACCTCCGTAGATTGCAACACAGGAATGAAAGACCTGGTTGGCCCGAGCGACACCCGAACCGAGAGAATTGATTGGTGGTTGCACACTGCAGCTACTTCTACTGTGCTTTAAATCGCTCATGAATGAACTGAAAAATGCTTGATTTTACTTCCCATCTCAGGTTTCTTGTCAATAAGGCTACGACTCGAACGTTTAACCTTTTCAAAACTCTTAGGTCTACAAACCCAAATATTTGGATCAAAGCCTACAAAATCTACATTCGCTCCATCCTTGAACACGGCACTACAGTTTTCAATCCGTCAAAACAAAAGGACATCACTTTATTAGAAAGCGTACAGAACAATTTCACCCGCAAAATGTTTATTAGATGTTTTGGTCTTGAGTACGCCGCAATTCCTAATGGAGCATCTAGGGCTAAGCAGCTAGGTTTGTCCTCCCTCAAGTACAGAAGAATCAAAAATGACCTGGTCATGATGTTCAAGATCCTTAAGGGTATGGCCAATGTTCCGTTGCACCAGTTCTTCGTCCTCACGTCCAGTCGGACTAGAAATGGTGGCCTTAGACTTGCCGGGCCGGTTGCAAAAAGTAAGGCTAGGACCAGCTTCTTTTCTAACAGAACTATTCGACTCTTCCTCCCCCTTCTAAAAGAGAACGCTCTTCAAATGTCGCTCAAAGGTTTCAAAAGCTTTCTTGACCGTCGACTCAAAGGAGATCAATCATTCTTTCCATGAAATTCCTCATTTAGTTGTTACTTTCTGCAGGAGCGATTACATTACTGTCGTTTTGCATTTGTTTTTAGCTTGTTTTAATTTGATTGCTCACACTTTTTACCTTTTTCTTTAAATTGTGCGTTTTCAAGGTTGTATTGTATTTTGTTGGTCGTTTAATGTAAGGCTAACGTGAAATTATCACGTCTCCAATAAATAAATAAAAATGCTAGCAATTAGTCTAATACGGCTTTCATTAAATTATTAGAGGGGGCAAAAGTAATGGGACTCTCCATGCCACGGCCATATATGTCGTGACTGGAGTTCTGTTTCGTGCTTCTCGTATTTGTATATTTGTTTGCTACTTACTGAAGGCCACCTGGGAAGTGACCACTTTCGTCCTTTCCAGAGGCATGCCAAAATCCCAGTCTGTCTCATGCCGAAAACCCAGTCTAAGGAGTCGATCTGTGTCGGGCAGATCTCACCCCATTCCCAACCCCGTGCAGCCTGGACTCAATATTCAAGCAAGATGAGAAGTACGCCCTCTACGTTAACTCTGCCAAGCAGCGAGTCTGGGTGAGGCCTGCTGACCTGTTACCGACCTTCGTTCTGCGAGATGTTCACGGCGAGAAGCACCTTCTAAGCTTTTGAGTCTGCGCCCATGGACTGGTATACTGGAAGCTGTTTTCCAAAAGGACGACGATGGACTCCAAGGCCACAGTGAACGAAATGGAAGAGATGGACCGGCGACTCGCACTTATTCGGCCTCAGCTCTTCAAGGTCCTCCTCTTCGACAGCGCCGCACCCCTTCCGGGAAAAGTGACCACGGATAGTCTTCCTCAGCAGGGCTACGTTCACTTGCCTCACCCACCATATTCGCGGGACCTCTCTCCATGCGACTACCACTACTTCTTGAGCCTATAGGACTTCATGGTCGGAAGGGACACAAGGACCCAAGCAGACCTCGACACCCATAACGAGCAGTGGATCAGCACCAGGCCTAAGCAGTTCTGGAAGGATGGGATCAGGAAGTTGGCTGAGTCAGCAAGTCATTGACCTTAATGGCGAATACATTCCTCAGCACCGTTGAGTTGTAATAGAGTTATAAAGAGATAAGGAAATTTGTTGAATTTGTCTCATCACTTTTGGCCCACCCTAATAGTTTCTAATAGGAAGTATCAGGCGCAGTCGTCGAGTGTCGATTCTCTGGTTCAGTTCGTGGCGGTTTCAAGATCGGTTCTGGTCTAATTCAAGGATTCCATATTCTATACCTCCAAAGTCGATGAAAGGTACCAGACTTCTCATCTGAGGGGTGACGCGTCTTCTTTGGCTGTTCATCGTAGGTTATAAGTATACATTCAAACAGCCCACACAACAAGATATCACATGGAATTAGAAAGCTCGGCACTTCCAGAAGGGAGAATTGTTAACGCTGGGCAGATTATTTTATGCTTTATTTGGCAATTATGTACTTTCACGACTTCAGAGGTCGAGTTGAAGTCGAATTTCTGCAATTAATCGCTCAGTGGGGAGATATTTGGAATGCTGATCACGAAAATGGTGTCCGTTTTCAAAATTTCGCCTGATTCCGGTAGGTAGAGGTGAGTATAAGCCTGTCATCTCATCGATCAACTTCGGCAAATACTGCCCAATGTGGTTATTTGAAGTGCTGATCTCGAACATATTATCCGTTTTCAAACTTTCGATTGGTTACTGTAGGATATGGTAGGTATGGCTGAGTAAGGCTCAACGCTCGGGGGTCTGAAGCACAAAATTCCTCCCTTACATTGCCCAGTGCCTACTTTGTGTGCTGATCCTGAAAATGATATCCGTTTTCAGTGCTACGATGGACTACGGTAGGTTAGAGTGGATACAGATGAGTAAGGGTGGCAGATCCATGATCACCGAGTTCGATTTCGGTCACCCTTTGGCTATGGGAACTTTTTATGCCGCTGACTACGAGTCTGTTATTCCTTTCAAGAATCATCCATTTTTTATGACTACTTTTCCTCTCAAAAGCGAAGGATAGAAAACAAGAATACCACATAGATTCAGAAAACAGTTCTACTGAAGTAGATAGCCTTACTCATTTATACCCACCATAACATACCGTAGCCTACCGTAATACTAGCAGCAGATATCATGCTCGTGATCTTCACCCTAAATATTAAAGGATAAAAAGGATAAAGGACGGCGTTACTCAATCCCTTCTGGGATGCTCCACGCATTCTACTTCTATGGGACGTCGTGGAGGCGATTTGAATGCGTATTTGGTCATACAATGACTTGCGGTGGCCAGCCGATGAACAAGTCAGCGCTTACCCTTCCCAGACAAGTGTGGTACCAATTCACCAACCCCTGAGGGATGGAAGGCTTGGTTGGCCTGGGCGTGAAATCCGAACCAGGAACCTGGTATCGGGTGCAGGCGACAGCCGGCGCCTCCTCCGACTGCGCTACACGCGCCCCATGAAGGAATAATAGCTCCCCTTATTTTTATTTCAAACAAAACGGCATGTTATATAATAGTGGAGCTATACAATTGGATGTAGTGTAGCGGTAACTTTAATTGTAAAAAATGAAAAGGAAAAGAATATGCTAGAATATGTGGAATACAATTCCCAAGTCAAAATGACGCTTTTCAAATGAAATTAAATAACGCTTCCGAGCAAGGTGACTTTAACATCTTTGAAATTAAGATGAGGGTCTTGCCAATTAAGCTAGAGACTCTTCGAGAATGATAGAGTTGTTACCTAAGGAAAATGTTGTTTTATTTTTTTAAATATTTAAATTCAACTACCCCATTAGGTGAATGTGTTATTTTAAATTTTTTAAAATTTTTAATTGAGAAAGTTTTTTGTAACAATTTTTTTAAAGGATGTGGGGTCTAAAGCTTATTCTAGAGTATAAAAGCCACAGTTTTTTTGCGTGGAGGAAAAGAGGTCACGACATGCACTCGCCTAGCTCGCTGCGATTTCAATTAGATTGAGAGGAAAAATTCTATTTGCGCCGAGTTACACACATGAAAACGGTAATAAAGCAAATGTAGAAAACACACATATTTTCACTTTTCTGCTTCAAGTGAGCCGTAAGCAGTATGCACTGTCAATCAATTTAAAAACGCAGCGAGCTAGTTAAGTGCATGGCGCGATCACTTCTTTTAGTGCGCTTTTCTGTGCTCTAAAATGAATTGTAAAAACACTATTTTTCTTTAAAAAAAACAGAAAAATCATAAAATTTCAAACAGTGCCTTCACTTGTTGGAGCAGCTGAATTGAATCATTTCAAAAAAGTCATATCAAATTTTCTATTGACAAGAGATTGTTCTAACCTTATTAGACAGACTTATTAGACACTATTTTAATCTAGAAGACGCTCACTTTAATTTGGAAGATGTTGAACCTGACTTCTAAAGCGTCAAGCTTTTTTAAAGGAGTATTTAATTTGATTTGAAAGTGTTCAATTTGGTTTGATAAGTGCTCAATCTGACGTGAATCTGACGTGAACATGGTCTATTTTGGAAGACTTATTAACCTATGTACGGGGAAGGCGCGTGTAGCGCAGTCGGAGAAGGTGTCGGCTGTCGCGTTCACCCGATACCTTAGGTTCTTGGTTCAGATTTCCCGCCCAGTTCAACTACGCATTCCATCCCACCGGAGTCGGTAAACTGGCACCAGACTTGTCTGGGAAGGTTAAAACGATGCCTTGTTCATCGGCTGGCCACCGTTATTCACTGTATGGCCAAATACGCATTCAAAATCCTCCATGACATTGCCTCCTGTAGAAGTAGAACGCGTGGCGCATCGCAAAAGGAATTGAGTAGCTCCATCCTTTATCCTTTATGTACGGGTGAGGCAAAGGATCAAAAACCGGCTACTATTTTCGTGCGAACAATGATAGACTTCCGTAGTTCGTTAAAATCGTAGTGCCACTTGATGCAGGAGCATTTTCTACTCTTCTACATTCTGAGCAGTTGCTCGTCTTCTGTTTTGATCTTCCGCTTCTCTCATGCACATAGTGGAAACCCGACAAGAATACGAAACAGAGCGCGTATAACCGCTGTGGGTGCTCGTTGACAGTGGTGAGTCATCTCTCACATTTCAGTGTCGTGCCATGACGAAAAAGGATGTAGATGTTGCTAATTTTTGCAGTCCTCTCCTAGGAGCAGGATGAATGGATCCCCCAGGACCAGTACGGGCGCCCATCCGAGCAACCGGGCTGTAAAATGAAAAGGATAGGGTGATTCCTAGGGGCCAGATTCATCAACTGTTCACCGCCCTCTAACGGTGGAAATACCGCCAAACCCCTGATATGACATTCACCCTGCACCAGGTTTGCGGTATTTTCACCGTTAGGGGCGGTAAGCAGTTGATGAATCTGGCCTCAGGGTTCACAATGTGCTGTGGGCTGGCATATACGGGTGGCGTCTTGAAAACGGGTGGTAGACATTAGTATAGCCATCGATTGGCTCTGACACAGAGAATAGAGGTCGACGCTCGTCAATCCTCTTTGGGATGCGCCACGCGTTCTACACCTAGGCGATGTCGTGGACGCAGTTTGAAAAGTGTATTTGGCCTATACGGTTGCCAGCCGATGGACAAGTCGGTGCATTATCCTCACGCTCTGGTACCGACCATGGACGGATGGAAGACTTGGTTGGCCTGGGCGGGAAATCCGAACCAAAAAGCGGGTATCAACACCTCCTCCGACCTTTCAAAAATGTATATTCTGTAATCTCCAAGTTCAACGTTCCTGAAACTTGAGCATCCTGGAATTGAGCTTGTTCAATCCTCTTTGCCTATCAGGGGCCGAACTCATCAACGGCTTAAAGCAATTTGACAGAGAAAATACAGCCGAAATCCTTGATAGCACGGCGAAATGTTTCACCATATCGCTTGATAAGCCGGGGTACCAGGGATTTCGTCTGTATTTTCTCCGTTAAATTGCTGCAAGTCGTTGATGAATCCGGCCCCAGGTTTGACATCAAATTCTTTATTGCGGCCGACATTTCGACGAACTCGCTTTTCTCAAGGCGTGAAAGAAGCTCAAAATACATGGTTTCAGGGCCCAGATTTGTCAACCGCTTACCGGCTGGTAACGGTGAAAACTACCGCCAAACCTCCTGGAGCCAGATTCATTAACCGCTCACCGCCCTCTATCGATGAAAATACGGCCAAACCCCTGATATAACATTCATTGGCATCATGGTTGGCGGTACTTGCACTGCTCGAGGGCGGTAACCCGTTGATGAATCTGGTCCCTGTTCGTGCGGACTCACAGATCCCTCCATCGCCGAAAAACCTGAACAACCAGCCACCAGATGAAAGACCAACTGTTATGTTCAAATATACTGCTCGTAATTCCGAAGAGCCGAAATTGTTTACTCTGCTTAAATAGTCAAAAAATTCATTCAAGTAGCGCATGTGGGCAGCATTTGGTAGGTAAGATAGGAAACACGCCAGCCGATGGGGTTACATCGATTGGGCGTACCAATCAGAGAGAATGTGTGTGTGTGTGTGTGTGTGCCTGTGTGTGTGTGTGTGTGTGTGTGTGTGTGTGTGTGTGTGTGTGTGTGTGTGTGTGTGTGTGTGTGTGTGTGTGTGTGTGTGTGTGTGTGTGTGTGTGTGTGTGTGTGTGTGTGTGTGTGTGTGTGGTTAAATACCTGATTGCTCGCTGCGCACCCACCTTAGGCCTCGTGCATACTTCCCGTCGCCGCGATGGAATCGCGGCGATGGGTTTTGCAGAGCGACGCGACGGCATGGTAGGGCGCGATGGGCGAAACGAGAAGACGCAATATTGCGTACCAAACGTAATAATGCACCATGGAGAAACATGGTGTAGAAGTTTAAATTCGCGCTGTACTCCACTAAACACCTCAGTTACTCTAGCATTATTGACCTACTTCTATAATCAAAACCTACTAACCTAAACCTAAACAATCCCATACTTCTATAATGGAAGAGGAACCTACGATTGGATCCACCGCTAAAAGCCCACAACTTGCCGGCTAGAGTGTGAGTGAGAGCGGCTGGGCCTTTCAGATGTTCATTACTCGGTGCAAATCCGCTCTTTATATTCTCACTAACTGGTGGCTTCATCCTATCCCCAAACGCCTAGGTGTTCCTTGAAGGTTAGAGTACGCAATTTTGTTCAACGGTTTCGTTTTAGAAACTTTTAAAGTGAGTTCTGTTGACATTACGAGGACAAAAGCGCACCCTACTTGGAAACATTCCTCTCAATGAGCAATACTGTATAACTCACCTTATATTCGTCTCCCTCAGGACTGCTTTTAACACAATACGTTACTAACAATAGAAATTACAATGCCGAGGTACCAAGAAGTACCAAGAAGAGAGAATTTGGAGGGCAGAGAAGGAGAAATACATATATTGAAAAAATACATATACATATAGAAAGTGGAAGCAAAACAAGCGAAAATCGGGCAGCACTCTCCCCTAGTACGAATCCATGGCAACTCAATCAAACAAAACACTCACCTCAAACATACCTCCTGGATTCGTACTAGGAGGGGGGTACCAACCTAGAAACCAGCACCAAAATTCGGAAACTGCGACACAACCCACAAAAAAACAAATAAAAGGGCATGATGACGTGTCCCGAGTGCTCGTCGCATCGCCCATCGAGACGGCGATCCACCCCGGACCGGCACTAAACACCGCGCGCGGCGCGATGAAGTATGCCATGCCTGCGACGGACCCTGCAAGCCATCGCGCATACCGGCCGCCACGGCTGCGGCCGCCGCGCGGGAGTTCCCTGTGGATATTCCGCCGCGCGCGGCGAGATGACAATAAACTGAGGGCCGCGATAGGATCGCGGCGATGGAAGTATGCACCCGGCCTTACAATGCTGGCCACATTCGCAACATGGATGTTTCTTTTAGCTATGCTGATTTAAATAGTGTTCTAGTTTATGCTGAAAAGCAGGAAAGCGAAAATCTTTTGGAATATTTACAGTTGAGAATGCGCTGCACGCTCTGACTGTGTCTCCGAAGTTTACTCTGTCAATAGGATTAATGTCAAGTATTTGACTTTTCAACATAACATTGTATTTTTGCCTTCGATTTTTTGAATTCTGAACATTCAGTTTCTACAATTCTGATTGCCAAGGGTCAGGTACAAGAAGCATCAGCTAAAGCTGGTGCTTTAAGCTCAGAGAAAAAAATTCCTTAAACTGCACTATTTTGCGCTTCAGAAAAAGATTTCTTCATTTAAAGGCCGGGCCACATCTCTTCTCTACTTCTATAGTGAGCGATACCGAAATTTTCAGCAGTTCAGCAAAATGCTAAAATAATGAATTATATTAATAATTTTGCCGATGTAGTGCTGTTCGTCCCATAGTTGTTTTTTGTCGAGTTACAGCAATTTTACAACTATTATATTATTTAGTTTAGGACAAATTTCACTAATTCAAAAAATTTTGAGCTTCATATATCAGTTTTTCAACTTTATAAGTTAAAAGTATAACTTTATAACTATATTTTTTTAAACTTTAATGTTCTGAATTTGCGTATCACTTTCTACCCAAGTGCATAGATTTATGGCTAATAAATAATCTTAAAAAAATTGATTATTTGAAAAAAGGTCTTTGGAGAATTGCTCAGAGTTCTGCTGAAAAAGACCAAATGATGATGAAATGAACATCGCACCCACCTCTTTACCAGGAACAACATGCTTTCAGGGACCAGATTCCTCAACCGCTTACCGGCTGGTAACAGTAAAAAGTACCGCCGGACGCCTGATATGGCATTCATTAGCATTAGTTTGGCCCTAGTTTATACTTGCACCGCTGCGCGGCGCAGCACGATGGTCGAGATAGCTATTGACCGGGCGGCGCGAAAAATCGATATCTTCGGCGATCGTGGTGCCGCGCCGCGTGGCGGCGCAACTAGGGCTTACGCGGTGTTCTCACCCTTACCGGCCAGTAAGCGGTTGATGAAGCTAGTCCTAGGAGTGCTAGGAAACGATGTCTGGGGCTAAAACCTGATGCTAATGAATGTCATATCAGGGGTTTGGCGGTGTTCTCACCGTTAGGCCCAGTTTATACTTCCGACGCCGGCGACGCGACGGCATGCAAAGAGGCCAAATTGATCGACCGGATTGCTCAATCAATATGGCCGCCATACGTGGCGTCGCGTCGCTCGGCGTCGAAGTATAAACGGAGCCTTAGAGGGAGGTAAGCGGTTGTTGAATCCGGCCCCTGTTCGTGCTCAGAGTTCTGCGGAAAAGTCCAAAAGAAGATTCCTATGAAGAGAAAAATTGACGAAAAGTGTGCGAACTCACATTGAGCAGGTTGTCGCTGAGCACTTCGGCGATGCCAACGTCGACCTTCATTTCTCTGGATAACCGTACAGCAGCCGCCGTCAGCACAGATGCGGCTCCCCGATTTTGCCATGCCGGAGTGACCACCACGTAGAGCGCATGCATGCAACGATTGAAATGTACCGGCATCACGTCCCAGAGCTGAAATGGGGACATCAGACGGTCTTTAAGGGGCTGATGTCGGTGCAGAAGCACTGGTCAGCAGACCAGAATAGGTTGAAGCATGAACGGGGTCAGAGGCATTAAGTTCTGGATCAGAGATACCTATTAAACAGTTAACGATTTAGCGAATTCAAGAAACTACTTTCCACTAAAATTTGCTTCGGCGAGACGAAGGATTTTTTTTGGAAATTCAGCGGTATTTTTAAGGAGTTTCTTCTCTCCCCAGCTCTAGATTTTTAAACAAAATTCTACGATTTACAGGAAAATTTGCGAAAAAATTTCGTTGATAATTTATTCCCATTCATTGCCTAAAACAGGCTACGATACGTTCACGCGAGAAAAAATCCGAGGTTTGAGGTGACGGATTTCATGACTTTCATCCGTCGAAGTCCCTCCCATCTTACAATCAATCATCTCAGTCATGGCCAGATCACAGAGACCTCATTACGGATATCAAGAAAGGACTTTTCACCAGTGGAACCTCAGAGTTGAGAAAATGCCCAATCTATGCTTCGCTGACGACATCGTGCTCATAAAACCGAGCATCACTCAGGCGGAGCGACTGCTGGCCGACTTCGATTGTGTATGTGGGAACGTTGGACTGCAGCTGAATCTTACGAAGACGATGTTCATGAGGAACGGATAGGTTTCTGATGCGCCATCCTCGCTCAACGGAACGAACATCTCCAAGTGCTTCAACTACGTGTACCTAGTTCGGATAGTCAACGTGGCCAGGAGGAAACGAGCAGCTTGGGGAGGCTTCGTGAGCGTCAAAGAAGACGTGAAAAAGACTAAGAACGTCCGACTCCGTGCCCACCTATTCGACTCCACTGTTTTTCCTGCCCTAACATACGCTTCAGAGACCTGGGTCATCCGAAAAAAGGATTAATACGCAATCATCGTCGCTCAGCGAAGAATTGAGAGGACGATGCTCAAAGTGAAACGATTCACGCAAGAGAGGAAAGGCGCCTGGAGTTCCGAGTTTCGTGAACGTTTGAGAATTAGAAGCCCTGTTGCTTGACGTCGAAAACTAGGTGTCCTGCTAGTTAACGGGATTCACAGATGGTAGCTGGACGGGAGCGCTAACGGTGCTACGTGGGATACCGCCGAGCTCTCGCCAAGAAGTGCATTGCCGGGCATCTCTCTTACCCCTGGTTAGACCCCTGGAAAACAAGTACGCTCGTTGTCGACGGCCAGTAAGGAAAGTCTACTGGGTCACTCTGGCACATTCAATCGAATTGACGTTGAGTAACCGGAGGGTAGTAATAGTGATTCAGACTAAGGGAAATGACAAGGGAATTTCGTCGATCTGATGAACCCGCTCCAGATGTTGTAATAATTTTGTGTAAATTCGCATAGTGAACTGATGCTCTTAGACAACCAGTAAGCATAGGATATTACATTTCTAAAATCTCAAGGTAAAGAAAAAATAAAACAAAAGCACCTACTTTCTCGGTGAGTTTGTGCGCGATGGTCTCAATAAGAAAGATGCTCGGTGGCAGATCGGGATCTGGTCCAGAATCATAGACGGGGTTCGGCCTGGAATTGGAAGAACAATGAAATTCGGAAAAGTTGATGAACACTATGGAAATGTTGGGACAGTGTGTCAGACAAAGAGTCAAACCGGAAGCGATCAGCAATATAAGATAGTCCCTTTTGATCCGCTTGGAGATGGTTGGGCGAAACCCTGATATGTACGACGATTTTTTCCAAAAGGCGAATGCGGACTATGGGAAGCTCTACGTATTGGGTTGATCGAAAAGTTTTGCAACACCAGCAAAACAATATTACTCTACAAAATAATATAAGACAACATACAAAAACTCAGTCTACGATATATTCCCCATCCAAGTCTACGATCCTGCCCCACCTTTCAGGCAGCCTTTCAATTCCATTCCGTCAGAATCCCGTGGGCAATGAGGAAAAGAAATCGGAACCCTCCATTTCCAGTTGACGTCGATCATCGAACACCCTGTCTCGAAGATGCTGCTTCAGAGCTCTGAACAGGTGGTAGTCAGAAGGAGCGAGGCCTGGAGAGTACGGCGGATGAGCCTAACTCCTGGATTTTCTCACGACTCACTTTTGCGAGCCTTGTCGTGCAGCAGGTGGACATTTTCCCGTTCTGAACGCTTTTGGCGCTTGCGTCGGCCAAGCTCTGGAGCTGGATAGCGTAGACAGATGCTGCGACTATGGTCTCACTATCCAGCAACTCCCAGTAAAACATGCCTTCTGAGACCCACCAGCAAAGCAGAAGAACCTCTTATCGTGGTGTGCACGTTTCTGTTGTCTTTGAGCCCGTTCTCCGCGTGGGAGCCATGGGCTCTTCTGGGTGTGGTTAACGTGAAGAATCCAGCTTTCATCTCCAGTAACAATGTCCTTCAGAAAGTACTTTTTGTGCGGACGAAGAAGCAGCGACTCAGCAACACTGATTCGGCATGCCTTGCCATAGTCCCGCAGCTGATGTGATGCCCAAGACGACAAAACTTTGCGGTCTCCAAGGATCTCCAGCTGCCTCACGACGGCGCTTTGCGTACACCCAAGGGTCGCTCCCCATTCGCGAGTGTTGAATTTGGCCTCACCTCGAAGGTTTCGCGCAAGCTGTCTTCTTCCACAACAGAGTGGCGTCCGGAACGAGGCCGACCTTCGAGAGAGATATCTCCAGCCCTGAAGCGCTGATACCAACGGGCCACTATGGAATAGTGAATGACTTCCTCCTTGAATGCAGCGGAGATGTTGGAGGCTGCAGTCCTTGCGGAATGGTCCTGCAGAAATTCGTAGTAGACGATAGATCGTAGGATGCCGCTGCTTATCGTTGACATTGTTGCTGTATTCGTACTCGACGAGGCCTTATATAGTATGCCTGAAGAATCTTCGAAAATGTGCTGTGACGTCACCACACAACATCAATACTGTAAGAGCTTCAACAAATTTAACGGGCAGTAGCGTGAAGTGTTGCAAGACTTTTCGATCAACCTAATAGAAGAATGATAAGCCACGAAGTGCTGAAGCTGATGGACACGAAGAGGGAAGAATTACCTTTGCACTCGCTCCTCATTGCGAGAGCATTTTCAAAGACACAAGAGAAGAGTGATAGCAGGACTCTCGTCTATCGACACCTTCGTTAAGCTGCACCCAAAGCCTACTTTGTACAGCTATGGATGAAACTAAAGGATGTAGGAGGCTGTTTCGAGCTTAGATATTTCTTAGTCTAGAAGTCTCACTCACATTTCTTACGACTGCTTAGAGCAGTCTCTCTACTCAGAAATCGTTCAATGAACAGCCGGAGTAGCTACGGGAATTACCTTTCAATATACTGCATCAGATAAGCTCCAACCACTTGTCCTTCGCTCTCCATGACAAGTGTATAACCTTGGGGTAGGTAATGTGGCAGGAATCCTAAAACAGTTACCGTGGTAGTAAATGGCTAAGAAGTAAAGACAAGCTTAACTTCTTCTAGATGCATGTGGATTCTATTTCTGTTCTGTATTTCATAATGATTTTGAGTAAGCAGAATATATGGAGAATATGGAAGCGCGGTGTCGGAGGAGGCACTGGCTGTCGTGAGAACTTCGAGTCAAGGTTCTTAGTTCGAATTTCCATCCAGGCCAAACCAGCCTTCTATCACTGTGGGATCGGTGAAGTATTACCACACCTGTCTAGAAAGGATAAAACGCTGACTTGTCCATCGGATGGTCAACGCTAGTCACTGTGAAGGCAGAATACGCATTCAAATTGCCTCCACGACACTTCGTAAAAGTAGAATGCGTGGCGCATTCCAAACCAGGGCTAAGTAACGCCTTCCTTAATCCATTAACTTTTATACTGACCCCGATTGGGCGCGTGTAGCGCAGTCGGAGGAGGCGCCGACTGTCGCGTGCACCCGATACCAGGTTCCTGGTTCGGATTTCCCGCCCAGGCCAACCAAGCCTTCCATCCCTCCGGGGTCGGTGAATTGGTACCAGACTTGTCTGGGAAGGATAGAGCGTTGACTTGTTCATCGGCTGGCCACAGCAAGTCATTGTATGGCCAAATACGTATTCAAATCGCCTCCACGATATCCCGTAGGAGTAGAATGCGTGGCGCATCCCAAAACGGATTGAATAACGCCGTCCTTTATCCTTATTATCCTTATTGACCCCGATTCTGTGCGTCTGATGATACCTCGACAAAACTCTTCGGCCTCATCTCTGGATACATTCAGCGCTCTGGCGATGGGCTCCGATGTTGTATACGCCTCGACCATGATGGAGACCAACGGCTCAAGGTCGTCCATTGTTGCACGGCGAATGCTATAAGCCGGCGTAACAGTTTGCATCTCTGAAAAATTTAATTTTGCGGTTTCATCCACCTCACGACGGGGTTTTTGGCGCAAATTATCGTCTTCAATAGAGTACAGGTGTACGCTACGAAGAGGACGGAGACAAACACAAAGAATTCCTCAGAATTCTTAATTCTTCTCAAATGTGCACTCGCAAATTGCAATTGTATTCATTACATTATACTTTTGAAAAAAATTTTGAACGAAAGAATCAATTAATTTTTTCTTTTTTCAAATTAATTTTTATCACTCGTTTATTTTTTCAAATGATCAAAAATCGAATGAGTCCATTTTTCATTCTTTCGAATAATCGCATAGTCAAATGATTTGTTTGAATTTTGAGGATTGTAATTTTTCTCGATATCCGAACAAAGTTATTCAATTTTCGAATAAAGTTGAAATATTCAATTTTAGCAGGGTGTCTAAAGAAAAGGTATACACTGTTTGAAAGGTGATGACTCCGCACACAGTGAAGTTACTAGAAAAGTTGAGGCTCATATAAAAGCTGGAAAAATATAAATGTTCTAGCATACGAGCGGCATGGAATGCGCCGTGCACTCGTATGAAATTTTGTATTTTACACTCGATTGGTTGTGTTTCACTTGAATAATTGTTATTATTTCTCCAAAGAATAGCCATTTTAACTGAATTATGTTTTTTTAAAGTTTAAAACTTAAAAACACATTTTGGCTAGCGAAAAATGCAGGGCATCCTAAAAATGCGGGTACTATTTGAAAGGTTCTAACATTGCTGTTAGTGAAGCTTTTGAAGATGTTTGAGACTCATATGAAAGCACATAATAACGAGATTTTTGTGGCGTGCAAGTAGTAAAAATTGCGCCATGAACCCGTCTGAATCCTTGCATTTTAGATTCGATTGATTGTGCATAGGCTGAATGCTTGCTACAATCTTGTCACTACCTGGCCAAATCAACCTGTGCTGCGCTTCTTTTAACGTATTCGTTTGCCTAGTAGCTGTAATTATGCCGATTAACTTTTTCATTCAGCTTGAATATTGCTCCATCAGTCCACAGAATCCGTCTTGGAATAGGGCTCCTGCTCATATTTAAATGGTGCAATCAATAAATTCGCATTTCACATGCCTTTTTATAATTTTCAAGTTCTTAGGGTCAAAAGGATTACAGCACAGGTTAGTGTTGCCAAGTAGTAACAAGATTGCATGAAGCATTCAGTCCATGCACAATCAATCGAATCTGAAATGCAAGGTTTTAGACAAGGGCATGGCGCAATCTTGAGTATTTACACGTCACAGAAATCTCGTCATCATGTGCCTTTATATGAGTTTCAGACACTGTTAAAAGGTTTACTTGCAGCGATGTCAGAACCTTTTACATAGTACCTGCATTCTTTTAAAGATACCCTGCATTTTTTGCGACCCGTAGTGTGTTTTTAAGTTTTAAACCTTAAAAAAGTACAATTCAGTTGAAATAGCCACTTTTTGGAGAAATTATAACAAGTGTTCAAGTGAAACACAATCAATCGAGCATAAAACACAAAATTTCATACGAGTGCATGGCGCATTCCATGCCGCTCTATGCTACAACATTTCTATTTCTTAAGCTTTCATGCGACCCCTCAACTTCTTGAGTACTTTTACTGTGAACACATCTTTCAAACAGTGTTTACGTTTTTTAAAGACACCTTGTACAATATTCAAACATAGATCTCGAAGCGAAGATTTGACTTTTTAAAACCATCGTTGTTCGAATTCGAACGAACATTCGATGAAATAGAAATGTCCTAGAAATGTCGAAAATCTGACTATTCGTATAATTGTTCGAATGTATTCCTTTAAGAACAACTATAGTATTTATGTACTTCAAACTTGGGTAATTAAACCCAATTAACACAAATACAATCAAGCAAGGCACAACAGAACAACAGATCCACAAGAGCAGTCAGTAAGTGTGTAGAAACTTAGAAAGCAGGGAACATGTCTCAACTCCCCCGCTCACGATTCTAGGCGCACAGAAAAGTAAAAGAAGAAAAATAATTAGGAGTCTGGTTTTCTCCTTTTTATTCAGATGGAGATTGCCGCGCTTCTTTTCCGCCTTCATATGGGATGCTAACTTGCAGTTTCCGCGTATACTTTCTCTAGAATCTTTCAAGTTAAGGTTGCACATGTTTTCTTTCCCTAAGCCTTGTCGTAGGGCGCGTGTAGCGCATTCGGAGGAGGCGCCGACTGTCGCGTGCACCCGATACCAGGTTCCTGGTTCGGATTTCCCGCCCAGGCCAACCACGCCTTCCATCCCTCCGGAGTCGGTGA
This sequence comes from Heligmosomoides polygyrus polygyrus, assembly GCA_947396885.1. Lineage (NCBI taxonomy): Eukaryota > Metazoa > Nematoda > Chromadorea > Rhabditida > Heligmosomidae > Heligmosomoides > Heligmosomoides polygyrus. Next base: position 7,117,350 of record OX377201.1, on the reverse strand, counting down.
ATTGGTACCAGACTTGTCTGGGAAGGATAGAGCGCTGACTTGTTCATCGTCTGGCCAGTGCATGTCATTGTATGGCCAAATACGCATACAACTCGCCTCCGACATCCCATAGAAGTGGAATGCGTGGCGCATCCCAAAAGGGATTGAATAACGCCGTCCTTTATCTTTTATCCTTTTACCATAATTGAACAAATCAAATTCTGGCTAATGTTATGATTTTTGAATTTATAAGCCCAATACATATGGCGGAAACTTTCAGTCCTGCCTATTATGATGAACCTCAGGAGTCCATTTCTAAATGAAGACACTTCTGAGGTTCAGGACAAAAGTCGGTAGCTCGAGCCAAAGCTGAGTCAAGCCAGACGGTAGTGTTAGCGATAGGAAAGGGAAGACGTTTGAGGTTTCTGGTAAATGAATGGGCACAACGAAACCATCTCCGCTCTTTGCGACCTTCAGAATAGAGGTTGAAACATCAAGAATGAACAAACTGATGCAGTCATGACGATGAGTAGGGGTGGCGGCGAACAACGGCTCAGACGGAGAAGCGCAAACGAAGGAGTGGTCGAATTAGGCGATCGCATGGCCTTCGCTGTTTTCGAAGCGAAATAATTGGATCACCACTATCAGACGACGGAGGGGCTCGGCCGAGAACGGCGGACTGAGAAGTAGAAAGTGACGATCTGTCATAATTAAGCATCGCGGTGGCATATGGAACGTAGATCTTCAGCACGACACTTCCTTGTAATTAATCATCACCCCTTCGGCTGCTGGACGTGCGGCGGGTCATTCGAAGGAAGAGGAACGTTTGCTTGAAAGGAACGCTGGTCAAGAATGGCACTCGAGGCGATTATTGACGGTCAGTTGAGCCACTGAAGGCCAACGTAAAGATAACGATAAAGATCAAGAACGGCGTTACTCAATCCCTTTTGGGATGCGCCACGCATTCTACTTCTACGGGATGTCGTGGAGGTAATTTGAATGCGTATTTGGCCTTACAATGACTTGCGGTGGCCAGCCGATGAACAAGTCAGCGCTTTATCCTTCCCAGACAAGTCTGGTGCCAATTCACCGACCCCGGAGGGATGGAAGGCTTGGTTGGCCTGGGTGGGAAATCCTAACCAGGAACTTGCTGTCGGGTGCACGGGACAGTTGGCGCCTCCTCCGACTGCGCTACACGCGCCCCTCTAAAGGATTGCAATTAGAAAAATATACAATTTTCACGTTGAAGAAGACACTTTTTGTATCAAACTGAACACTATTTTAAACAAGCCTAAGACGTTTAAAATCAAATGTAGCTCTTGCAAATCGAAATGACTTTCGGACAGGATAAACTAAATATCTTCCTGAAGGGTTAGAATAAATTTTTTGTTCAAGGAAAATTTTAGTATAACTTTCTTTGAAAACATTTGAATATTATGAAGAAATAACAGTAAACTTTAATTGTTCGTTTCACCACCTCAGGCGAACCATGTTTATTATAGTTCAGTTATTATAACACCTCCTCGGTGGCTTATCAGTGAAGAAGGAGGTGTTATAAATTTACTATTATATATTTATGTTTTTAGATTTTTAATTTTAATTTTAATTTTTGTTTTTTATTTTTATTTTTTCATTACATTTTTATTTTATTTTATTTTATTTGTATTGTTTTGTTTTTATTTATTGTTTTTCTTTATTTTATTTTATTTTTAAATACGCATTTTTCTATTTTTTAAATATTTGTTGTCAATATTAGAATTTATTAAAGTTGCTTAACCTACGTTCACATCCTTGTGCCGACCGGCTATGGAAGTTTTCCTATATAAATTAACCATACCGTGATCTGTTATACGGTATATGTATGGATATGTATTATGGTATGTGTTATCATTACGGTATTCATTCTTCAATTCTTGGTACATTGGCACACTATGTAGTAATTTAATTAGATCAGCATTATCCATCATTTCAGAATTATATCAACTAATGTCACTGCTTCTACATTCCTTTCACCGGCATATCAATAAGATCTACTCTTATATATGGGTGTATGTATTATAAATTTAAGCAAAAACTTTCAACTATACGAATGTTCCCATTTAGTTTATCGCTTTATTATAGTTGTCCAACATGCCATATTTATATAATATTTGTCTGTTTTTGTTTAAGCATTTTCTTATGTTTGTGGCGGTGAATTCTGTGTTAATCCATTATGGGTAAGTATTCTGTGAAGTTCTCGTATTTTATTATAAAAATATTGGAATGTTGAGCAGATATTAGCTATTCTAAGTGTTTCTGTGTAAATAACATTGCTTTTAATTCTGACTGAAATCTGTGAGTCTGCGTGTGGAAACCTATTTACTTGAAAGCTGAAAGAATCTGTCTTGTTATATAAGTTGCTTTCAATTTTATTATTCACGGCTTCTAGACTTATGTCTAAATAGTTGCATTTGTGTTCACTGTCGTGTGTCTTTTTTATTTCCAGTGTGTTTTTGTAAACCAACGTAGGTATGTTATCAACGTAAGCTTCTGTATAGTTGTGAATAATAAGTATGTCATCCATATATCTAAACGGCTTAAATAACTGACCTCTACTTAATATTGCGCTTTATTTCTCAGTAAACTATTTCTCAGTAAATAGTCTATAAAGTATAACAAATCTGTTGCGTTGTAATATCTATAAGCTAAGCTCAACGGCGTCGTTAAGCTCAACGGCACAATCGGCTGGCGTACAGCGCAGCATTACATGCTGTACTAAGCAAATACGATAACCATTTCTGTCAAACCCTTCGAATGAGTAATAGCGCAGTCGGAAGGGGCGCTGGCCGACGTATGCAGCTGATTCCAGGTTTCTGGTTCGTCCCGCCGCCCGGACCAACCAGGCCTTCCGTTCGTCCCAGGTGGGTGATTTGGTACCACACTCGTCTGGAAAGTCAAAACAGTGTCTTGTGCCACAAGTCATTGTATACGCATTCAAATAGCCTCCACGATATTCCCTAGAAGTAGAGTGCGTGGAGCCCCCGAAGGATGTGAAACACGGCCTTCTATCTTTCTCACTTTTGTTAAATGTTAGGCGTCATTTGACTTTATTTCGGTGATAAAGAAAACGTGTATGTATGTTTTATTCGTTTTTCATTAAAACATTTTTACACAATTTTCAGTGGAATTCAACGTTGTCCAAAACGAATTCAACGTTGTTCAAAATAAATTCAACGTTTTTCAAAACAAATTCAACGACTTTTGAATCAAACTATACATCTTCAAGGCAATGCAACGAAAAATTAGAAACAACTAGCAAGTTAAGCAGTACTCCATTAGTAATGCGATGCAAGTACAAAATAAGCAAATTGAACGATAAAACTACAAGTGATACAACAATAGATAAACAATAAAGGACGGCGTTACTCAATTCCTTTTGGAATGCGCCAGCGCATTCTACTTCTACGGGATGTCGTGGAGGCGACATGAATGCGTATTTGGCCATACAATGACTTGCGGTGGCCAGCCGATGAACAAGTCAGCGCTTTACCCTTCCCGAACAAGTCTGGTACCAATTCACCGACCCCGGAGGGATGGAAGGCTTTGTTGGCCTGGGCGGAAAATCAGAACCAGGAACCTGGTATCGGGTGCACGCGGCCGTCGGCGCCTCCTCCGACTGCGCTACACGCGCCCACAATAAACAATAAACAATACAGAGTACAAATAACAACACAGCAATAACTATTCAAAATAGCAGAATAAGCAAGTGAAAGTAAGTCCTTTTTAGGCCTTCAGACGTTTCGAAGTGTGATGTGGAGTTTCGTTAGTACGTCGAAAATCGTAGAAACTGATACAGACGTCGAGTTTTTTCATGAAATGGATGTCGTTTGATAACCTCTTCAATAGGATGCAAGTCTCAGCAATAAGCTTTTTTTTGCGTTGCTACCTATAGATTGAAAATCGAGTGCTGAAACAACGAGTGACTGGGTGTGAACTCAAACCATTACCTCCGCGAGTGCGCACAACTATTTCGCCTTCTCGTCTGTATGAGTTGATAATGCTTCGTGCAGTGTTCTCTATGACACCAGCAATCTGAGCAGCTTCGAGTGTGATCCTTCCGCCGACGAACACCAGCTTGACCAACGTATTCTGATTCCGAGACACTCGACTGAATCGGCCGTGTCGCTGACTTTGTTGAACGTCTTGTTGATCGTTGCTCATGTTGTCTGCAAAGTTGGCATATCGCCCAATGACAAGAAGAGTAGAGGGATCCGTTTATATGGGAAAGATTCCAGAAGAACGTTGAAATCGGTTTGAAGAACGTTGAATTTGTTTTGATGAACGTTGAATTTGGTTTGGACAACGTAGAACTCAAATGGTATATATTTATGCCTTTTATTTTATATTATTACAGCAGTTATGGCTTGGATTTTGGAAAGGTCGAAAACACCAATATGATACATGCGTCGTATTCTATGCATATACGCACTAGCAGTCAACCGCGAATTCTATACAAAGTGAAAAACAAAGTAGATCTCGAAGCACTGATTAGGACAACAACGCGAACCTCACTGCTTCCGCATATTGGGGGATAATGAGATCAGAAGAGGTACGCCTTTTGTACGTTTGTTGTTGATGCCACACTTGCTGTGAAATACATGACACACAGCTGTTTCTCCCAAGAATAACGCCTTCACATCTCCAAAGCTAACATTTCAATTATTTTTTCTTGGTGATGACTGAGGTTCAATCCTTAGCTATCCTATTCTGTTATTTGTAATGGTCATATCATCTGTAGCAATGTTTTCAGGATAAATATACGTCCATACAGCCGCTTCCAGTCGTTATTTAAAACGCTGAGATAAACGGAACGCTTGAATTTGGACAAATATGAACGGCTCTTTAGCGCTTACCTCTCCGTCAGTGCTAGTGAAAACAGCACTCATCGACAGCTTGGTGAGTGCTAAGCCGTTGAAGTTTAATAAAATATTCAATTAAATTTTTTGAGTAAGCCTTTTTGCTCAACTATTTCAAAAAGGTAAATAAAAGTGATAAAACGTTGTGAAGTTGTAGAAGGTCGAAAACTTCAAAACTGAAGGGTATTTGAGAGGGGAACAGTTGAAATACTTCTTCTTCTTCTTCTTCTTCAGCGTTTGTTCCGCTTGGAGGCGGGGTCCGCTATTCTGGGGCCAGGTTCATCAACAATTAAAGCCGTGGATATGGGGGGTATAAGGGGTAGAGATAAGGAAGGAGTCAGAGACGCAGCCTTCATCGTGGGTATCTCTACCCCTATACCCGAGGGTTAGTCGTTGATGAATCTGGCCCCTGGTGTGGTGACGTCACTTTACGCGATCAAATGCTTGATCGGTATGGATACCAGCAATCTTTAGGTCCACATGCAACGTATCAAGCCAATGCTGCTTTGGCCGCCCTTTAGGCCGTTCTTTAGGACGTATCAAGCCAACGCTGCTTGCGCCGCCCTTTAGACCGTTTTCCGGGCACATCTGTGTTAAGGCCAGTCTTCCAAACTATGGCACCACTAGCTCGAAGAACGTGGCCATACCACCGAAGGCGAGCTTCACGTAACTTGTCAGCAGTTGGAGCGACTCCAAATCTCTGACGTATTTCATCGTTGCGAATACGGTCCATACCAGGGATAAGCGGAAATTTTTAAAATTTTCCCAGAAAACAGAAAATCGCTTTTGTCAGAAAACAGAAAATCAAAAAATTTCGAAATTATCATACGACCTAATTATTCAACCCAAAGGTCCATATTTCCAGTAGCGAATGCTTTTGTATGATTAGAAATGTAGTCGTAGGCCAGCGTTTCAACTTTCAAGCGTTTATAAAAATTTCTAGTACATACACTCTAAATTTAACACAATCAGCAACTTGTAAATCATACCTGATAGTTCCCAGAAAATGGTCCCACTAGTAAGAAACTGCTGGCCTTTCAGCTTACCGAACACGACAAAGCCTCATTCACCACTGCTTGTATGTTTCAACTCCATTGCTTGAGTTTATGGACACACTCTCACCATACTCAAAGCTGTGCAGAGCGTTTTAAGGCCTATGTTATACTCCCGCGGGAGCACTCCTCCTCCGACTGCGCTACACGCGCCCAACGTACAAGATGATGGTGAGTCATCTCGCACAATTTCGTGTCGTGCCATGGCGAAAAAGGATGTAGATGTCGCTAACGCACATGTATCACGATCTATATTATGGGTGCTTTAAAAAAAGATGAAAGCTTAATTGAGACTCTGCAAAACATTTTTGGAACATCCGACATTCAATCGAATATTGCTATATTTCTTTGGGATTAACAGTCTAACTGCTTTTGAAATTATCACAACTATAATCATTTCATTCGATGAAAGAATGGTTCACACCTTATACTACTACTTTTTTGAACTACTAAGCTGTACTTTGGAGCAAAGCCAGGCTCCTCAGAAAAAAAAAACAACGAAATGTATTAGGTTGTAACGAATTAAATGGCACTGGCTCGCGCCATTTTTTTGGCGCGTCTTTACGCGTTTGATCAAGAACAAACCGTAACATGTGACATATCATTTAGAAGCGCAAACTTTGCTCTACCGGTGAGTACCAAATTTTCTATGTAAAAGTGGGAAAACTTTAGAGTTTTATTGACTTTTTTGCAGATGGACAAAAGGGTAATCCGAGGCATTTACTTGTATGAATTCAAGCTGGGCACTACAGCTAAGGAGGCGGACGAGAAGATCAACGCCGCATTCGGTCAAGGATGTTCCACAATTCGGACGGCGTATCGTTGGTATCAGAAGTTCCGGAATGGAGATGAGAGCTTGGAAGAACATGAAGGTCGTGGGAGGCATAGTGATGTTGTTGAGGACAAGCGGAGAGATATGGTAGAGGAGGATCCACACAAAGGTACCAGGGAGATAGCGAAGGTTCTTGGCGTCAGTCACAACACAGCTGCCCGGCATCTGAAGGAAATCGGAAAGACCAAAAAGCTGGAAGGAGGGCTGCCTCAGAGCTGTCTGAGGAGCAAAGAAACCGACGATATGAGATCTCGTCCGCACTGCTTCTACGGGACGAAACGGACCCATTCCTTGATCGCATCGCAACCTGTGACGAGAAATGGATAATGTACGACAACAGGCGACGATCGGCACAGTGGGTGGACAGCGATGAGAGCCCCAAGGTTTTTGCGAAGCCGGAATTGCACCAAAAGAAAGTAATGGTGACAGTATGGTGGTGTTCGCTGGGAATTATTCACCACAGCTTCCTCCCTCCCGGTGAATCCATCACGGCAGAGAAGTACTGCATTGAAATCGAAGAAATGATGAAAAAGTTGAAGGATATCCGGCCGGCCTTGGTAAACCGAAGGCGAGTTCTCCTTCTGCACGACAATGCTCGCCCCCATGTAGCACGAATGACGTTGCAGAAATTGAATGAGCTGAGCATTGAAACTCTACCACATCCTCCGTTTTCTCCCGACATCTCCCCAACAGACTACCATTTCTTCAAGCATCTTGGCGACTTCTTGGTAGGGAAAATATTCAAATACCAACAGGATGCCGAAAGTGCCTTCGAAGATTTCGTCAATTCCAGAACTTCTGATTTTTATACTACTGGGATAAAAAAGCTTGTGTCACGTTGGCAAAGATGAGTAGAATCAGAAGGTTTTTATTTCGATTAAAAAACTTGCCTACAAGCCGAGATATCACCTGTTTAAATTTACAGTGGTTCAGTGCCATTTATTTCGTTACAACCTAATAACATGATAACGAATTTCCTTCTTTTCTTATAGGGGAAAACAGCTTAAGAGTCCACCAGAAGTTCAGGTAGACTAGCAGACTACATTCCGATGCCTTAGGCCGGAGGCATACTTCCATCGCTGCGATGCCAGGCCTTCGCGGCGCTCAGTTCATGGGCATTCCGCCGCACGCGAATAGTCAAATAAAGCTTCGCCGCGGCCGTCGCAACAGCGGCGGCTGGTAAGCGCGATGGCTTCCCGCGCCCATCGCGGGCGTGGCATACTTTTTCGCGCCGCGAGCGGTGTTTAGCGTTGGTCCTGGACGGATCACCGTCGCGATCCCCTGCAGAGCGACGGGCGATGCGACGAGCACTGAGAACTTCAAATTCTTTCGCGTCGCTGCGCAAAACTCATCGCCACGGTTCCATTGCGGCGACGGGAAGTATGCACAAGGCCTTACATCTTGGGCCAAATTACGGGAACAAGACATGAGCGCATCTTCTCCTCATTCCTCTGGCGATCCTATCCTGAGAGCTTCTATATCTCTAGTTCAACTTGTCTCATGTCGTGTGAGAAACATCAGCGCGAGGTACTATCTCAGTGGAGCGCGCCTTTAACACCGGGGCGCATCATTTCCGCCTCGTGATGTGGACATGGATGTTTTAATGAGGTTGAGGACCACGAAAGCTATTAGCAAGTTATCGGAGAAGATATAAACAATCACTTCTAAACTGAATCGGTAGTATGTTTCCTTCTCCACTCGATAGATAGAAACATATACTGCATGAAAAAGTCGTTAAATTTTCCGGTAAGTTTGTGAATTTACCGTGAGATTTCGTTATGAGAATTTATCGCGAAAATGCCGGTAAATCCGTTAAACCGGTAAATCGTTAACCGTTAAACGCACACCCCTGATTCCTACTTGGCACATCTCGTGTGATGTCATGGGGATAAATGAGTGTTGCGTACACCTCTTTTTCGGTCTTTAAAAAAGCGTTCGGCAAAAACTAGCTGTACTTCTGGACTCCGCTCACTCGGCCGTCAAAATAGCTTAGCAAAAGCTCACAAGGGAACTGTCTGAACGGTACGCCGGAACGGCAAGAACGAGTACTATAGGGAGAATCCCCGTCCTCCAAATAGTAACAGAACATGTTTTGTTTCTGCCGAATCCTTGAGGCAAACGAGTACGAGGGTGTAATGGTTAAGGGTCCGCAGAGCGAGCTCTTCACGGCAGCGCAAGATCCCGGTGGCGTGGACTGCGTGGCGCAGTGGTAGAGGGCACGCATCATGTTCGTGAGGTCTAGGGTTGCACTTTTACCATAGTATCGGATTTCCATAGAGATTTCATATCTGAACTTATTTCTGGAGTTTGCTACGGTAAGATGTTTTTAGTACTTATTATTTGTCGACATCTCGTAATTCACCAGCAATGTCCGAAATATACCAAATGCGATTTTGTATGAAACTTTTGCTCCTATAAGTTGTTCTCATTGTCAATGTAAGAAATTTTGACACGGGAACAACATGAAACAGCGGCAGAATGCCAGAAAAAATGCTTCAAATGCAATTTATTAATGTCTGTGAGGTGGGTGCCACCAGTGTACTCACAGTGTAGGAGGGGACCACATGATCTTCAACTTGACCTACCACCTCCCTCCAATATTCTCGCCTCTGTTATGCTTACAAAGTCGCGCGGTGATAACAAGCTGCTGCCGCCAACACTGACTCAACAATGTCTGCTAACTCTCGAGTGGTCATTCACCTATTGACACCGAAGTGCGGATCTCCACTGGATGCTGTCCCTTCGAGAGAAGAAATGAAGCTGGCGGAAAGGATAGCAAGTATCCTGAAGGATTTCGAACTGCGACAGCTGGAAATCGACGAAGTGGAGAAGTTGGAGGTAGTGGAAGAAGAGGACCAAGAGTTTCAACCAGAAGAGGATTTTGCCGGAATCACGACACCACTAACCAGTGAAGGCAAGAGCCACGTTTTCGGGAGGACAGATCGTTTCGGAGGAAAAGATTTGGCTATACGGATCTATCCTAGTCCGGGGGGGCACATAATTAAAGAGTATGTAAAAAATCGACTTGGGACTTACCGAGCGACTCCTACAGAGCACGATAGAACCTAAACCAGAAAAATTCACGGGCAAAAAAAAAACACGAAAAAAATGTTTTCGCCGCGGTTGTAAGCGGGTGAAGTTATGTGCCCTCCTCACTATGTTAGATGCTGGTTATAACATGTCAGGCGGCGGTCAGCACGCGGCATGCGGCTTCATGAGCCCTATTCAGCAGGTTATATCCTGGTTCTAACATGTTTAGCGGTGGTCAGCACGCGGCACGACTCCATTGCGTCGCTTTTTGCCCGCCGATACGGTTGTCAAACCGCGGCGGTTTAATTTTTTTTATTTATCCGTTCGTTTTTCCCTTTGTTTTAGGTTCTATCGTGCTCCGTAGGAGTCGCTCGGTAAGTCCCAAGTCGATTTTTTACATACTTTTTAGTGATGTGGCCCCCCCCCCGGACTAGGATAGATCCGGCTATACTGCTTTGTTATACTATACAAGTTTGAGAACTAGGGAAAGTGGACTGTATCGGGATTCCAGGCTTGGGCTGCAGCGGAGTACCACTGGGCAGGAACTGTGAAGCCAAAAACAAGTTCAGATATGGAAATCTCTATGGGAATCCGATACTATGGTAAAAGTGCAAAAAAGCGACGTCGCCGGGGAACCAAACCCTAAACCTCACGAATATTAGACGTTCACTTTACCACTGCGCCACCCAGTCCACGACAGCGGGATCTTGCGCTGCCGTGAAGAGCTCGCTCTGCGGACCCTTAACCATTACACCCTCGTTCTCCTTTGCCTCAAGGATTCGGCAAAAACAAAACATGTTCTGTTACTATTTGGAGGACGGGGATTCTCGCTATAGTACTCGTTCTTCCCGTTCCGGCGTACCGTTCAGACAGTTCCCTTGTCAGTTGGGAACCTTTTCTTGTGAGCCTCGTGAGTCTCTCCTGCAGTCTGATTACTTAAATTTCAACCAACCGTACCATTCTCCTGAAAGTGCTGATAAAAATAAAGGATAAAGGACTGCGTTATTCAATCCTTTTTGGGATGCGCTACGTATTCTACTTCTACGGGTCGTGGAGGCGAGTTGAACGCGTATTTGGCCATACAATGACTTGCGGTGGCCAGCCGATGTACAAGTCAGTGCTTCGTCCTTCCCAGACAAGTCCGGTACCAATTCACCGACCCTGGAGGGATGAAAGGCTTGGTTGGCCTGGGCGGGAGATCCGAACCAGGAACCTGGTATCGGGTGCAGACGACAGCCGGCGCCTCCTCCGACTGCGCTGCAACCGCCCAGATAAAAATAATATAGGATATGAATTGAATATGTGTAATGATATTGAAAAGCGAAAAGCTTGTTGGTTTAAAGCAAGACTCACTTCAGATCTGCCTGCTAATAGTGAGTCTACAAGCAGTCACTATTAGAGGTCTTATAGCTGTAATGCAGCGATCACATGCACTCAGCCAGATTTCACTAGCGTATTGTTTCATCGGCTTCATTACTGTATTTTACGACATGTGTTTCAACCTTCTTCTCATTTGGTTTTCTACAGTTTCTGCTGAGTGGGTTTCATGTTTGCCAGGTAATTGTTCCGCATGTTCACATCAACCTATGAATTTCCCAATTTTTAAAGAAGTCGCTCGTCAGTGCCGTTCGAGAATACACAGCTGTTCAATTTCTCGACGGCTATCACTGCCTTGGTGCTGTATGAAAAATTCACCGTCATTCTATTCCACGTTCTCGCAGCCTCTAATCGGGCGTGTGCTGTTTTCGCGCCCACGTACTACTCCGTAATCTTCACCAAACACAGAATGACCGACCTTATTGTCGGCATATCCTTATTATTCTTGCCTGCATACATGATATTCTGCTTCCGGATTTGTAAGCATTTTCTTTCAAATTCATGTAGAATTGGTCTTGAAATACTAAAACTGAGCTACATAATAGCTATGCAATTATATGCAATAATCAAAATGAAACAAAGATATATGCCGCCGAATTTTCAGTCGACTGCACCTTTTATTTTCATCCATATGATGGCACATTTCACTACAAAACGAATCTGTGTCATCACGTGCACGTCATGTCAGAGATGTTTTCTACGGGAATTCTGTTATCACTGTCTACAATAGTGGACTTAACCGTGACGATTTTCCTCATTAAACGACACAAGGTCAGTTCTAATGTCTTTGATGCACACTGTCTTCCCGCGGCACCTAACAAGGGAAGCGTCTCTAGCGTATGTCTGAACGGGGGAAGCGAGTCATATAGTGGGGATCTTCATCCCTCAATTAGTATGCAAATGTGTTTATTTTTGCCAAGTCGCTAAACCCAAGGAGTAGGGGGTCACAATGGGATATCTGGGGGTCTTGACGCGTTCGCTAGTACATGGTTTAAAACCCAATATTCACTTGGTTTCAAATTAAAATCCGCTCAGAATATCTTGGCAAGGACGAAGTCATTTACTATGCGACGGTATAATAACGTATCAAGTTTGAGAATATTTAGGAATCTCCTGTAATCAGGCATAGCACATAGATGTAGATAGATGTGTTTGGAAAAATGAATACGTTACAATTTGAGTAAATGTTTGTTGCACCGTTCCTATTTTATATTTGGATCTCGTTTTTCGCTAGACACCAAAACTGCCGTCCATATTCCAAAACAGGGACAACGTATGTTTTATACCAGACGTTCAACGGCCTGACGGCCGCCAAACGTCTGGTTGGGGGCTTCGCCCCAAATCCGGAGAATAGAACACCCCGACCGTCTTCTTGTCCTCTTTAGGCCTCCTCTCATTCATTACAGTAAAAAACTGGTCTTGCTATATAGAATGGTATAGCGGAATAGGGCAAAACAGGTCCCCAACCTTCACTGGACCTCCCTTTACTGGTTCCCTCTTCACTGGTTCCCCTACCCTTCACCGATCCCCATTACTGGTCCCACCCTCACTGGTCCCCCTTTTATTCATCAACCCTTTTCCGGTCCCCCTTCACTGGACCCCTTCCCCCTCCCCCATTCACCGGTCCTCATTACGGGTACCTTCCTCACCGGTCCCCCGGTGAGGAAGGTACCCGTAATGAAATTCACCTGGTTCCCGCTTTGTCCTATGTCATACCATCGCTCACCCTGAGCGAAGCCTAATGATAAGCTCCCATATCGACTCATCGCTTCGCGCGATCGATATGGGAGGTTATCATTAGATGGCATAGGTCTTTCACTGGTCAACCTTCTATCGCTCCTCCGTCACTGGACTCCTCCCCCACCTCACCGGTCCCCATTACTGGTCCCTTCCGCACGGTCCCCCTTCACCTGGTTCCCTCTTCACTGGTCCACCTTCTACCGGTCCCCCCTTCACTGGACCCGTCGCCCCTCCTTCACCGGTCCCTGTTCACTGGACCACTCCTTCCCCCGCCCCCCGCCCTTCACCGGTTCCCATTAGTGGTCCCTTCCTCACCGGTCCCCTCTTCATTGGACCTCTCCCCCTCCTTCACCGGTCCCTCCTTCACTGGACCCCCTCCTCATCGGTCCCCCTTCATTTGGACCCCTCCCCCCTCCTTCACTGGTCCCCGTTCACAGGACCACTCCTCCCCCTCCCGTTCACCGATTCCCATTGCCTTATTCCCACCTTCACTGGTAACACGTCGTGTGAATCCGGAACCCTCGCGAAACATCGGTGACACCTCTTCTGAACCCGGACGCCTGTTGAACAACGTCGGTGACATGTGTTCTCAACCCGAACTTGTTTTGTGCGACATCGGCGATATCCGACATCTGAGATTCAGATTCTGAATCCGGACAGATCTTTGTCGACATCGGTGACACCTCTTCTCAACCTGAACGTCCGTTGCGCAACATTGGTGACATGTCTTCTAAACCCAGGCGCCTGTTGAACGACGTCGATACTACCTCTTCTGAACTCGGATGCTCGCTTTCAAGACGTCGATGATACATGTTGGGAACTCGGACGCCCTTTGCGTGACACTGGCGGTACGTCTTCTGACTCCTCTCAACACGACGTAGGTGACACCACACAACTACAACCCCTCCTCCTTTTTGCTATTGAGAAACGCATTATGATTAAAGAAATATACCGCCTTTGCCTATCGGTAGCACTAACTTAAGGGTTGCGCCTCTATTGCCGTGTTGCGGAACCAGGAGGGAGTTACTGTAGATCTTGAGAAAGCATTTAATGATCTTACCAGCGTCAGTTGTCGGCAGCCGACGTTGGACGGGCGGGCCATGCTAGGCTTGGCTTTTCTGACGTCGGGTATGGTAAGCCTCGTTAACATCACAGCCCTGTTCATAGCAGTGATTACTTCCCACTTCACCACGACAATACCTCTATGTACATTACAGGCATTCTCAAGGCGAGGATTTATGAACATCAAAGGAATTGGTTTTGCGATGCAGGTTAGTATCCCGAAACAAAATTGTTTTAGACAACGCAATAATTCCGATTTTCTGTAAATTTCAGACGCTTATTCTCGCTGCAATAAATTGTGCCCTCACCGTTTATTTGCACACCTTTGGATTACGCACTTATTCGGAGCGATGGCTGGACCTCATTCCTAAGCAAAGCAGTTTGCTTATTGCCCTGACATATATGTAGGTTTTAAAACACCCTCTTATAGCTGCTTTTTATTGAGGTGGAAAAAAATATATTAAAATCTGAGAGCTTTTCAGACTTTGTATTGCTCTAGTGAACAACTCTGTGCGGCGTGAAGTGTTCAGCATTCTGCGCAGGGTCATATACGGAAAGTAGAGAATATGTGTCTAAAAGCATGGTTCGTTTCTATTGCACCTTTTTTTATAGATTTATAAAAGTTAGAAATTGAGGTAAACAAGCACCTCAATTTCAAGCATGTTCAAACAATCTTCTATTTCCTCGATTTGAAAGATAAAGCGCTGAATTACCTGGGAAAGTAGGTCAGGGTGCTACTTCCTCAGCTCAGCCAGGATCATTATTCATAGCTCGATGTCATTACGAAGTACTACATATTACAACATATTACACATATTATTGTTTTTTTATGGAGTTAGACATCAACGCCTTCTCCAAAATCTAAAAAAGTCGAGACAATGTTTGAGGAAATGCTCCTTCAAATGCCGTTCTTTCTGCAAAAACCATTTTAGGAGCACACTCTTCAAAGTAGTATAGTGTGAACTAGCGATGTGAACTAACATTTAGGCCAAGTTTATCCTTCCATCGCCGGGCGACGCGATTCGAACGGAGCGATGCGTCCCACGGTGTCGCGCTGCTCTAGACCATGATGAGCACTCCGAACAGCCACCTTACCTCTGGACAGAAAGCCGGCTCGCCTTTTTCGAATACGGACGCATCGCCTGAAATTGAACCAAAATGGTTCTGGAGAAAGCAAAAACAGAGTAGATGACATCGGCAACGAAAAAGGAGGCCTTATTTAGGCCTATGGTATACTCCCGCGTCGCTCCAGCGACGGGCGCGGGGCAATTGTCAACGGCGCGCCTACGCTGCAGTGGCGGACGGCGCAGTGGGGCGCGGTTGTCAGTCGACGCTCCATCGCTCCCGCGATGCGTCGCAGAGGGGTGTTATACCTCTGCGTCGCGGGAGTGAAACATACTCCCGTGCGACGGGCAGCGATGGTCGCGGAGGGGGGGGGGGGGAGCGCTGTCGTGCCCTATACTATGCACTTTCGCTCACTTATTCCAACACTTCCTTGGTTCGTGACCATAATCGCATGACCACCCAACATCACCAGACGTCTGGTGATGTTGGATGGTCATGTGATTTCTCTGTTGTTTTCCTTGTTGGGTTGTCGTCGTGGCTAGACTCATTTTGGGATTTTTTCGACGGCTTGAACGGCTAGTTTTTTGAGGAGATATTTTCCTAGGCGGTTTTGTCCACGTTTGTGCCGATCCTCGCATTCTCTTCGCCTCTGAACTTCCTCGCCGGCACCGAAATCTACATTTCTGTGCCGGACAAGTCACAGGGAGGTCCTTTTGACGTGTCCGGCACAGAAGTGTGCCAATTGAACGCCGATTTTTTCGAAGTCATGTTTTTCTAGCGGGGTTTTTTTCCGCGTCTTCGCTGACTGCAGTATTTTTTGTTTCTCAGGTTCCAAGTAGGCACGAAGACGCACAGTTTTGTGCTTGTCAGGTCATTAGAGGGCTATCGTGGTGCGTTAATCACAAATCTGCCATTTCAGCTCCATGTTTTTAAAAATAATGTTTTGAACTCGGTTTTTCGCGTCCGCGCATTTCTAAGAGTACTGCGTTTCATTTTGCTCCAAACACGAGTACTGTGTTTAGTTTAGCTCTAACAATTAAGACTTATGAGAAGTGCGCGTCCACACTTCTATATGAAAAGGGACCACGAGTCGTAGGCATGCTGATTCAGCTGATTCGCTAAAATTCTGCAAAAGTCTCCGTCTGTAGAACTGCGCGGACTATGTCAGCCTCAGCGATGGCGACGGCTCGCGACGCGCATCGCGAGCCGCCGCATCGCTGTGCACTCCCGCGTCGCTGCAGCGGACGGGAGTGTACCATAGGCCTTAATGTGCGTGCGACGCGCGACGCGATGCCATGGTTAGTGGCCGAATTGATCAATTCGTCGCTCGATCAATTTGGCAACCACACATGCATCGCGTCGCACATCGCGCGCACACAAGTTCTGCGGCAACGCCGCTCGCCGCAATGGTTAAGGCTCCTGTTATATTCCCGCGGGAGCTTCCGCGGATGGGCGGAAATCGCGTCGGGACCCCGCGCCGGGCCACTCGTCGCGGCCCGCCACACCCGCCGTCCGCGGATCGCCGCCGACAGACGACGAGAGGGGTGTTATACTTCCCGCCCGCGGGAGGGCAGCCGTCCACGGTGCACTGCACCGCGGAATGTTGTCGTTCCGCGGAGTTCGGCGCGGGAAACGCGCTCCGATGCGACGCTAGCCGTCCCGGGACGACGACGACCGTCCGCGGGCGCCGTCGTCCCGGGACGTGCATAGCATAGCATAAGGGGTGCGGCAGCGCCGCGGCCTCTTATGCTTAACCATAGGGCAGAGACGCAGAGCTCGCCGCCGGCGGCGAGCTCTGCGTCTCTGCCCTATGGTTAAGCATAAGGGGCCGCGGCGCTGCCGCAGAACTCTGTGGGTGCCTTAAGGCCTATGTTATACCTCGGCGACGCGTCGCCGTCGCCGTGTTGCTACGCACTGCGTAGTAGCCCGCGTAACACTATCGCCGACGTCGCCCACAACAGCGTCGCCGAAGTATAACATAGGCCTAAGCGACTCCCTATGCCAATTTCGAGAGCGACGCGATCCGACCCTGATCGGCGTGATTAGTAGCGGGTTCATGCGACTCGCTCCGGCCGAGCAGCGTGGACGTTGAGCGACGAGATCAATCAATTTGGCCTCTTTACATGGCATCGCGTTGCGCAGCGATGAAGGTATAAAAGGGGCCTTGGTGGGTGTAGTGCAATCCAGAGTCTGCACTGTTGGATATTAGGCGTGTAAACAGAGTGTTTGTGTGATCTATCTAACAGGGGCCATCAGTTGTGTTGTCGTCATTGATGCTATGTCACGATCGTTATGCATGTTTTGCATGGGCGACGAGTCGCTCCTGTCACGAGGTATGAACAGACCCTGACTAATCGCGCCACTCGAGACGTCTGATGTTACGGACCACTGGTCAGTAGTGACTGATGGCCAAGTAGTGACAAGTGACCGTATGATCAGAGCTGGTTACTGCACAGCATACCTTGTGTCAATAATTCGGATCCGTGATTTTCACAAACCTCTACTAAGTGGGCTATTGGGAAAACGACACGATTTTCAGGTTTGGATCTTACGATGATTCAGGTAAGAGTGATTTGACCAGGCTAGATTTTCGAATGATTCCAATGGCTGATTTTAATCAGAAAATGAGATTCAGATCGGATATGCAATCAAAAAAAAAATGTCTTTAAAAATAAAGTCCTAGCCAAACCCTCCTTACCTGGATCATCCTAGGACCCGGACTTGAAAAATGCCGTTATCTCAATGGACCATTTACGGGGGTGGGGTGGTTGTAAAAAGTCACGGATTTGAATTATCCACCATCGATGTCGAATACAATGAATGCTGTTCAGTAACGAGCTTTGACCAAATGCTCACCAGTCACTACAATATTTAGCCTAGAGTCTGGTCTTTGGGCGAAAAAGCTCAGAGAAAGCCTTGTCCGCCGCTTTTTGATGATTTTGATGAGACACTGTATAAATATTTCAGTTTTGAAAAATAAATTTGATATTTGGAATCGGCATCGAACGATCTATCCGACGAATAAAAAAACGTCCTGTAAATCTTAAAAATGCTGATTTGATGAGTTACATTCAGAATGTAAACTCTGGGTGTAATTATCCCCTGCTAGGGAGGGGTATTAGAAACCTAGGTCATCAAAACAACATTTTTAACATTTTCTGAGAGATTTTCTCTTCGTCGGATAAATCATTCGATGCAGATTCCAAATATCGATCTCATTTCTGGAAGCAGGCAATTTGAAGAGCGGTATTCAGAAGCGCCGTAAAAGGCGTTTTCTTCCATTTTTCCACTTAAAGGCCAAATATTAAGGCCGGTATTGTACTTGATAACCAGTCACTACTGACCTGACTAGTGGTCCATAACATCAGTTTCCAGTTATGGAACACTAGTAAAATTCCTCCACATTCCTCTTCCGCTTTGGTTGTGAAACACAGACCTACCTAGGAGCTTGTGAACCGATGGATAAGTGCCGGATCCTTTGAGGCAAGACGCTGGACCTCCGGCACCGCGACATCCCCGCTCCGCCCATGTTGCGTGTCGTCCGAGAGCGGGCTAACTGGATCTAGTCAGTTCGCCGGCGGTCCGTCCCGGAGTTTGTCTGGGATGGAGTTTCTGCTCACTCATCGTTGGTAGTTGCCTATTCATGGAGAGGGAGGCCTTTCGTTTTGACGGCTGTCGACTTCACTCTCACCACCTTTTCGTTCATCTTCTCCTTCTGACAAGCTGACGTACATGACAATCGTTCATTCTCATGAATAAGGATAAGGATAAGGAACTGCGTTATTCAATCCTTTTTGGGACGCGCTACGCATTTTACTTCTACGGGATATCGTGGAGGCGATTTGAATGCGTATTTGGCCACACAATGACTTGCGGTAGCCAACCGATGAACAAGTCAGCGCTCTATCCTTCCCAGACAGTCTGGTACTAATTCACCGACCCCGGAGGGATGGAAGGCTTGGTTGGCCTGGGCGGGAAATCAGAACCAGGAACCTGGTATCGGTTGCACAGGAGAGCCGACATCCTCCGACTGCGCTACACTCGCCCTTATTCTCATGAATATGAAGCTTATTTAGTAGGGAGTAGCTCCTTTAGGAGAAAGAATATCCATGTCGTACTGTGCTTGCTTTCAACAGTCGCAATTGCGCCTTCTCCTAATAAGGAGAAGGCGCAATTGCGACTGTTTCTCGGACTAATCTATCAGACCTACGACGACTGCGGGCTTAGTTGAGCTCAAACAACTTCTGAATAATCACTCCAACGGCTTTTCGCACATTGACACTTTATAGCACAGGTTTCGAAAATCCCTGCCTCATGAAATCAGAGACCTTTGTCGGAATTTTGCAGTGAAATACAGAATGAATGGATATGCTCTGAATGGATGCCTTCGCTGTGAACGTGTTTTTTGAAAACGTATCTAACGAATAACGTCCAAAAAAGAGAAAAATTGATAACTTTGCTGGCAGTAAAGGTAAAGAAGTTACAAGCTCATACAAGAGCGCAAGAAAATGGAACTTTTATGACATATAGGGCGCGTGGAGCGCAGTCGGAGGAGGCGCTGGCTGTCGCCTGCACCCGATGCCAGGTTTCTGGTTCGGATTTCCCATCCAGGCCAACCAAGCCTTCCATCCCTCCGGGGTCAGTGAATTGGTACCAGACTTGTCTGGGAAGGATAGAGCGCTGACTTGTTCATCGGCTGGCCACCGCAAGTCATTGTATGGCCAAATACGCATACAACTCGCCTCCGACATCCCATAGAAGTAGAATGCGTGGCGCATCCCAAAGGGGATTGAATAACGCCGTCCTTTGTCCTTTATCCTTTATGACATGTAAGTCGTAGGGATTGCGCCACGTACTCGTTTGAATTTTTGCATGTTATTCTCGGCTAAACGTTTTTCTTAGACTATACTCACAACTTCTTAGTAAAGTAATCGTATCGATTGATTTCTGCTTTTTTAAAGTCTAAAACGTAAAAACGTACTAAAGCTTGCAGCAATATTCAGGGTATCCTAAAAAATGCATGTACTGTTTGAAAGATCTCAAAATTGCTGCTTGTAAAGCTTTAAAAGATGTATGAGAATCATATGAATCATCATATGAATCAATATAACAAAAATTCTGTGACGTGCAAATGGTCAAGGTTGTGCCATGTACCCGTCTAGAATCCTACATTTCAGACCCGATTGGTTGTGCATGGGGTCAGCTTGTTACAGTCTTGCTATTAATTATTGCTCTTTATTAGCTAATGATTGATGTCGGTTGCTTGCTTTCGTATAGTTGTTCCAATAAATAGAAACATCAAAGAAAATCCTGTAGTGCGTTTTTATGTTTAAAACCTTAAAAGAAGCACAAATTAGTCGATATGGCCACTCTATGGAGAGATTATGTAAAAAATTCTAACGAGACGGAATCAATCGAGGGTATAATGCAAGATTTTAGCGTAGCATTTGGCGCGATCCCTACCGCTCATATGTCGGAAAATTTCTATTTTTTCGCTTTCACATGAGCTCTTAACCTTTTTAGTACCTTCATCATGTTTCGAACAGTACTTACATTTTTTGGGACACTCTGTAAATATATAACATGCTAATTTTAGACACGACGCTTTTCAAGGAAAGGTAAACGTATCTTAAATTAAAATTAACATTTTATAACAAAAACAAAATGGTCATTTGTTTAAAGAAAATTTGTATGGTAGAAGATAGAAAGAGCTGCTATACCGCGTGTTTTAAAAAGAAGTGTGTAAGCTTTTTGAAGAAGTGGAAGTGTTAGGATCGGTTAAGGCTTAGGCTCAGGCTTAGGCGTAGGCTTAGGCTAAGGCTTCGGGCATAGGCTCAGGCTCAGGCTTAGGCTTAGGCTTAGGCTTAGGCTTAAAATTTTATACGGTATATGTCGCGTAGGTGAGCAGCATTGGTAGGTAGGAACGTCTTAGCCAATCAGAGCGCATGGAATGGGCATGCCGTTCAGAGAGCGCAGATGTGCAGTTGGCACCCTGATGGGCTGGCATGTGTTCGGCCTGTGCTCTGTTTGGTTACTATTGGCTGGCGCGCTCCCACCTACCAATGCTGCTCATCTACGCGACATATACCACAGTCCGAAGTGATGCCGGCTGTCGCATGCATCCGATACCAGGTTCCTGGTTCCGGTTTCCCACCAAAGCAAACTAACTCCTCCATACCCGGGGATTGGAGAATTGGTACCCGAACTGTCTGGGAAGGATAAAGCGCTGACTTGTTCATCGGCTGGCCACCGCAAACATCGTACGACCAAATGTGCATTCAAATCGCCTCCGTAGAAGTAGAATGCATGGCGCATCCCAAAGTATTGAGCAACGCCGTCCTTTACCTTCTATCTTTTATATTTTGTTGCAATTAATTTGGTTTTAAACCAATCAGTGCAAGGAATAAAGTTAATTAGAATAAAATTAGATTGAGAAAGCCAGCTCCGGTCAGCATAAGCGCTGGAAATTTTGAGCAAATTTTGATCATCTTTTACAAATGACGCCACCATAATCCGAATGCTAAGCTCCATAAACTTTCTCTGCTGAGAGCGGAAGTTATCTACATAGTTGTCCCGTCGACGACGTTATCCGGTGTTAGATCGAGCCGCGCGGTGTTCTCGTTTCTCACTAAAAACACCCTGCCTATTAAATCATCGCCTAGCAAATTGATCATTTCCTAATCCTAATAACGATAGCTACTCAAAAGAACTACATAGAATAGGGAAGCACTTCTGTCAAAGAATTTGATTCGTCATCTCCATTTTCATTCTCGTTTTTTTCTTGTCTTGAGGAATTTATGATAGGACGCTTGCAGATAGATGTACCAGAAGAACGGCTATGTTCATTCCTGCTCCAACTACGTTTTTTATGTCGTTATTATCTGTATAATGTATGCTCGTCTACGCGAAACATTTCACTTGGAGACGTTACGAAACCGTTCTCAGCTTCAGGAACTGGTCTCCAGGTAGGCTACCCGAGGGTTTGGGCTAAATTGTCCGATAATTATATTGTTCCACACAGTTCGCGCTGCCTTTATATACTCATTTCTTTATCTTTGATCCACACTATGCACTAGACATTTTGACGTTTATTCGTGAACGTAGGGAAATCGTTGTTTGAAACAGAAAAACCAATGGTATTGGTGTATAATGCGGCTTGCATGGATAGGCGTGAGTGGACCGGCCAACCAGGGTAACGAATTTACACCTGTTAGGTTGGTGCATAAGTTCTCGGACATTTGGGGCATGAAATATTTATTATCACAACATACGAACAACAGTATCAAATCATTTGAAGTAACCACCCTCTACATCAATTGTCTTTCGCCAACGTGCTGGTAAGTCATGGATGCCTTTTCTCCAAAACGTGGCCGGTTGTGATTCGAGACATGTGAGCAGTGCCTCCTTGACATCCTCTCGGTTCCTAAATTGCTGGCCGTCCAAATAGCATTGAAAGGTTGAAAACAAACGATAATCGGAAGGAGCGAGATCTGGTGAGTAAGATGGATGTGGAAGAACGGTCCATCCGCAGTCCGCCAACTCAGCCGCCGTCGCTCTAGCAATATGCGGTCTAGCGTTGTCGTGTTGAAAATACACCTTCACTTGCTCTCCTCGTGTGGTTTGCAGGTGGGCCCTCAACTTCCTCAGTTGGTTGACGTAAATCTCTGCCGTCACTGTTATCCCTTCGTCCAGCAGCTCCCAGTATTCTACGCCAAGAACGCTCCACCAAATGCATAGCATCACCTTTTCACGTGAAGGTCGGGTTTCGGAACGTCCTCTGCCTCTCCAGTTGCGCCAACCCACTGTGCACGCCAGTGATAATTAGGGTAGAGTATCCACTTCTCATCCCGGTGACAAGGTTGTCCACCATCCGTGGGAACGTCTGAGGGTAAGGAGAGACAGAGCGACATCGGCTCTGCGATCTATGTCATGTTGTGTCAAGTCGTGAGGTATCCAGCGACCCAATTTTTGCACCTTGCCAATCGACTTCAATCCTCGAACGACTGTTGAGTGACTAACACCAAGAGTGCTTGATAGTTCGCGAGTGGTTTGGTATGGGTCCGCTTCCACTCTACTTCGGAGGCCATCCAAACCCAGTGTCATCGGGCGCCCTTCTCGTTCATTATCTTCAACGGAGAATTCACCAACTGCAAACTTCGAGAACCACTGGTGCACAGCACTTCAAGCAGGAGCACTCTCGTTGTAAACATCCTTCAGGCGACGACACGATTCGTTGGCATTGGGGCCAGATTGATGCAGGAATAACATGACGTGCCGAATATGCGTCTCAGTTGGGATGAATTGCTTAGCCATAATAGCTGACTTTAACAACGCAGAAGTAAATGTTAGGAACAGTTTTGTAGCACTTTCCTTTCTCTATCGATCGATCATTTACGCGTTGATAAATGTGCGAAATTTGGCGGGAAATGCGCTTTCAATTCAGGAGGGATCAAATGTCCGAGAACTTATGCACCAACCTAATATTACAGTCAATACCTTTTTTGGAACCCATTTTGCCTCTGCATGGTATCACGTACTCCATTTTCATGCGATTTGGCCAATAGTGGTGCGTGATAGCCAATTGGGGGAGGCGCTGGTTCTCGTCAACAGTACGAATCAGGTTCTTAATTCGGATTTACCGCCCAGGCCCGCAAAGCCCTCCATCCCTCTGGGACCGGCGAATTTCCCTTCAAATTCGTCTGGGGAAGCCAAAATCCTGGCTTGTCTGTCGGCTGGCCATCGCAATACATTGTAAGGCCAAATTGGCATTCAGGTCGCCTCCACGACATCGCGTAGAACTAGAATGCATGGCGCATCCTGTAAGGGTATTGATTGATGCCGTACTTTGTCACTAGTACCCGTATGCAATACTTTTGTCTGAGAGAATTTTTAACGTATTTCTCTGAAATCAAAATTGATGTTCAAACTGAAGACCCATTCAATTATATTCAAACGCGAGAAATTGTCCACACAATTATTACATAATTCCCAGAAAATTATAATCTACTAATGAAAGAGTAAAGAATAAAGGAGGTGCTGCTTAATCCCTTCTGTGATGCGACGCGCATTCTACTTCTACGGGATGTAGTGGACGCAATTTGAAGGCGTATTTGGCCATACAATAACCTGCGGTGGCCAGCCGTTGAACAAGTCAGTGCTTTGTCCTTCCCAGACTTTATCCTTACCAATTCACCGACTCCGGAAGGATGGAATGCTTGGTTAGCCTAGCGGGAAATCCGAACCAGAAACCTGGTATCGGGTGCACAGGAGAGCCGACACATCCTCCGACACACTGCGCTACACTCACCCTCAAAATACTTTTTAAAAATTTTCGAAAATTCATAGATGAGTCATGAAAGCATCAAAATATTTTTTGGATGTATCCTGGTCCGGTGGGTAAAGGATAAAAAAGGATAAAGGTCGGCGTTACTCAATCCCTTCTGGGATGCGCCAGCGCATTCTACTTCTACGGGATGTCGTGGAGGCGACGTGAATGCGTATTTGGCCATACAATGACTTGCGGTGGCCAGCCGATGAACAAGTCAGCGCTCTATCCTTCCCAGACAAGTCTGGTACCAATTCACCGACCCCAGAGGGATGGAAGGCTTGGTTGGCCTGGGCGAAAAATCCGAACCAGGAACCTGGTATCGGGTGCACGCGACAGTCGCACCTCCTCCGACTGCGTTACACGCGCCCGGTCCGGTGGGTACATAACTAAAAGCATGTAATAAATCGACTTGAGACTTACCGACCAGCTCTTGCAGAAAAAGATAGGACCGGGATGAAACAAAAAAAAAACGAACAGGCAAACAAAAAAAGATCGCCGCGGTTCTACAACCGTTTGGGCGGGCAAAGAGCAGCGCAATGGAGGCTTGCCGCGCGCTACCACCGTCTGACGTGTTATAACCAGGGTCTAACATAGTGAGGAGGGCACATAACTTGGACTGCTTACAATTGCGACGAAAACAAATGTAATTTTTCCGTTTTTTCTAGTGAATTTTTCTAGTTTAGGTCCTATTTTGTTCTGGAGGGGCCACTCGGTAAGTCTCAATTCGATTTATTACATACTTTTTAGTTAATGGCCCTCTCGGACTAGGATAGATCCGAAACCTGGTGTAACCTGGGTGCACGCGACAGCCGGTAGCTCCTCCGACTGCGCTACACTGACCTTGGTTTATTAATAAAAATTCACTAACACAGTGCAAAGCAGTGCTGTTACGCGAGAACATGGCTCAAGCCCAGCATTTGGAATTCAAAATTTAGTACATAGAAAAATTGGAAATTTAGAAATTGGAAAATCACGAAATTAGAAAAAGTTCAAATTTTTGTGTTTTGAAGTAGTATTAAACTAAAGAGTTTTACTGTAAATCCAATTATGAACTTTTTATCACACGACTGTCATAGTTAAGACTTTTTGATATCCTTGTCCTTGTGTAGTTGGCGTATACATAGCATTTTCATTTCAAATTGAACATTTTTTTTAAAAAGCTCTGGGCACTTGTGAAACCAGATTCAACATATTCTTTCATCAGTTTGCCACCGCAAGTCATTGTATTGGCCAAATGCGCATTCAAATCACCTCCACGACATCCCGTACAAGTAGAATGCGCAGCTCACCTCAGAAAGTATTATTTAATGTCGTTCTATGTCGTTTATCCTTAAATGCTTGCCAAAAAGGCTGAAACGTCCTCACCCGGAAAGCAGGAGGCGCCAGCTCGACTTCCGTCTGACGCGAATTTGATAAGAACAAAACGCCCATGCAGCAATTCTTTACACTTTTAATGAGAGTCATGGTCGTGATCTAACACATGTCTTCGATTTTCACTTCAGAATTTGTTAAGGTATGCTGTTAATCACGATAGCGAAATGGCTCAAACAGCTTCGAAGCTGTTCCGAAGCAACTACGACCCCGGACGGAGGTCGGCAATCATCGATCCGTTCAAGATTAGCTATCCATCATACTATGTGAGTTGAGATTTGGATTGGGTGTCGATGGCGTAGTCGGAGGTGCAGCCGTTCCTCGCTGGAACCAGAACAACTTCCCATCCATTCGTGAGAGGTCAGTGAATTGGAGCGGTACCCAGATCTGGAACGGAAAGCACTGACACAGTCATAAGTCATCGTAGAGGCCAAACACGCATCCAAGTTGCCTCCACGACATTCTATCAGTAGTATTCGTGGCTCACTCCAAGAGGGATTGAACAACGAAGTCCTTTATTCTTCCATCTTTTGTTGTTGTCCATCTGTCGGCCTACTTTTCGGTGAGGTATACTTGCCTTCCCAGTTAACTGCTGAAATGACATTTACTTAAGACGGACGAGCTTTCGGACAAGTTGTTCGGGAGCGAAAGGTAAAAATTCAAACAGTCGAACACGGGCGTTGGCGATGGAGCGCGAAATCCTCCATTCCAAGCATTACAGGCTCGAACCTCTCGTCGCTCAAGGGAGGGGGGGGGGGGAGTCCGGGGTGGGGGTTCTGCGCTCTTGAAGCGGCGAAGCGCATAAGGTTGGAAGATGCGCAAAAAACGTTTCAAAATCGCGTAGACGTCGAAACTCCTCATATATCACATAGTCAGCTGAAATGCAACAGCGCTACAACGCAGAAGACCCGAACCACCAACCATTCCTCGCACGAAGCAACCCGCTTATCCACTGCACCATGACTCGCTCGCCGAGGCCTCCACAGGCGACCTACAAGAGATCGATCGAACGTCAGCAGGAACTCCGACGCGATCTCTAAGCTAGGAGGGCGCAGAGAGCAAAAGACTACGGTGACCACTGTGTGGCAGTGCCGCGACAACTCGTCCGCAGTTTTTCGTTGTGTGCGTTTAACGAGGAGTCACTATGGTGTAATCACGTACCCCACACTCCGTAAGTCGCCCCAGTCCCCACGTCGCTCCCTTCGTTGCTGCGAAGTATGAACAGGCGACAGCATCGACGAGAGCGACGACACCGATTGGAGCGACGGAAGCGACAGCGACAGCGCTCGAGCATGAACATATTTCGGCGGCGCTCTCTCTCGGTTTTAATCGATTTGTATGTTTTGCATGGGCGACGAGAGCCACGAGAGCGCAGCTTGCTCAGCGGCGGAAAGTATGAACAGGCGACAAGAGCGACTGGAGCAACAGCGCCGAGTATGTATGAACACTTTTCGGCGACGCGCGCTCGGTTTTAATCGATTAGCATGTTTTGCACGGGCGGTGAATCGGTCTCGTCGCGAAGTATGAGCAGGCCCAAACGCTGCGTGCGAAGCAAATTGAGAATGCTCCTATTTTAAATCACATTTAACGCGGCTCTTCAATGGGCGGAATTTCACGCGACGAGTAGTACATTTCACCGGGAACTCACCTGCAGTTAGCTGTTAGGGAAATCAGAATTGTTCTACTACAAGTGTGCTCCGTATGGGTCAAGATCTCCTGCCCAGTGGGCCTCATGGGTCAATTCCAGATCTCTTTGCAGATAACCAAGTGGCCTCAACGCATCTCGTACTGTCCGATACCGAAGAACATGTCGACTGTTGTCACGGCGATGATCTGCTGGTTATTCAGCGAAGAATTCAGAAAGAGCAATAGGACGATTACCAATGACCACAAGAGGTATCGACCACTAAAATCTCTGCCAATGTGAAATTTCGATTAAAAAAAATTGAATTCCTTCTAGATTCTGTTACTACAAGAATGGGCTGCATTCTTTCAACACGGTGAAGAAACTGAGTCACGGGGTAAAATGGACGAATTTCGCCCTGGTTCGAGACCCAGAGGAGCGCTTCCTCAGCGGTTTCTTGTTCATGTGCTCCCCGTGAGTGACTTCTACACACTGGGTTAGTCGCGGGGTCTTCTAGCAACTGTTGCAGAAACAACACCGTAAGCAGCACCTGTGAAGGCTGTATGGACGATATCAAGTGCGCCCTGGAGGTGGCGCTGAATCACGCCCGAAGATTTGCAGCTGGCGACCTCACCGCCAGATCCTTCCTACTGTGGCATTTGGGTCCCCAGAACTGGTGGGCTTTCTGATCACATTGCATTCATCGAGTGGCTTCAAATCACTTCTGTATTTCAGGCACTGTCACTTTCAGAAGAATATGGATCAAATTCAGATATTCAAGTACTCACCACGTGATCAGGAGAAGACTCTAACCGATCTTACTACTTTGCTAGAAGGTAATAGGCACTGATTTCTATTTGAAATCGGGAAACTATTGACGGGTTATTCCTTAAGCACTATACTTATTTTATTTTATTTATTCAGGCACATGGTAGTGCGCTTAATACCAAGCATCAAACGAAACAGAAGAAAACAGTAATAAGACAAGCTAATAACCAAGCTGTAAGCTCAAGAATAGACTCATTAATAAAACCCTAAAAGGATAAAAGGATAAAGAAGGCGTTACTCAACCCCTTTTGGGATGCGCCACGCATTCCACTTCTACGGGATGTCGTGGAGGCGATTTGAATGCGTATTTGGAATGACTTGCGGTGGCCAGCCGATGAACAATTCGGCGCTCTATCCTTCCCAGACAAGTCTGGTACCAATTCACCGACTGCGGAAGGATGGAAGGCTTGGTTGTCCTAGGCGGGAAATCCGAACCAGGAACGTATCGGGTGCACGCGACAGCCGGCGCCTCCTCCGACTCCGCTACACGCGCCCAGTAAAACCCTAGTACCGAAAAAAGAGAAAGTGGGGATTGCAACTTGAATTGTTTTTAGAATAGGCAGTAAATGTTCTGTCCCACTCCTGATAACCTGATAAAGTGGGACACGAGTTAGAACGTGGATGTACGATCTACCAATGACTGCACTAACGAGGAAAGATTCCCAACTCATGGTGAGCTTTTGCGATGTTATTCTGATAAGATTTACGGCCATGTGAGCGGAGTTAGGAATCACAGTTGGTTTTTGCTGAACACTTGTCTAAAGACAGGAAGAAGAGTTGTAAAAACATGTGCGAAATAATCTGCGAAATAATCATCAAGCCCTATGACATCCCACGAGATGTACCTCTGCGACGCAGTCGGCATGAGTGCTACCTCATAGAGGAACACCAGCGGGCTTTCGAGTTCAAGTCCGCGTACTGCCAATGTTTTTGCACGTATTAGTTTGCTGTTATTACGCTCCTCATGATCACAGGAGTCAATTTTAGACCATCAATGCTTACAACAAACTAAGGCTTCCTATTGGCTCCTTCATATGTGCTAGTTTTTCAACAAACACGTTTTTTTGCGTATCTGCACCACCACCATATCCTAACACATCACAAATGATACCGTAACTGCACACAAATACGCATACCTTACGGTTGAATATTATGAACTCGCCATATCGGTACATGGTTGCACTAAAAATGTCGTTCTCATCTGATCGAGTTGTCGGCCGACTACCTTCCACCTTCACAACAGGACTATTTTTTTGATTTTACTGTATTTCCAGAGAATTAATATGGTGCAGATACGCATCGTTTAAAAAATAGCACATATGAAGGAGTAGATAGAGAGATTTGGTTTGTGGTAAACATTGATCGCCTGTAGTTGACTCCCGTGATCATGAAAAAGCAAAATAACAACAAACTAATATGTGCAAAAGTATTGGCAGCACACGGGTTCGAACTCAAAAGCCCAACGGTGTGCTCCTATAAGGCG
This sequence comes from Heligmosomoides polygyrus polygyrus, assembly GCA_947396885.1. Classification (NCBI taxonomy): domain Eukaryota; kingdom Metazoa; phylum Nematoda; class Chromadorea; order Rhabditida; family Heligmosomidae; genus Heligmosomoides; species Heligmosomoides polygyrus. Next base: position 7,087,684 of record OX377201.1, on the reverse strand, counting down.
GCACTCCTACCGACTGGGCCACCGAGGGACATCTCGTAGGGATTGTTGATTGTTGCGCACGCGTTTTTACACCTCTTTTTCCTGCCTTTAAAAAACTGCTCAGCAAAAACTAACTGTAATTCTGCACTCCTTTCACAGAGCCCTACATCCTGTCAAAACAGCATCGCAAAAGCTCACCATGAGTTGGGAACCTTTCCTTGTAAGAAACTGCTTGAAACGATAGGCTTATCATGTGGTGATTAAAAAGGATAAAAGGATAAAGCAAAAAGGAGGGCGTTACTCAGTCCCTTTTAGGATGCGCCACGCATTCTACTCCTACGGGATCTCGTGGAGACGACTTGAATGCGTTGTGGCCATAAAATGACTTACACCGGCCAGCCGAAGAACACGTCAGCGCTTTATCCTTTCCAGACAAGTCCGGAACCAATTCGCCGACCCCGGAGGGATGGAAGGCTTGGTTGGCCTGGGCGGGAAATCCGAACCAGGAATCTAGTATCGGGTGCAGGCGACAGTCGGCGCTTCCTCCGACTGCGCTACACGCGCCCAGTAAAGTGATTAAGAAGACCAGCAGAAATGTTATTCTACCATGAACTGGCGTCTACTCCTCTCTGTGTCTATCCGTTAAGCCGCCTATCCATCTGTCCCTCTATCGGAGGAGCTTCCAAGACTTCATGTCTCAGAAGAAGAAGTGCCACCGACGTTGTGACAACGTGCGTCGTGATTCCGGAGACTTGTTCGCCGTGACAACGTTGTGCCGCGCGCGTTGGTAATAGAAAACATAGACGTGAGCGCATGTAGCGCAGTCGGAGGAGGCGCAGACTGTCGCGTGCACCCGATACCAGGTTCCTGGTTCGGATTTTCCCGCAAAGGCCAACCAAGCCTTCCATCCCTCGGGGGTCGGTGAATTGGTACCAGACTTGTCTCCCAGAAGGATAAAGTGCTGACTTGCTCATCGGCTGGTCACCACAAGTGATTGAATGGCCAAGTACGCATTCAAACCCCTTCCACGATATCCCTTGGAGGTCAAATGCATGGCGCATCCCAAAAGGGATGCAGCAACGCCTTCCTTTATCTTCTATTCTTTATACCCTAGACGTCTTGACAACGTCTTGAAAGCGCGTCGTGATTCAGATGACGTGTTACAAACATCATGAAACGTGCGGCAGGGTTGAGAAAACGCTCCACGGTATCCGTTTATGACGTAAATGTTCATGTTTACAATGGACACGAAAGAATAAATCAATAAAATAAACAGCGAAGACCTCTGTGATTGGTAATGAAATATAGCAAAAAATTTAGGCAGAGAGACCTGTACTCGTCTTGCCAAGACTAGCCCAGCCCTTACTTGTTTCAATAGAATGAAAACAATTTCTATATGCTTTCAAAAAAAAAAAACAACGGAAAAAATGGTCTACGACCTAGCGCATTTTACTTTCACAGGCGTATATGTCTTCACGGCTTCTCTTATGATCCCTAAGGAAGCTGCTAGAAGGGATAGGGCGCCAATAAATAATTTCTCGGAAAGGCCTAAATTGAGTCAACGAAATTCAGTGAAAAAAGGGTCTCATGACATAAAGACAATGGCTTCGTGACTTCATTTTCCAACTAATTTTTATGATTTTTATTTATTTCTCCATCATACTATATAACAACGCGTTAAGCGCTAAGTCATACTATCGATCGGCGCCGTCGCAGAAATTAGTCATAAAATAGGGGCAAAATCGGGGAAAAATTCGGGGAGGGGGGGGGGGAGTGGGGGAATAGCGGAAAATGCCCAGACGTCTGCCACCTGCTTGGAAACTTCCGGCCCTGGAGTAATCGTTGTCGCTGAACACGAATCTGCAGTTCGTTTTTGAAGTATCGATCGCCATCAGTCGTTATTGATCAAGCTATCGATGTTTTGTGGATGTCGTCCATGTGGTATGAAACTTTATTCCTGGGGGTAGTCGAGCTCGCTCAACACGAATCTAAGTTTCGTTTTTGAAGTATTGATTACCATCAATCGATACTGATCAAATTGCGGGGCGCGAAAATAGCGGAAAATACCCAGACGTCTTCTACGAGCGAGAGGATTCAGAAGACGTGCGGAATACGTCGCATGACGTGCCTGGGGCTCAGAAGACGTGCTAAAGACGTCGCTCAATGTGTTTGGGGATTCAGGTAGACGTGATGAAGACGTCGTCCAATGTGCCTCGGGATTCAGAAGGCGTGCCGAAAATGTCGTCCGCTAAAGGGGATCATTGAGGGGGAGCAGTACCACGTACGTACTGCGAGTCTTTTGTACTCCTAGGTAGGGAAAAAGCTGTACAAATAGAGCAGCTAGGTCGACGTGATTGTCCTTAGCTCAGTGATACTGAACATCGCGCAAAGGCTCGCCGATAGGTGTGACGGAACACTTGTTTAACAAAAAAAGAATGCCAACAAAAGTAAGCAGTTGAAGGGAGGAGATTGTCGTTTTTCAGAAGGAGGCGCTAAAACGTCAGATGTCAACTACATCATAAAGCACATCTCCCAGCACACGACTAGACATGCCACCTTTAACAGCAAACGAAAAGCTTACTTTAAAAAGCAGCTGAAGACTCCGGAAATGCAGCGGATGCTTATTGAGGTAAGCACGAGTCAGGAAATCGTTATAGTGCTCTTGAATGACTCAATAGTAAAGGTACTAGATTTTGGCTTGAAACATACGATTAGGATCACATTTTAGAAAGTTATTTTCAGCTGCTCTACTGGGACTACATTCTCTTCGACTATCCACTACCAAGAATTCCTCCGTGACAGGGCCCGAGTTGCCTTGATCTCTTGCAGGGAAATAAATAATAAACGAGTAATTTTTCTATGACTACTAAACGATGTCCATAGTACTGTCGGTTCCTGTTACAGTAGCTCAGGATAAAACACGTATTTTAGCTTCCGAAACCAACCAATTTATCTCTACATCAATACCGACTCCGGAGAAGATGCATCTCGGACACAACACTCCTGCAGACGTATAGCGACTCCGGCAAGAACCTTACGTTCAAAATGATTCCCGGTACAACGTATGGTATCTCGTAATAGGAGAATGCATTGCCTCTGAGAGTCGATTACACGAAACAACAGTGATACACGCAAAGCATGAACCTCGGGTAGCAGATTCAGATTGGTTCTTTTTTCCTTGTTCTTTGCTTATTGGAGCGTCTAGCGCAGTCTGCAGCGAGCATACGATACCAGGTTCTTAGTTAGAATTTCCCGCCCAGGCCATCCAAGCCTTCCATCCCTTCGGGGTTGGTGAATTGGTACCAGACTTGTCTGAGAAAGATAATTTGTTGATTTGTTCGTCGGCTACCACCGCAACTCATTGTATAGGTCAAACACGCATTCAAATCGACTCCACGACATCCCGTAGAAATAGAATGCGCGCCACATCCTACAAAGGGATTAAGTAACGCCGCTCTTTACCCTTTATCATCGCCTGTAGATGATCAGGTGTCTAAAGAGTAGAAATAGCGACACCCCGTTTGCAAAAAAAATCTGAGAAATTAAAAATGACAGTTTAGCTCCGAGATCCTCGATGAACCCAACCAAGAGAGTAGATGGAGAAGAAATGCTGTTGAATCAAGTGTCCCCATTAGGCTTGCAATTAATCGAGTCGAGAGTGCCTACCTACTTCCCTAACAGACTCAGAGTTTCGCAAACAATTACTGGTTACACTACTTCGATAGTCCTAAAGCCATTGTCTTCGCCACCACTGTGCCTAGTCAACTTGCTCTTAACAGGTTATCGTCTGCTTAAAGCAAGAAGAGCAACTCCTTATTGCGCACTACCATGGGTTGAGATGAATCTAGCCAGTCGAACTCCGAATTCTGATTTTGTCAGAGTTTACAAGTGGAACCCTAGGCTATTGCTCATCGTTAAATCACTTACGGTGTTAACACATCGCAGGTCAATTGGAAGCACGGGCTCTTGCGTGTGGATCGAAACAGCAATACGTTTAGTTCCTAGCAGATCACCAAGTTTTCTATCCCTTGAGGCTTAGTAAATTGGCACTAAACTTTTCTAAACGCAGTAAAACTCACCTTTCTCTAATGGATGGTCGCTGCAGGTCATGGTTTCGTCCAGGTACGCGTTCAAATTGCTTTCACCAAAGTTCGCAGATGCAGAATGCGCTGCGCATTCCAAATGCGGTTTTAACTAACGCTAATATTAGTCGTTTTTTCTAGGATCCAATCGCATGCGTGGGCTAATGACAGCACCTTTAAAATTGGTTTAATTTCTCTGCAACATTTATTTATTAGGTTGTATCGAAATGCTACATGGGCTACATGGGGGCGAGCATTGTCGTGCAGAAGGAGAACTCGCCTTCGGTTTACCAAGGCCGGCCGGATATCCTCCAACTTTTCCATCATTTCTTCAATTTCAATGCAGTACTTCTCTGCCGTGATGGATTCACCGGGAGGGAGGAAGCTGTGGTGAATAATTCCCAGCGAACACCACCATACTGTCACCATTACTTTCTTTTGGTGCAATTCCGGCTTCGCAAAAACCTTAGGGCTCTCATCGCTGTCCACCCACTGCGCCGATCGTCGCCTGTTGTCGTACATTATCCATTTCTCGTCACAGGTTACGATGCGATCAAGGAATGGGTCCGTTTCGTTCCGTAGAAGCAGTGCGGACGAGATCTCATATCGTCGGTTTCTTTGCTCTCCTCAGACAGCTCGTGAGGCACCCATCTTTCCAGCTTTTTGGTCTTTCCAATTTCCTTCAGATGCCGGGCAGCTGTGTTGTGACTGACGCCAAGAACCTTCGCTTTCTCCCTGGTACCTTTGTGTGGATCCTTCTCTACCACATCTCTCAGCTTGTCCTCATCAACATCACTATGCCTCCCACGACCTCCATGTTCTTCCGAGCTCTCATCTCCATTTCGGAACTTCTGATACCAACGATACGCCGTCCGAATTGTGGAACATCCTTGACCGAATGCGGCGTTGATCTTCTCGTCCGCCTCCTTAGCTGTAGTGCCCAGCTTGAATTCATACAAGTAAATGCCTCGGATTACCCTTTTGTCCATCTGCAAAAAAGTCAATAAAACTCTAAAGTTTTCCCACTTTTACATAGAAAGTTTGGTACTCACCGGTAGAGCAAAGCCTCCGCTTCTAAATGATATGCCACGTGTTACGGTTTGTTCTTGATCAGACGCGTAAAGACGCGCCAGAAAATGGCGCGAGCCAGTGCCATTTAATTCGTTACAACCTAATATTTATTTATTTATTACACATTGGAGTGTGCACAAGCAAAGCAGCAAATAATGTGAAAATAGAAGAAAGATTAGAAACAATTTTGCTAAAACGGCCGTGGCTACATAGCAGCATTTCTCAGAAAAAAAAAATTAAAAACAGAAACATAGACAACGAGCTTGGAGTAAGACATTTTCCCCAACAGATCACCTCGGTTGAAAAGAGGTTTAAAAAACAAACACATACATAGATAGCGAGCTTGAAGTAGGAGATTATCTTCATTAGGTTATCTCGGTTGTTTATGGAAAAAGAATTAAATATTCTGACGAGAAGGAACAAGGACACATTATCTTCATCGAGTCAGCGACCACATACCTTCTTAATACTGTGAAAACGGCTTAAAAATACAACTATTATATACGAAATAGTGTTCGATATGCTTGATAATGAACTAGAATAGAATAATGATGAGGATCTGTCCTAGTCGGGGGCAGCGCTGCATAGTCAAACACGCAGTAACAGCGTGGCTTGCTCCAGCTAGGCTAGGTGGCAAACAAAGGATTTCTTCTCATAAGCTAGGTGAGTGTGTTCCCTCTGAAAAATAGTCCACTTTCAATTTTATAATAGCCAAAGGCTGAGGAAAGGATGGATCCTATCGATGAATATTGATTATTTTTATGATAAAATCGATTATTTATTAACATTGGTCACTTAAATTTCCTTTTGGTTTGACAGCGATCAAAATCTTCATCGAGCTGCAAAATATGTCCACAAGCCTTAGGTTCTTTTATTTAGATGCAACACAATATTGCGTAGGCAACAGAGCGCCCCATCTCGACAGACCAGACTTTCGACCGCACAAATCCGACGTACGCCCTGTCGTCGATCCAAAACGGGTTCTCGCAGCGATTTTTGCGTGCAGATAGCAGTGCGAAAACGATGAGCTTTGGTCCGAGGAGCAGACCGTCTGTCCGAGCCCTTCGATGCGCTCAACGTGTTCTTGTTCCGTCATTGTTCACCTACTTGCAGCAATGGTTGCCGTTGCGTTCCGTAGACTTACGCTGACGCCAACTGCTCGGCAAACATAGGCGCAGTTCCGGAATTTTACCAGTCGTCCAATTGCCACCATTGCCAGACACCGTTGAAAATAATGCTTCTTTGCTTTAAAATTGTATGCTATTTAAGCATTTAAAAAATTTGCGCTTTAAAATACGCCGCACTGACTGTCTGCCTCTTGTATATAGATACCTTCCTTATTGTGTTCCATTTCCCGGCCTTTTTCATTTTTCAAAGAGCTTCATTTTTAAACCAAATTGGACACTGAACATGTGTTACGAAAGCCAAGATAAGTAGAAAAATTTCCTGATACTAGTCGTTAATGTGGCCTGCATCGGTAGGCGGGAACTTGACAAGCAATCGAAATCGACGACACCAATTCAATGAGGGTGCCGACCATACACGAGTTTATAGAGGGTGTACTAATTCGATGCAGCCTGGATGACCTAGTGCGTTTCTGCTTCCTCATGTAGGCCACGTTAACGACAAGTACGAATTTTCTTTGACTTTGACAGTTTGCTAATGACCAACACAAAATGTCCAAAGAAAGTGGTCAAACCTTCCGAATGGTCACAAAAAATGTTTTTGGTGTTTTGTTTAACTTCAATGCAGCAGAAATTCTGTGATGTATCATATGAGAAGACTGCGCCATGTACTCAACTAGCTAGTTATTAGGTTGGAAAAAAATTCACACTTCGAAATTTTCTTGCCGTTCTCCTTGTAAACGCACTAGCCAATATTCATAGCTGATTTCGTAATCCTATCATACTTGTCTACCGCTCGCACGCGGCCATAGGTCAAGATCCTTCTTGTACTTCGTTATCTGTCCAATCTTCCGGTCTCAATGCCAGATCTACCTCATGGCCATTTTCGGCACGGCATTCGTCATGAGTTCATTAAAGGATCTACAGCATGTCAGGCAACCGACCAAATTAACCATATATATATGGCTAGGGATCTACTACTCATTGCGCCTGTTATGAGTGGTTCGGGAAGTTTTTAAAGGGAGATTATTCACTCGAGGACAAAGCAAGGTCAGGAAAGCCAACTGAATTGGACGACACTGAGCTTTATTCCTTGGCTATTTAACTAGTGTTCAACCTAATCTTGAAGATGTCTACCTTGATCTCGTACATGCTCGGCTTGATTTCAAAAGTGCCCAGTTTGACCTGATATAAAGACAAGATTACAAAAGAGGCGTTAGTCAACAATCCCTTTTGGGATGCGCCACGCATTGTATTTCTACGGAATGTAACTTTGGACTTTCGACGTTTATTGCAGACAACTACCAATGAATTCGAATGAAAACTCTATTACTGGCGAATGTTGCAGTTGGTGTTGTCGATGTGAAAACGAAGCCAAGCACTCGAACAACGAATTATGCTAATCACAATATCTCTCTGACTGTTTCTTTATAAAGCACCGAGCAGTATTAAAATCAGTGGAACTTGGGTTCGAATGCGTATTTGATCATAAAATGACTTCCGGTGACAAGATGAACGAATGAACAAGGCAGCGCTTTCTCGTTCCCAGACGAGCATGATACCAATTCTCCATCTCGAAGGGATGGAAGGCTTGGTCAGCCTGGGTGGAAAACCCGATCAGGAACCTCGGCTCGTGTCCGCGCAGCAGCCGGCACCTCCTCCTACAGTGCTTCCACGAGAATTCGCACTGTAACCTGAAATAACAAAAATAATTACGTCATTAGAATTTCTTGCAACTTTTTTTCTCATTTTTTATGCTTTGTAGTCAATAGAAAACACAAGTAAGGATATGAAGGAAACAAGACAATAATACGTATAAGTGTAACTGTATTGCAGAAGATTGGGAAGGCAAAGCTGTCATTTAGTCAATCTTCCAAAGGATTAGATTCAATCGAATTTTATTCAGTTCAAGAGAGATGAAAGTGTGTCATAGCTATATTCATTCGAGATATGCTAGTGAATCATTCACTTATAAATGTGGAAAGGTTGTCCAGCCTTGGCGCGAAATCGAACTTGCAATCGATTATGAGCTGTCACTTTCAGTTTATGCCTTCGCCAGCATAACGAAATCTGAAGTACTCCAGAAAAAATGGAGAAGCGCTCCAGGTTTCTTTATACCGAACCAGCAACGGGCCACATTATGAACCCGTGCCCTGTTCACAGCGCATAAGCCGCTCTGACGCCACCGACGGAAACCGGTTAGCCTCCTCGTTACCTCGAACACCACGAGAAAAGGTCGACTGTGCATTTTTTCGTTTTTTCTTTTTCGTAAAAAATGCGCCTAACTGCAGAGTCTTCCCTCTCTTCGTTGTCACACCACTCACCAAGTGATTTTTCCCAGGTTTGCACCACTCGCACAGCAGAGATCGTTCTTTTATAGCAGCCGTGAAACAGGAAATTTTGTACTGAATTCAATTATAAGGGGTGTGCAAAAATAACGGGTTGAAGCTTTTTTATCATACTGAAAAACGGTTGACAATTTCGATGAACAATCAACAAATAACAACAGCATACACTTACAGCAACATCATCTCCGATCGGTTTCGAAGTGGCCTCCCTTGGCGCGAATGCAGAGTGCCAAACGTTTCACGAGGTTTTCTGCTGTGGGTCGCAGGTCATCAGGAGACAAACGGTCCCACTCTTGAGTTTCGAGTCCTTGAAGCAATCCTTGCTGCGGTGACGCACAGGCCTGGACTCCAAAATCGACCACACGCTGTAGTCCATAGGGTTCAGGTCTGGAGATTTTGGGGCCGTTCCTCAGATATTATAGAGTCGGGGAAGTTGGCCTTGCACCACTCCTGCGTGTTCTTTGCTCTATGCGCTGGCGCGGAGTCCTCTTGAAGCGTCCATGCGTGTTGCCGAAGTGCTGTCGAGCCCAAGGAAGGACCACAGCCTCAAGAATGTTTCGCTGGTATACATCTTGATCCATTGTCACTCCTCGGTCCACAAAGTACAACGGCGTTTTGCCGCTGGCGCAAATTCCACCCTATACCATGACCGATTGTGGATTTTTGGCTATGTTCAACGATGGAGAAGGTATCTGGAGCCTTTGTGGACTAGATCCTATCATCTTGACGATTGTGCGCCTGCTCCACGGTGAACAGCTTGTCATCTGTGAAGAGTATCCGTTCCCATCTTTCAGCTGCGGCCCGCGCCCTTAGTTGGCGACATCTAAAGAGCCGTTCACCCTTGTTCTTGTCCGTTAGAGGCTGCACTTTTTGGGTTCTGTAAGGCTTCAAACCTAATTCGTCTTTGGCTATACGACGCACTGAAGAGGGCTGACACAATTGTCTCGAGCGATGTCCTTCATGGAAGTCTTCGGATTTCGGTCAACTCCCTTCTTGATTTTCCGTATTCAGGACGTATGACCGTGTGCTTACGTCGTCGACCTGGACGGTCAACGGATCTATCCTAGTCGGGGGGGGGGTTGACATAACTAAGAAGCATGTAATAAATCAACTTGAGACTTACCGACAAGCAGAGGAAGATAGGACCTAAACAAACAAACAACGAACAGACAAACAAAAAAACGCCGCTGTTTTACTACAACCGTCTCGGCGAGCAAAGTGCAACGCAATGGATGCCTGCCGCGTGCTACCACCGTCTGACATGTTTAACCAGGTCTAACATGGTGAGGAGTGCGCATGAAGCCGCATGCCGCGTGCTGAACGCCACCTGACATGTAATTACCAGGATCTAACATGGTGAGGAAGGCAATAACATTGCCTGCTTACAATTGCGACGAAAACAAATGGTCACACCACTCATCATGTGTAACAACATATAGCCTCTCTACCAGCCGCTCCAGGCTTAAGCAAATGTGTTGAAGCATTGTTACTAGTGAGGTCTTCAGCTTAACCGGTTCCACGCTGATATCAGCGGCCGGCCCATCCCCGTATCACGGGTGGGTGCTGACAGACCTGGAGGATATCGCGGATGTTACGTGTGGCGGTGGTGAAAGGCGAACATTGCTGCTCGGAAAGCAGAGGATGCGGGTTCGAGTCCCGCCTGGCGCAAGACTTTTGATCGCAACAGAACATCCTGAAACAACTCATCATGTGATTTTTGACAAGACTGTAGCACTCACACGGCAGAGTTCGTTCTTTTATAACAGTCGTGAAACAGGAACTGAATTCGAATGTAAGAGTAAAGGATGAAGGACATTAGTCAAAACCAGTTGCGGGATGCATCACATATTCTACTTTTTCTGGATGCAGTGAAGGCAATTTAAGTGGGCGTTTGGATCTATACAATGAACTACCGGTGCTGACCTACAGGGTGTTAAAAAATTGAAATTAAAATAAAACTTAATAAATTAAAAATTGAACTCATCTTTCTTTAGTAAAAAATATTTAGACAAAACACCATTGAAAAATGACAGGACTTTTGGTTCAGCCTAATATCCTTCCCATATGGGGCTGGTACCGAATCACAGCCGCAGTGGGATGGAAGACTTGGTTGGCCTGTACAGGGGGACCCAGACCAGGAACCTGAAAACTGGTCCCAGCGACAGTCGGCATCTCCTCCTGCTGCGCTTCCACACGAATTCAGGTCTACTAAAAACGCAGGGCTCGCTCCTTAATAAATAACGCTGGGGGCGTTTTGGCAAGGATGTAGGGTGATGTCATCTTGTCCTATTTTGAGCGATGGCTCAATATGCGGGAACGGCGCTGTAACCAACTGGTCATCTGTAGGTGATTCATCGTAAATGACACAGAATCTGTAGGGTGAGAAGGAAGAGCTTTAAAAACCGCCACACCGCGCGTCTAAACTAATGAGATAGACCATCTCCTGGCTAAAGTATACCAAATCGTTCTTTCACTTATCACAATTTTCTCCTTACATTAAGCATATTTGCCTTTTTCCAAAGAGAGCTATCAGTGGCTTTAATTTCATCGATAACAAAATTGATTTAGCCGTTCTTCAATGATTAAATCAGCATACATATCGAGTAACATCACTGTTGAGTCTGTTCGCTCTTCCGTTTTTCTGAAACTCTTGCGAAGTCCAATGGCAAGTAGTCGAAAGTCCTATATAAAAGTCAGCACAGATTTCTAAGCACGCAATTTGTAAGAGCTTTCCCAAATAAACTCTCTTAAAACAGAGATTATCTTTTGTTATAAATAAATATATATCTTAACTTTAGAAAGGGTTTTATTCGCTTAAAAGGTGTTTGGCTTAAAATGAATATCGCCCAGTTTAAAATGATGAGTAATACTGAATACATACCACGTTAATGAGATTGGGGAATGGTTACTTTGAGACAGTCATCCTCTCAACTCTGCCAAACAACACTAACCTGTTAAACCTCCTGGGGCCAGATTCGTAACTCGCTTACTGGCTGGCAACGGTGCAAATACCGTTAAATTCCGGTGCTGAGGGATGTCATATTAGGGGGTTTGGCTGTATTTTCACCGTTAGAGTACGGCAAGCGGTTGATGAATCTGGTCCCTGGAGATGCTTATCTATCAAATAATTCTTCGATTATTCCGTCATTTGTCATTCTTCGGAAACTTTGAATTAAATTGTGTATGTGTATGCTCAACACTAATTCTAAACATCAATGTGTAACGTCACAAATGTCAAATGGGTCTTCTTCTCGGTAAATCTCTTCCACTCTAGATGTCGTAGTTGTAGTTGTTTAATGCTGACATGTATTCCGAACAATGGTATTATCGATTCGAATACGAATTCATTTTTTGTCTATGCGCATACAGTTAACAGCATTGGGCAATGAATTGCATTCGGTGGGCTTCGCAAATATAAACCCGAATTCTGACTCATTCTTTTTCAATTCTTTTTTGTATTCTACTCTTGTTGTTTGTCGTTGTTTGTTTATTGTTTTCGCTTTATATGTTTTCTTCAAAATTTCTAAACGCCCTGAGATTCATGGTCATCAAACTTCGAGAAATCGGCTTGCTGTTCCTAATAGAGGGTTTCAGAAAATCACGAAAACCACCAATAAGTACTAGCAACATAATTGGGGCGTGTGTAGTTCTGTTGGAGGAGGTGCCGGCTGTCGCGTGCACCCGATATCAGGTTCCTGGTTTTGATTTCTCTCCCAGGCCAACCAAGCCTTCCATCCCTCCGGGGTCGTAAAATTGGTACCAGAATTGTCTAGCAAGGATAAAGCGCTGACTTGTCCATCGGCTGGCCACTGCAAGTCATTGTAGACCAAATACGCGTTCAAATGGTCTCTACGACATCCCGTAGAGGTGGAATGCGTGACGCATCCCAAAAAAGATTGATTAATGCCATAAATGATAAGGGGTAGAGCTCGTCGTTATTCAATCCTTTTTGGATGCGCCACACGCTCCACTACTGCGGGATATAGCGGAGGCAATTGGAGTGCGTATTTGGCCTATACAATAATCCGCGGTGGCCAGCTGATGGCCATGTCAGTGTTTTATCCATCCCAGACAAACATTATACCAATTTACGTACTCGGGTTGGATGGAAGTGGTTGGCCTGAGCGGCAAACCCCAACTGTGAACCTGAAATTGGATGTACGCTGAACCAGTCACATTCTGCCACTGCGCAGAGAATTATGCTTGGCTGTATTCCATACGTGTCCTTGGATGTTTAAAAGATCTCTAACAATTCATCTGATGCCATGGTAATGTGCAATTGAAATTCGACAAGTCTAGAATTTTCAATGCTTTCAATACTTCAATGTTGGGTTTTCGTCGTGTTTAATTCGGAGTTCTAAAGATTCCCTCTACCCTATACTGACGAACATGTTCTCAGCGATGCTTGTCGCTGTGGTGTGCTTCATGCTGATCGCTCAAACTTTGGGATCCGAACTGCCTTCGGAATCAGTGAAGATTGACCGACGGACTGTGCTCGTCTTGTTCGGAACACGGTAATCGTTGCAGTTCTTGAAGGTAACTTAGAATCATAAGTAGCTGAGCTCTAAAGCAGTGCCATTTGTATAGGGTACCTGCTTGAGTAAGAGATTAATGATAAGAGTGCGTTCAGAAACAGATAGAATCAGTACAATTAAGGCCTCTTTTCACCCAAGCGTTCAGGTTCGCGCTATTCGAACTGTTTGCATTTCCAGTTGTTTACTCTCCAAATGTCAACGTCGCTTTTTTGTGACACGTCTTCTCTGTTTAGCATATTGTTATTGTCGTTCAATATTAGATGATAGTTTTCTGTGTCATCAAACCCTGAAGTAGAGGCACTACGCTAGTTTCGAGGGCATAAAATAACAACAGAGAGACTACTGCAAGGCAGTATCAAACAGTACTAGGGCGCAAGTTTTTGGGCTACTTATACAGGATGTCTCAAAAAAAGTATACACTGTTTGGAAGGTGATAACTTTTCACAGAATGGAGATACTAAAGAAGTTAAGGGCTCTTATGAAAGGTTAAGAAAATATAAATGTTCTGACATATAAGCGACAAATGCGCCATGCACTCGTCTGAAATTTTGCATTTTACACTCGACTGATTGCGCTTCGCTTGAGCACATGTTGTAATTTCTACGCAAAGTGGCCGTTTTGATTGAGTTGTGCTTTTTTCAAAATCTAAACATTAAAAGCACACTACGGCTTTCGAAAAATGAAGCGTATCCTAACAGATGTAGATACTGATGGGAGGTTCTAACATTGCTATCAGTGAAGCGGTCGAAAACGTTTGAGACTTTCATGACAGCGTAGGGTAACGAGAGTACTGTAGCGGGCAAACAGACAAGATTGCGCCATGCTCCCGCCTGAAACTTTGCATTTCAAACTCGATTAATTGTGCGTGGGGTGAATGCTTGTTACCATCATGTTAGTACTAACTTGTACTGTGTTTCTTTTTAGCGTTTACAACTTGAAAATCATGTCGAAGACACGTGGCATGCGAGTTTATAGAATGCATAATTTAAATGTGGGTAGGAGCCCCATTTTCCAAGACGGATTCTGTGGAGTGATAAAATAATATTCAGGCTGAATGGTGAGGTTAATTGGGATAATTACAGCTACTGTGCGACGTTAAAAGAAGCACAGCACAGGTTAATTTGACCAAGTAGCAACAAGATTGTAACAAGCATTCAGCCCATGCACAATCAATCGAGCCTGAAATGCAAGGTTGCAAGCGGAGGCATGGCGCAATCTTGACTATTTACAAGTCGCGAAAATTCCGTCACACTGTGCTTCCATATGAGTCTTAAACATAGTTGATTGCTTCACTAGCACCAATCTTAGAACCCTTCAAACAGTACCCGCTTTTTTTGTAGAACACTCTGCAACTGTCGCAAGCCGTAGTGTGATTTTAAGTTATAAACCTTAAAAAAGCAAAAATCAATCGATACGGCTTCTATGTGAAAAAATTATAACAAGTATTCATGCGAAGCACAATCAATCGAGTGGAAAATGCAAAATGTTAGAAGAGTGCATGCCGCATTCCACGTCGCTCATATGTCTAAAAATTTCTATTTTCATAAATTTTTATATGAGCTCTCAACTTTTTAGTGCCTTAACTGTAAGCAAAGTTACCACCTTCCAAACATTGTATGCATTTTTTGAGACACGTTGTATATCTTAGTTGGCAGTGGCCGCTCTCTCCTACTTCCATGTCGCCGCCATTGTCAGCCGGTCACGCCGCGTACCCTTAAGGCCCCCACAGACTTCTGCGGCGCCGCTGCCGCATCTGCCAGTTTCGATTCTCTACAGGAATCTGACAGATCCGGTGGAAAGGAGGATCAAGGAAGCGCTGGAAACAAGGCACTGGGAACCAATAATAAATCGGAGAAAGGAAATGAATGCGATGAGGCCTATCATCCTATAAAGGCCCCACAGACTTTTTCGGCGCCGCTGAGCGGCGCCGCTGCCCTATGCTTAACCATAGGGCAGAGAGGCGGAGCTCGCCTCCAGCGGCGCCGCCCAACGGCACCGGCGGCGTCGCTGGCGGAAATGACTTGAATCATTCCACCCGGCGGCGCCACTCCAGCGTCTGTCTGTCTGCGCTCTGCGCTCTGCCCTTTCGCGGTGTGATCCAGAGCGGAGACGGTCGATGCGGGAGCGCGATCGTCATCGGGGCGCGTTATTGTTAAGCACCAGTCGGTCCCGACTAGAAACAGTACAGTACCTCGCCGTCACCGCTCCCACTGATGATCGGATCACGTGTGTGCTTTAGGGTGCGGTGTTTAGAGAATGGATTGTCTGGATAGCATTGAGGGCAACGCAGAGCTCTCAGATGTTCATCCAATCTCTGCTAGTGGTCTTCCTGTCATTTGTCAGTGCGGAATTCTTCGCAGTATGTGTAGACCACTTTGTAAACCACATCACTAATGTTACACATTTTGTGTTCTCCTACTCTGTTCCACCAAAAAATCGGAGAGATGAAATGAAGAATGCAATGAGGATTATCACTCTATAAGAATACGCGGCGTGGCCACCTGACAATGACGGCGACATGGAAGTATGAGAAGGACGTCACTATCCACTAAGATATATAAGTACCCCAAAGACTTCATTTGAGGCGACACGCACCACTGAACATAACGGCCAATCCGCTCATCCCTGTTCCACACTAGTTTTCTATTGAACACAATCAGCGTATCAGTTAAAAAGCTTTCTCCATCATGTAATTGTGACAGAAATACTTTTTGACAAATCTAGTACTAATATCCTTGAAATTGGTTAGACTACCAAAAATGCACTCAAAAATGAAAACGGCTGGGTGGAGGGCAAAACTAATGTGCCACAAAGGCTATGCATGCATTGTATGCTAAGAAGGTGCACTCAACGTTTGAATTGTCATAAAATTCTTCACCCTTTAGTTACAAATAGCTACAAAACTTTGTAAGCATGTAGCGCAGTATCATGAAACAGAGAGTTCAGTGGAGATTGTGGCATGCGGTTTGTGCTCCAAGATTACATCAGTGTTCCTGAGCAAAGGTGCAGATTTCAATTTTTGATTTCGTTAGGTGTGATATTCATCCAGATGGAGTTATGCGATTAATTATTTAATGGAGCATCACGAATATCTAGCATGAGCTGTGATTTTGATTGACTATGGCGAAATCTGCCACAAAATATTGCTTCGAGAGCCATCTTGGAACTGTCCAGCTGTATCACCGGAGCGTACGGTTTTTAGGCCTGCACAGACTGATTATTCCTGTGGAAGTGTGAATCCACCATGACTAATCACTCATCCATTTATCATCTTAGATTCCAGAATGAATCCTGAGTAATGGTTTTGGTGCTTACAATGTAACTGCTGTTTAGTATGCAGATATCTGTGCAGTCACCAAATCGTCCATGATGCCACAGGATTCTAGAAGTGTTGAGAGGAATCTCTTTCCTGGTGGGAAAATGATTCAGGTGGCTACTCCAGTTTTAAACTTCACCCGAGTCAGTTTTTTTAATGAGGGTCTATAAGTAACCTCAAGTGGTCAAGTCGGTTAAGACTACCGTTCAAAAAATATCACATCAAAAAAGTCAGCGAAAAACCCGTCGCATGAACTTGATATTTATTTATTTATTTATTTCATGCACACATGTGCGCGCCACAATGGAAAAATATCAAGAGCAATGAAGGAAGAACACCATCATAATGTTAGAACACAATAAAAAGAACAAAGATAAAATAAATCAAGAACACAACAAGAGTATAAAAACTGAGGTGATTTGACTGCTCTGTAAATAATGCTGTTCCTGAAATACCTCATAATTTTTGAAAGCTGGGAAAGATTTTGCTCTCAAGGTAATGATTCAACCATACTAATAATGTGGGAAAGGAAGACAAGGTCTACACAGCGGCTCTACTTATGTGAACCGAAAGATCACCCAGAAAACAAAAAAGCAGCTGAATGAGGGCAACCAAAAATGTATAAGGGTTAGAAATGTAATTAGGAACAGATGATCCTTATATTGTATAGCTTGAATGTCGCTCCACATTGAGTGCTACGACTTAATAAGCACGCAACTGGCATAACCATACCGGACATAACGCAACTGGCATAACCATTGAGATATTTCGAGGAAGAGCATTAACAGATACTATGCCAAATAAGGATAAGTGATAGGAGCAGTTAAAACAGGAGACGACATGAGAACACCATTCAGAAAGTCGGGAAAGATTCTTGTGGAATAGCCTACGAAAAGAAAAGCCACCATTGACATGTGATCAGTATTGCGCTATTATCCAAGAGAGTAAGATTATTTGGAAGTGATTGTACCCGAGGCAGCGATAGTGGGTCCAAGCACGTGCGAGATTTCAGACTCATACGACAACCAAGCTTAGATCTTCCAATGCGCTCGCTGCAGGGTTGAAAGATCCAATACTTGCTAGGAGAAAGTTTTGTCTCACCACGAAGAAGACGCAGTAAAAGCAAAACACTAAATCTGCAACAATCCGCCTGTGTAGCAGTGATCTTAGACCGAATAGCTTCAAACGCTCACTGTAAGGTGGTATGTGCTGCCAATTAAGGTCAGGAGACAGTTTGCAACACGCTAGCCTTGTAAACGGCTTCAGCACTCGTTCCAATTTGGTCGTTAGTTTCTTAGTTGATGAATTCCAGATCTGGGAACATACTCTAGATAAGGCAAGACATAGGATCTATAAATTCGGGCTAAAATTGAAGGATTATTACTGTGAATGTTCTGAACGATGAAAAAGGGAGCCGCATAGGCTTTTCTTACCGCTTCGTCAATGTGAGACGAAAATTTAAGTGACGAGTCAACAAGAACACCAAGATCTTTAGCTACATCACGATTGTTTAGAAGAACACCACTTATTTCCTACCGCGTTTCAGATGCAATTTTTGAAAAAATGGCGAATATGTGTTATTTCCGCTCCGGCCACTTTTGAGCGTTTCCGTTCGGTCTTTCGTCTTCTGCTTTTCCAAGAAAAAAAAATTCGCACATTCCTGACCGTTACTATAGAACAACCATTGCAAATAGGGGCACACCTTAACTCTGTAGTCTTTATTATTAAACGACCGAATGTTAAACAAATGCCAGCAATTCCTAAAGAGATAGAATACGGGAGATGTACTGATCCTCAGCGATGTGCACCACATTTCATTTCATTAAAGAACAAATAATGAATGAGTGAAGCCATATTATTGTGATAGTTTAATTATACAAATACAAATAGCTCCCAGTCGCTGACGGTACAATGAGCGATCAAGGTGGCAACAGACAGCATGCTGGTGGAAACCCAGTCGCTGGAGGCACAATCGTCGCTTCATCTGGAGGAGCAACCCAAAAAGGAGAGCAAGGTTACACGGGCAAGCCAAGTGGCGCAAAGCAAGCTGCTGGAGGCGTAGTCGGCTGTTCGTTTGGAGAAACGAGGCAAAAAGCAACAACACAAGGCTACGTGTCGTCAGGCGGAGTTTGAGAAAAACCAAGAGCTACTGGTAACGCGACACTTTCATCCTCTGAAGAAGATGATAAGGTCGGATAAATTTGTATTTGTATTATAAAAGTATGGAAAACAAAGAATTTGGTTTTCGTTTCGCACGGGGCTTTAGACGAAAACCAAACAGGCAGAGTATCCTTCCCCCTGTGCTCATCAGCAAGAAAGCTGAAAATTAACCTGAGCTCCTCCTGTTGAATCTGGACATAGCGAACATCAATTGAACGTAAAGAAGCAAGTTTAGGATGTTAGAGAAATAATGCTATAAAGACACCACCAGAAATAAATAAGCCTTAAACGAAAGACATTAAGGAGATGTAGGAAGATTAGCATAAAAGTAGAATAGATACAACAGCTTGCAGCAGTGGCACGGAGAGCGCAACGTGGTTCAACGAGAAGAACGAGTCCTTTATTTGAATCTTAGTGTGATCTAGATATCTGAAGTGGCGAAACGAACCAAAGAGTTTGCTTTTACTTCCCTATATTATTCAAGCAAATTCAAATAGACGGCCAGTCACTAACACATACATGAATAGCTAACCTGTCCTGTTTCCTGCAAGTATCCGCATTTCAACTCTATTTTTAGACATGGAAACCGCAATCCAGAAGTGTTTCTTGACGAAAATCCACGAACATGGGGTCATGAAGGCGACACTGAACTTACATCGGTAAGCAGTTCCCTAAAAGTCTTTGTTTCGAACGTTTTTCTAGGAAGTAAGGAACAACTACATATTGAAGATAGGTAAGCGACAAGCATTCGGATTGGGCAAGGAACTGCGATTATTCGTTGGGTCGCTCCTCTCGGAGAACTACAACCGCACACAAGCGAAGTATTTCTCGAGCTCTGCGAACCGCTGTCAGATGACACTTCAGGTTAGGTGCTGTCTGACTCTTAACAAAAAAGAATATAATACACTGCTTCACTTTAGGTGGTGCTGGCTGGTCTATACAGACCAGTCGGTTGGGCTGTGTGGGACAGTAACAGCAGCTTGCCCTGGAGCCCAGTGCCGTATTCCATCAACGATCTGATGCTCCGCATGTATGCTGTGGAGGAGTGTAAAAACAGTGACAAAGCTATGTGAACTCTAGTTTTGGAACTTGCTCCCTGGACCTTCACAGGTCCTTTGAAAAACATCCGAAATTGAAAGCAATAATTTACTGCTACTGCACTGTTTGGATGGTTCTTTGTATAATTTTTCTCCAGGCGATTTCCTTGCGAGACGTTAATTGAGCCAAAAACGAGAATAAGTTGAGGAAATGCAAGAACATGTATATATGTTTCAGTTTGGAAACCAATCGACGAGGATTCCTTGCCGGAGTTGTCCTTAGCGAAGAAACGAGGCGAGAAATTGCTAACGTACGTGGCTGAGAAAACCGGATGGAATATGACGTCTCTAGGAAAACTTGCCGACCTGGCCGATAATCTCATCGAAATCGTATGTGATTAACTTTAGTTAAAAAATAAAAGTGAAATTAGTAGATACGAGGACAAGGTTTAGGCTTTATGAGAAGCTGTGAGCAGATTCTTCAATCAAATATTCAACGTTCAGGACATGTTCAATGCTACATATCCCGAATGGATACTTAATCCGACACTGGTTGGCTACGACAAGGAGAGGCTAGTGAGAGAAATAATGAGCTTTGGTGAGCAGTCTCAGCACGTCAATTGCCTTGTTTCTTCCAGCTGACTGCGCTTTTCAGCTGAGATTCATCAGATTGCCTGCACAAACTATCCGCCTTGTCGTGACCTCATGGCCGGTGTTTGGTTAAAGCACCTTCTCAGCACAATAGCTGAGATCGAGGAAAACAAAGCTCTAAGAGTTGTGGGCTACGCATCGGTAACAAAATTGCCTAGAAACTCCGCTCATATGGTAATTTGCTACATTATCATTTAGCATACTGAAGTGACGCTGGCTGTCATGAAGCTTCTAGGAATTTTCAAGGACGAAATAACAACGTCAGCCGGATTTGTTCTAGAATATCGGTTAGTACGAAAATGCACCTTGTCACGCGGGTCTTACTAGGGAAGGTCTCGACTTCCCATGGAACTTCAAGTTGATACCGGGATCATTAGAAAGAGCTCGGAATGCTGATTACGAATATGAGTGTCAAAATTGCAAAATAAAATTTCTGAGCGAGTTATGTCCTGCCGAAATCGGGTGGCCTCACTACAGGTTGGCCGCGCCTGGCGCGAGAGTGATGAGTCATCAGGGCTCCAAAGAAGGCAAGACGGGTGCGGCGCTGGCGCAGGGGTAGTGCTCCTGCTCGTCATGTGCAACGACGTTGGTTCGGCTCCCATTGCTGCCGTTTCTTTTGCAGATCATAATTTATCCTCGAAATAACTTTTATTCTAAATTATGACATGTGCCTGATTAAATAGCCGGGAAAACTACCATACACGATTGTAAAAATGCTTGAAGACAAAAAACTGCTATGGTGACATTGGTGACACCTCCACACGTTTTTTTCCCGATGGAAGACGTTATGAAAAGTGTCAGGTCGTTTTTGCCATGGCAAACAGCCTGGAGTTCAACATGACGTAGATAGACAACCTACTGAAGGTTCTATCGCAGATTTGCCGTATCATTTCTACCCCTAGGGTTTTAAACTTTTTGAAATACTCGGCAGGTTACATTGATG
Organism: Heligmosomoides polygyrus polygyrus; assembly: GCA_947396885.1. Classification (NCBI taxonomy): domain Eukaryota; kingdom Metazoa; phylum Nematoda; class Chromadorea; order Rhabditida; family Heligmosomidae; genus Heligmosomoides; species Heligmosomoides polygyrus. The sequence goes on along the minus strand of OX377201.1, from coordinate 7,066,438 downwards.
ATCAGGAAGGTGTGTTTGTCACTCCTGGTGAATACTTGTTTGATTCTGCTACAATTGGCTGTTTTGTTGCTGGCTGTAGAGAGGCGTTTTCGCCGCAGCCGTCGTGCCTTCTTTGAAGCTCTGATGAATCACCACTCTCGCGCGAGGTGTGTCGCACAGCCAGCCTGTGGTGAGGCCACCCGATTTCGGCAGGCCATAACTCGCTCAGGAATTTCATTTTGCAATTTTGACACCCGTATTCGTAATCAGCATTCCAAGCTCTTTCTAGTGATCCTGGTCTCAACTTGAAGTTCCATGGGAGGTCGCAACCCTTCCCTAATTAAATCCGACGGTTCGATCGCGAACGTCCAATCACACGAACAAGAACCTCAAACTTAGGTGACTAGACCAAACAAAAAATAAATCACTTCACGAACTAACTAGTAGTAGAATAAGACATTTCATCGAATAGCAAAGAGTACAATAAGAAATGTCGTAGAGGAGCAAGGAGTAAAATAAAACGCAAAATAAGGCACATACTTCACAGAAAAATTAAAGCAGTTACAAGGGTGAGTCGAGGAGAGATCAAATTCACACTTCACAGACTCGAAAAGACCCCAATCGCCCCCAGGCAGCTATCGACGACCTGAGGAGTCGGACTGTGCGCCCCATGACTAAATCCAACTCCTTGTCGCAATGGCGCATGGCAACTTAGCCCTTCCCTGTATAGACCGCAAGAGAGAGAGAGAGGTTGTCCGGAGAACATGGACGGAAGGAGACTGACGAAGAAGGAGAGAGCTGCCGAATGACGATCCCGCGCCCTCAGCTGCCCTTTTATGCACTTGAGAAACATTCTAGAATTGGCACGCCAACATTGATGAGTAGGTCAAATGACGATCGCGCACGATCAGCGGGTCATTGGCGCTCGCAACGCCTCAGCGATCGGTAAGTTTTGGTGAAAAATACGAAAAATCTCGTTCCGAGATATAATATATAGTTTTCTATGAAGGAGAGGAACTTCAGAGGTAAAGCTGATATATTACATTTGTTGGAGTTGTGTAAAACGAATAAAATCTTCTGCAGTGTAAAAGGAATAAAATCTTCTGCAATGCTTGCACTCCTGCAGGGCCTCATTAGGTACGCTGTAAGCAGTCGTGACGGTGAGCCAACATCGGAGAACGAACAAGCTGTGGCGACAATGTCGGCGACGGGGAGTATAACACCACTGCGGCGCAGTCGGCGAAATATGCCATATGCCTATGTAGTCATCACCAAAATTCAGAGTACTGTAGGTATCACATTCCGCGGCTTTCTTGCGAGATTGAACCGAAGCACATGGCGGGAGCGCAAGCATTACCAGCATTCATGAGAATATAGGTTTAAAAAACTTATATCACTCTAATAATTGATGAATATAAATTTTAGAAAGAAACCGATGCCATCTGTCCGTCTTCTAAACCACGATCCGGATCCAGTCGATAAGCATGTCATATATAAGGTAAATGTTCTTCTTGACGACGGAATCAACGTAATGCTCCCACTCACGAATTGCATTTGTTTTCAGGCTACGTTAATTCAAGAACTAGCCGACAAGATGGACGTTGATGGGTTTATATCACTTGTTGACTTCATCAGCCATGTAACTCCCAAGGTAAGGAGTTTTGCTCAGAAGTTATAAAGCTTCATTGTTAGGTTTTTATTGCAAAAAAAACGCACTAATGCAAAACGCCCACTTGTTTTCAGTTATGATTTATTGGAAATTTACTGGAAGTTATAATTAGAAGAAATAATTTGAAAGGTGAGACAAAATTTCGTCCTATAATGTCATATGATATAACAGTTGGCTAAGGCCCTTTTATACTTCCGACGCCGAGCGACGCGACGGCATGTATATGCATGCCAAATTGATCGATCGCGTCGCCCGATCAATGTGGCCACAATATGTGGCGTCGCGTCGCTCGGCGTCGAAGTATAAACGTGGCCTAATGCAAGGAGAAGCACTTCCTACTCACCAGAAAATCGTTGGAAAATGCGTGGAACTTACAAGGGGAGGACACTAGGTCACCATTGGACTTTGAGATTAGACGTAGACGTACGAATCGCTGGATGCGGCTTCGAACGTCGATTCCAAATATATGTTCCGTTTTTGCTGTGCGCATCTGTGAATGGAGTTATGGAAAATTTTCGTAGCAGGCTCCTTTGCCCTCTATGTCCACACAGAGCGGGCCAGTCACAAGAGAGCGAGCTCAAGTGAGGTTGAAGCTGCGATGCCGGATGAACAGTGGTGGCGCAGGGGATAGGGGGGGGGGCGTGGTGAGATGGGATGAGGTGCTTTATGGTTCGAGTCCCCTGTGGTGCAGGATTTTTGCTTCTTCTTCTTCTTCTTATTCTTCAGCGTTTGTCCCGCATCGTCGCGGGGTCCGCTCTTCTGGTGTTACGACGCCACCTTTCCCGATCCTGCGTTTGATCAGGGTGGACACCAGCTACTTTCATGTCCGTGTGTAACGTATCGGACCAACGCTGCTTCGGGCGTCCTCTAGGCCGCCTTCCAGATACTTCCAACTCAAGGCCTATCTTGCGGACGCTGTCTTCTTTTCCACGCAGAACGTGGCCGTACCATCGCAAGCGAGCTTCGCGCATCTTGTCCGCTATCGGCGCGACACCGAACTTCTGCCGAATAGCATCGTTTCGGATGCGGTCCAGGCGCGTGACTCCAGCCGTCCAGCGCAGCATCTTCCTCTCCATGACGCTGAGGCGTGTTTCAACTTCCTTGGTCGCAGGCCAACACTCAGCGCCGTACATCGCTACTGGCCGGACGACTGCTCTGTAAATCTTCGACTTCAGGTGCTCTGGTATCCTCCTATCGCAGAGCACGCCAGTCAACGAGCGCCACTTGGACCAAGCTGCACTCACGCGTGAGTTCACTTCAACCATCAGACCGCCGTCAGACGCTATTGCTGATCCGAGGTATTTAAACACCGAAGTGCGTGCAAGTTCAGTACCGTTAATCTTAATGGAGCCGGACTCGTTCACGTCAGTCGTTAGATACTCGGTCTTCTTGACGTTCAATTTGAGTCCGAACCTCGCCAGACGGTCGCACCAAGCTTGCACCTGCCGCTCGAGATCGTCTTTCACTTCGCAAGCGAGCATCACGTCATCAGCATAAAGCAGCGTCCATGGAACAGGCTGCTGAAGATCTCGCGTAATGGCATCCATGACGACAACAAAGAGGAGTGGAGAAAGCGCAGAACTCTGGTGCACCCCAACAGAGATGGGAAACTCCATTGAGGTTCCAGCTGCAGCTTGCACTCGACTCTTTGGGCAAGAGTAGAGCATCCGCACCCACTCTATAAGTTCCTCAGGTACGTTGTGTCGTCGCAAGGAGTACCATATAAGCTCACGCGGTACGCGGTCGAAGGCCTTCTCCTAGTCGAGAAAGGCGATATGCACCGGCTTCTGTCTCTCGCGATGCTTCTCCACCAGGAGGCGGGCGGCGTGTATAGCATCAATGGTCCCACAACCAGACACAAAGCCGCACTGGTTGTCGGAGAGCTTGACGATTTCACGGATTCGTCTATCGAGGATTCGCTCGAAGATCTTCATGCTGTGCGAAAGCAAGCGAATCGGACGGTAATTGAAGCAGTCCGCAGGACTGCCCTTCTTCTTCCAAATCGGAATCGTCGTACTGTTGCGCCAACACTCCGGTACTTTCTTCTCCTTTACTACCTGGTTGAAGAACTCAGCCAACCACTCAGCAGGATACCAGAGCTTCGACTTCCAAACATCGGCTGCCAGATCATCCGGCCCTGTCGCCTTACCGGGCTTCATCTTCTTTAGAGCCGCTTCTGTTTCCTCCACGGTGATCTTGCGAACGGGACCGTGAACAGAAGCCACAGAAGGGATGGCCGGATGAGGAAATTCCATAGTGGAAGTTTCCTCAAAGTAATCACGCCATCGCTTCAGTGCCTTTTTGCGGTCTGTCAGAAGATGGCCGCTCTCATCATTGATGCCAACAAACTTTTCAATGTCCTCGGTTTGACGATGGCGGGTCTTAGCAAGTCGGTGAAAATACCGCTCACCATCGCGCGATTCGAGCTTTCGGTAGACATCACCATAATGAGTGACTTTCGCAACAGCCACGGCTTTCTTTGCAGCCTTCTTCGCCTTCTGATACTCCTGCCAGTTGTCGGCTGTTCTGTCGCCGAGAAACACATGATACAGCGACTTCTTTTCTCGAACTATCGCTTTCACATCGTCTGTCCACAGCCATGCCTGCTTGTCGACTTTGCGTCGTCCAGGCTTCGTAGTGCCGAGTTCCAACCTTGCAGCTTGGCGTATCGCGTCGGTTGCTTTCTTCCAAGTTTCATCGACAGTCGTAACTGTCGGTAACCGCACGCGAGAAATCACAGCTGCTTCCTTCTCTTTCATTCGCCACCACTTGATTCTTGCAGCACCGCATCGCTCGACCTGCTTCAGCCTCGGAGAGGCGATCTTCAAAGTACAGATCAGCGGACGATGCTGTGGGGCGACCGTTTCATACGGCACGATCTTCGCGTCTGTGACGAGATTTCGGTCACGATCCTTCACAAGCACAAAGTCTATCTGAGACTTGGAGCTCCCACTATAATATGAGATGAGGTGGGAGTCGCGTTTTCGGAAAACGGTGTTCACAATGGTGAGGCTATGCGATTCCGCATACTCAAGAATACGCTCACCATCGGGGTTACGAGACCCGTATCCGAAACCACCATGACAGCTGTACCCATCCTTCGCAGCACCTACGTGCCCATTAAGGTCACCAGCGACTATGATGACATCTTTCGACGGTACCTCTGCTGTCTTCTCATCAAGCAGGTTCCAGAACTCATCCTTGGCTTGATCGGAGCAGCCAGTCTGCGGAGCATACGCAGAGAAGAAGTGATAGAGTCGCTCCTTAGCGGCGACAACGATCTTCATCAATCGATCGTCAAAGCGCTCGACGCTTACAATCGAGTCACGAAATCGTTCGGAGACGATTATTCCGACACCGCTGGTGGTCCTGGGACTTCCACATAGAACGGCCTTGAAGCCACGTCCTATGTCCCTTGACTTGCGGCAGGACCACCTCGTCTCCTGCACCGCACAGAAATCAACTCTTCTTCGCTCCAGTGCTTCAACCAACTCGCACGAGCGGCCCGTCAACGTACCCACATTCAGCGTAGCCACGCGGGTCCTGCTTACGTTACGGGACTTTCGGACTAGCTCAGTTGCCCCCCGATGCCGTCCTCGCATCAGGGACCCTCGCATGCTTCTCACACTCGCCGGGCTCTGCGAGTGCGCGTCGGCTCCCGCGGACGCCGTAGCACTATCTCGAGAAACTTGACTTAACATACACCATGTGATGTGACATGGGTTTTCGTAGGCCGGCCTGTCACAAGGGCCTGTCGCCTGCATTCGAATGTCCGTGATTAGCTTAGCTCGCAGAGCGAGCAGTTTCCAGTGGCACCACGTGGAGGAACGGACATCGCCACCGTGGTGCAGGATTTTTGCACTTCCTAAAAAAGATTTGCCACGATCAACCAAAGTTCTCTATGTCAAATGGGCGAGATCGATTACCACAATCCCACCACCCATACTTACAAGTGGGTGGTCAGTGCCTTAAATAACCCCTTGGGCGAATTATTTTCGACATACGGGGTCGTTAAGGACAATAATGCCTACCTATCTTCCAAACTGTGTTCTCAAAGCTGTTGTGTTGGCGTGCATTCTGGAGGAGTTTGGTCCTTCCGATACTTCACGCGTTCCTACAAGGCAAGAGAAGAAAATGGCTAGCAGTTTCGCATCCATCTTGTGGGATGCGCAATGTGGGAGCATTGAGGTAGAGGATGAAGAAGGATCAATGCGGAATCAGAAGAGGATCAGAAGAGAAGAAGGTGTCAGCGGTGCCCAACGACAGCTGGAAGCCATTCACGTCGCCATTTGACACAGAGAGCTTTGGATGATCGTGGCAAATCTTTTTTAGGGAGTGCAAAAATCGTGCACCACAGGGGACTCGAACCGTAAACCACCCCATCCCATCTCACCACGCCCCCCTCCCCCTACCCCCTGCGCCACCACTGCTCGGACGGCAGCGCAGTTTCAACCCTACTTGAGCTCGCTCTCTTGTGACTGGCCCGCTCTGACTGGAAATGGTCCATAACTCCGCTCACAGATGCACACAGCAGAAACGGAACACATTTTTGTAATCTGCCGCATCCAGTGGTATACGTCTCATGTCAAAGTCCCACGGTCATCTAGTATTCTTCCCTTGTTAGTTGAGCATGTATGGGTTGACAGACGAGACAACAAAAGCTATTTACCTATTTACTCATTTACTCATTTGGGGACGCGGTAGCACAGTTGGAGGAGACGCTGTCTGTCGTGTGCACTCTGATGTTCTTGGTTAAGGTGTTCCGGAGGGGCAAACAAGCCTTCCATCACGACGGGGATGAATCCGGTGAATTGAACTAGCCCTGGCTACCTATCAGACTTGTTTGGGAAGGAAAAACGCTGACTTTTTTATCGAGAGACTACCACAAGTCGCGAGTAAAGGCGAAACACGCATTCAAATTGTCTCCACGATATTCTCTGAATGTATTAGCTTGGAAAAAAGTCTCTTCACACTTCGAAATTTTTTTACCCTTCCCCTTGTAAACGCACTAGCCAATGTTGATTGCTGATTTCGTAATCCTATCACACTTGTCTACCGTTCGCACGCGGACACAGGTCAATACCCTTCTTGTATTTCGTTATCCATCCAATCTTCCGAACTCAATGCCAGATCTACCTCATGGCCGTTTTCAGCACGGCATTCTTCAAGAATTCATTAAAGAATCCACAGCACGTCAGGCAGCAGACCAAATTAACCACATATATGGCTTGGGATCTACTACTCATCGCGCCTGTTATGAGTGGTTCGGAAAGTCTTTAAAGGGAGATTATTCACTGAGGGCAAAGCATGGTCAGGAAGGCCAACTGGATTGGACGACAGTGAACTACACCATCTTCTTCGTACCGATAGTTGGCAGACGACACGTCAGCTGGCAGAGAAGCTCGAAGTGTCTCATAGGATAGTGGGGATCCATCTGAAGAATCTTGGCTTTCATGGAAATTTGGAGCTTGGATTCCACATGCCCTGTCAGACACTCAGAAAGGTCGACGGCTCTCCATCGCTGCTTCTCTTCTGTCCAGATACGGAAGAAAATCGTTTCTTGCGCGGATTGTGACAGGCGAAGAGTCCTGGGTTCTGTGTGCCAACTTCCGAGGAAAAGGCAATGGGTACAAAAGGGAGAGAGCCCTAAGTCTGATCTCAAGCCCAATGTTCACGAACGGAAGATTCTCTTGAGTGTTTGGTGGATATCAGAGGAGTGATTTATCGGCAAACTCTCAGAAGTGGAGAGACACTTACTGCTGTCACATACTGCGGCCAACTCCACAAAGTCGCCGCAACTCTCCAAGAAAACAGGCCGGAGAAGTCGAAGGTGATGATCCTGCATGACGATGCAAAACCACGTGTTGCAAGACTCACAAGAGAAACAATAAAGAAGCTGAGCTGGGAGGTAATGCCACATCCACCGTATAGCCCTGACCTCGGCCCTCCCGAATGCTATTTCTTCCACGCTCTCAAGCAAGAAATTGGAGAGAAATATTTTGAAACGGACGAGGACCTCAAAAATTGGATTCAGCGGTGATTCGACTTCAGAACTGCAGTCTTTTACGCGAGAGGAATTAGAAAAATTACCACGTCTTTGGAGAAGTGTAGTAGAACAAAATAGAGTTTATCTCAATTGATTTGACTTTGTAGTTGTGAAGTAATAAATCTTTGAAAAAAATGAAAAGACTTTTTTTCCAACCTAATAGAATGGCGCTTATCACTATGGAAATCACTAACACCTTCCCTTATCCTTTATTTAAAAATATCATGTTATACATAGTGCAGCTGCACACAGATGATCTCCGACATTGACTCGACCAGCAATGAAGATGGTTGGATACTCGCGCTGCTATATTCCAAAATGAAAGGCTGAAAATGAATCCTGAAAATTGAAAATCCATTTCATGTCTCATTGCTTTCAGACGATTTCGGATTGGAAGACGGCATGTGGAGTTTCGAGCGATTGCGATACTGCCAACAACAGCTCGTACTCTTTCATCTCACCATCGTATTGTGTAGCAATGTACACACTTCTATTTCTAGCGCTCATTCACCTAGATCTGTGATAGTGCTTAATGATAGAGGTTAGCGCATCTTTTGTGGTTGATCCATGTCGTGCTTTTTCAGTTGCCGGTGATTTACTTCAGTTTGCTAATTTGATGAATACAAAGCTTCTACTGCTTTAGTTCTTGTATGTCATTGCGCTTTGTCTCGCATAATTAAGTAAATAAATAAAAACAGATGATGGTGTGCGAGTTCGAGTTCTTATCTTCATATGTTCTTATAGTTAAATAGCCAATAGCAATATTTCAAAAGAAGTAAACAAGAAAGATATATATGAAATAAAGAAGGCCATAAAAGGTTTTACGTTGCCAAGTGGAAGGGACGTAGTTTGGTTCACCGAAGAGTATTCCAGCACTCGCTGCTTATAATAAAATGGGCACTAGTTAAAAGTTCCAACTCCACCGACACGACTTCGGTCGAAAAAAATTTTTCACTGAAAATTCGTCTAGGGAGGGGGGGGGTTATTTGGGGTACTGATCATCCGTTTTTCACGATTCGGTCGGAGACCACCCATACCGTTAACAAGGGTGGTCTCCGACCGAATCGTGAAAAACGGCTGTCCGATTCGTGATCAGAACCCCAAATACCACCCTTAGACGAAGTTTTAGCGTAAATAAATTTTTCGACCGAAGTCGTGTCGGTGGAGTCGGAACTTTTAAATAGTCCCGTAAAATGAAATGATTTGTAAAAGCTCTTAAAAACATGAAGAAAACTTAAGTTTGCACAAGAATCAGAACCTGCCATGAAGACATTTTGATCTTGAACTACAAAATGCGCCGGCCCACAATCATCTAACCATGTGATTCCAGGGCTCGCCTTGAACCTTAAAAGGCGTCTTTAAACTGATGCCACACTATGCTGCAGCCCAGACGCTGCACGCAATAGAGGTGCGCATGTCACAATATAAAGTATTGATGTGGGGAATGAAAACTCTCAAAATTACAAAAAAAGAAAGATTCATTAGTAAAAATGAAGCCGCAATCAGGGCTTCTCTAGAGGCCTTCGCACACTTTTGCTGCAAGCGACCGCGGCAAACGGCCGGTCTTTCTTGTCGGGACCTATTGCTGCTATTCGATTAGCTATGATGCGAATCATTATTGCCGCTGCCGCACTTGCTGTGCCACTGCCACCTAACATCTCGCCTCAAAAGTGAGCGACGGCGTACGGCGCCGCTCGCCGCCGTTCGCCGTCGTCGGCAGGCTCTCTGCGTTTCTGCCCTATGGTTAAGGCCTATGCTATACTTCGGCGATGCTGTTGTCGGCGACGTCGGGGTTGAGCGGCTGCCACGCAGTGCGTACTCTTCTTTTAGGCCCCATTTATACTTCGTCGCGGCGCGACGCGACGCCACGTATAGTGGCCATATTGATTGTGCGACGCGATCGATCAATTTGGCCTCATTGCGTGGCCATCGCGTCGCGCCGCGACGAAGTATAAACGGGGCCTTAGCGTTTTTCGCCGCCCAGTACCTGCAATTATACCGAGTAATCTCTCCACTTAGCATGAATGTTGTTTCATCAGTCCACAGAATTCGTCTGAGAAAATGAGGCTCCTGCTCACATTTAAATTGTGCGATCAATATACTCGCATATCAAATGTCTTTCACATGATTGTCAAGTTCTAAACATTAAAAAAGTACAGTTTAATCTGGCCAAGTAGTAGCAAGACTGTAATAAGTGTTCTGCCCATGCACAATCAGTGGAGGCGGAAATGCAATGTTTCAGGCGGGGGCATGGCGGAATCTTGAGTATTTGCATGTCACAGAAATCTCGTCAGCCTGTGCTTTTCTATGAGCCTCAAACATCTTCAAAAACTTTATTAGCAGCAATGATAGAACCTTTCAAATAGTATCTGCATTTTTAGGATACCTTGCATTTTTCGGCTCCTGCAGTTTCCTTCAAACGATTATTCTCACCCGGAAACGATTCCAGCATGAATGTTGTACTGGGTTCATCGAAAAGTCTTGCAACACTAGCACAGCAATATTACAATACAATACAATATAGTACAATACACAAAAACTCAGCCCACGATATATTCTCCATCCAAGTATAAGATCCTGCCCCATCTTTCAGGCAACCTTTCAATTTCTTTTCGCCAGAACTCCGATGGCTGTGAGGAGAAGAATTCAGAAACCTCCATTTCCAGTTGTCGTCGATCATAGAACTCTCTACTTCGAAGATGCTGCTTCAGAGCTCTGAACAGGTGGTAGTCAGAAGGAACGAGGTCTGGAGAGTACGGTGGATGGGGCAGAACTTTCCAGCCTAACTCCTGGATTTTCTCGCGACTCACTTTTGCGACATGAGGACGTGCGTCGTCGTGCAACAGGTGGACATTTTCCCTTTCTGGACGTTTTTGGCGCATGGCTTCGGCCAAGCTCTGGAGCTGGGTAGCGTAGACAGATGGTGTTACTGTGTCTTACTATCCAGCAGCTCCCAGTAAAGCATGCGTTCTGAGTCCACCAGAAGAGTGTCCGAAACGAGGTCGATCTTTGAGAGAGAGAGAGATCTCCAGCCCTAAAGCGCTGATACCAACCGGCCACTGTGGAATAGTGAATGACGTCCTCCTTGAATGCAGAACATGTGTCGGAGGCTGCAGCCCTGGCGGAATGACCTTGCAGAAATCCGTAGCAGACGAGAGGTCGAAGGATGCCGCTGCTTATCGTTGACATTGTTGCTGTGTTGCTCCTCTCAATGGACGCGCACAAGCGATAAGTGATGCGCTTACGAATAATTTAACAATCAGATTCATGACCCAAGGGCTTGGAATAAAAACTTCAACCAGTTGTCAGATCATGGCAAGATACTACAATTAATCACAATTCATCGGTCACTTTGTCTTACAGAATGAATACGGAAATGAATGGAACACCGCTGATAAGGATGCACCAATACGCAACCCCATTAAAACGCACGTCATGATAACGACTACAGGCTTTCGAAGCGCACCATAAGACCGCGTTAAGTTGTCGTTTACAAAACACAGGTCATTTACACTACAATGCTCGCACGATCGTTCTTAAAGCGATAAAGAGGAAAGGAAGGGCGTAGATAGTCCAAATACTACTTGGTTGTAGAAGAGATGAACAATGTTGCATTTGAGATGGATTTCTTCTGGTATTAGAGTCAGGTTATTATAACTTCTGTATTTCCAACAAAAAAGCGGTGATAGCGCAGTCGGAGGAGGCGCCTGCTGTCGTGTGCACTCTGGACCAGGCACCTGGATCGGGTTTCCCGCCTAGGCCAGCCACGCCTTCAGGCCTGTTCATACTTCGCGGCAGCAGCGACATGAACGACTGGAGCGACAGCGCCGGCGCTCGAGTATGAACACTTTTCAGTTTAATCGATATGCATGTTTTGCATAGCCAACGAGGCGCTCTTGTCGCGAAGTATGAACACGCCCTTCGATCCATCAGGGCTTGGCGAATTAGTGGAACCGAAGGAACTTTGAAGGAAAAACGCTGAGGTGTCCATCAAATTAGAAGCACTAGTCATTTCGCAGATCAAATACGCATTCAAACGCATCCGCGATATCTTGTAGAAGTAGAAGCGTGGCAGATCCCAAAAGCGATCAACTCTGATTTTTCCTTATTTATTATTTTATTATTATTATTTTAAATTTTTAAAGTTTATTATTTTATTTATTATTTACAGTTTTTTGTTTTTGCACTAATTTTAAGCGCAAGTGAAGGGCTTAGAAAAATACTTCATCTTCCAATAATTGGTGAGCCATGAACAAACATTTGAACAAGAGGCAACAGCTTGGAACCCCCTATGAAGGTGTGTTATCGACTCATCGGCCATAGCACGTGAGCTTATGGCATTCAGCCAAGAAGTTTTTATTCCAGATGCAGCTTCGCGAAGAATTCCTTGCCGAAAAATAAGGTCTACAGGTCCAATTTCCTCATAGAGCTTATATTTTGACAACAAGATTACTACTGTCATAACACATGGGCGCGTGTAATGCAGTCGGAGTAGGTACCGGCTGTCGCGTGTACCCGATACCAGGTTCCTGGTTCAGATTTCCCGCCCAGGCCAACAGCCAAGCCTTCCATCCCTTCGGGGTCGGTGAATTGGTATCAGACTTGTCTGGGAAGGATAGAGCGCTGACTTGTTCATCGGCTGGCCACCGCAAGTCATTGTATGGCCAAATACGCATTGAAGTCGCCTCCTCGACATCCACCAGAAGTAGAATGCGTGGCGCATCCCAAAAGGAATCAGTTACGCCGTCCCTTGCCCTTACCGTTGTCATAACTAACTGAACGATCCGCGACTAAATGCTTCTGGAGGGACATGCTCCTTACCTACTTATTCACTTCAACAGCTGCTCTAAAACTGCACAGTCTTGGGATTCAAACGGAATGTGTCACAGTTGTGTGTTTGCCGGGCCGCCTACCTCGTCGCGCAATGCTCGTAAAATGTTTTAAGCGCTCAGCTGACTTTTGTGCTCTTCCTCAAACAAGTGGAACTGTAGGCCGGCTAGCTGCAACAGCTTCCGAACTGTGAAATGAACCAGTGGCATCTTGGGCCGGATTCGTCAACGCTTACCACCCTCTAACGGTGAAAATACAGCCAACCCCTCCCCCCCCCCCCCAATATGACATCCATCCAGCATCAGGTTTGGCGGTATTTTCATCGTTAGAGGACGGTAGGCGGTTGATGAATCTGGCCTCTGATGTGTTGGAACAAATAGTGTACTCCACTTAGATTGAATGACGGACCCATCTTCTTCTTCTTCTTCTTCTTCAGCGTTTGTCCGCTTCGTCGCGGGGTCCGCTCTTCTGGTGTCATGACGCCACCTTTCCCGGTTATGCGCTTGATCAGGGTGGACGCCAGCTACTTTCATGTCCGTGTGTAACGTATCCGACCAATGCTGCTTCGGGCGTCCTCTAGGCCGCTTTCCTGACACTTCCAACTCAAGGCCTATCTTGCGGACGCTGTCTTCCTTTCCTCGCAGAACGTGGCCGTACCATCGTAAGCGAGCTTCGCGCATCTTGTCCGCTATCGGCGCGACACCGAACTTCTGCCGAATAGCATCGTTTCGGATGCGGTCCAGGCGCGTGACTCCAGCCGTCCAGCGCAGCATCTTCCTCTCCATGACGCTGAGGCGCGTTTCAACTTCCTTGGTCGCAGGCCAACACTCAGCGCCGTACATCGCTACTGGCCGGACGACTACTCTGTAGATCTTTGACTTCAGGTGCTCTGGTATCTTCCTATCGCAGAGCACCCCAGTCAACGAGCGCCACTTGGACCAAGCTGCACTCACGCGTGAGTTCACTTCAACCATCAGACCGCCGTCAGACGCTACTGCTGATCCGAGGTATTTAAACACCGAAGTGCGTGCAAGCTCAGTACCGTTAATCTTAATGGAGTCGGACTCGCTTACGTCAGTCGTTAGGTACTCGGTCTTCTTGACGTTCAATTTGAGTCCGAACATCGCCAGGCGGTCGCACCAAGCTTGCAGCTGCCGCTCGATATCATCCTTATCTTCGCAAGCGAGCATCACGTCATCAGCATAGAGCAATGCCCATGGGATAGGCTTCTGAAGATCTCGCGTAATGGCATCCATGACGACAACAAAGAGGAGTGGAGAAAGCGCAGAACCTTGGTGCACCCCAACAGAGATGGGAAACTCCATCGAGGTTCCAGCTGCAGCTTGCACACGACTCTTTGAACAAGAGTATAGCATTCGCACCCACTCTACAAGTTCTTCGGGAACACCGTGCTGTCGTAGGGCGTACCATATAACCTCACGCGGTACGCGATCGAAGGCCTTCTCCAAGTCGAGAAAGGCAAGATGCACCGGCTTCTGTCTCTCGCGATGCTTCTCTACCAGAAGACGGGCGGCATGTATGGCATCGATAGTACCACAACCAGCCACGAAGCCGCACTGATTGCTGGAAAGCTTGACGATCTCACGAATTCGTCTGTCGAGGATTCGCTCGAAGATCTTCATGCTCTGCGAGAGCAAGCGAATCGGACGACGATAGTTGGAGCAGTCTGCAGGACTGCCTTTCTTCTTCCAAATCGGGATCGTCGTACTGTTGTGCCAACACTCCGGTACTTTTTTCTCCTTTACTACCTGGTTGAAGAATTCAGCCAACCACTCAGCAGGATACCAGAGCTTCGACTTCCAAACATCGGCTGCCAGATCATCCGGCCCTGTCGCCTTAACGGGCTTCATCTTCTTCAGAGCCGCTTCTGTTTCCTCCACGGTGATCTTGCGAACGGGACCATGAACAGAACCCACAGAAGGGATGGCCGGGTGAGGAAATTCCATAGTGGAAATTTCCCCAAAGTAATCACGCCATCGGGACTGACCCATCTGATTGCATAATGACGACAAAGATTAGGATGCTTCAAATAAATACCGTAACCACAGAGCTGTAAAAGTAACTTTTTGGCAATTGACCCTCAAATGAGGAAAAATCGCATACTGCCCGACAGAATGTAATGGTCAATAAGCTATTTATTTGATGTCATAACGAAGAAACTTTAAAAGTGTTTATTTGAACCCAGGGAAAAGAAGAACAAAGGATTTTTTTTGTAAACAGAGCAGGAACGGAATTTGATAAATTCAGCAAAAAGCAGCAGGTTGTATCATGTATTTGCACATTCAAGAAGCAGTTGGATAACTTTCTGAAAGGCTGAATAACAAATGATTGATGTCCACTCCAATTTCATGGCTGTTTCGTCAAGTTCTACCATCTAGTGGGTTGCGTCATAAATTTCGCATTTCTGGAACTCAAAGTAAACCCGCTGAAGTATTATACTTTGTTTGAAAGTGTTTGCTAGCTATCATTTTGAGCTATTTTTTCTTTAATTTTCGCTAACATTTTATTCACTAGAACGATGAATACTCAAAGTGGAAAAGTGTGGTTTCATTTTCAATTAGTTCAAGCTCGGCAGCAACCCAGCAACGGGGTTAAGCACAATCACGAAATCACAGGCAAGTTCACTCCTAACCGAGTAAATTATTGGAGACGGTATTCCGTCCAGAAGGGCAAGAAGGGTAACAAAAACAAACCACGCTCGGGAAGTATAAACAAAGGACGCCAGTGCCAATCCATCAAGTCGAATTCTTCGCAGACCACTCCGCCAAAATCTTCTTCGTCGCTGCCCCATGCTTTGACGGAAACCCAAGTGAATCGCTGTGCTTCCGATTGTCGAGAGCTCCGACACCGGTTCCACGACCTCGATCGAATCCTTGATAGAATCCTTAACAGGGACCTTGATCGAATCCTTACCAGCGATGAAAAGGGTATGGCTCACTTCAATTGTAAAACCGGGAACCAATGGCTGGAACTCAATGAGCCAGGGTTCCGACGTCGAAATCGGAGCTTCACCGAAAGAAGGTCCTGCTGTGCGCTTGGTAGATGTGTAGTGGTCCAGTGTTGTTCCAAGTTGGTCCACGTTGTCAAACCATCCTCGACGCTCGCTTTTACCAAGAACTCGACTAGTTCCAGCGAAGATTAGTGGGAAAAGAAGTCGATATTGGTCACAATTTCTTCCACCAGGGAAATGGCCGACCGCCTACGGTACTTCAGACGCTGGCAAAAATCTAGGAATCGCGTTGGACCTAAATCAAACAACCGCCATACACCGCCGTCATTGCGCCGTCTGACTACCATGGTCCACTTCCTCCATGGTCGTCGATGAGGTCGCGGCGGTGGTAGACGACTTCTTCAGGTCGAAACCGGCCTTTTGACATATATGTAATCCACTCAGATCATGAAAAGCGGACGAAACTCATTGTGAATAACAGCAATTACTTCGCTTAAGTCAATCATTTTTCTTCTGTGGTATAATCAAATTTTGCTGCAAAATTTATGACTCAACCTAACATTTGCCCATTTCTTTGCTGTAGCTTTTGATTTTAGTTTTACATCGAGTATTTTTAGAGCTGGGCGCGTGTAGCGCAGTCGGAGGAGGCGCGACTGTCGCGTGCACCCGATACCAGGTTCCTGGTTCGGATTTCCCGCCCAGGCCAACCAAGCCTTCCATCCCTCCGGGGTCGGTGAATTGGTAACAGACGTGTCTGGGAAGGATAAAGCGCTGACTTGTTCATCGGCTGGCCACCGCAAGTCATTGTATGGCCAAATACGCATTCATGTCGCCTCCACGACATCCCGTAGAAGTAGAATGCGCTGGCGCATCCCAAAAGGGATTGAGTAACGCCGTCCTTTATCCTTATTATCCTTATGATTATGACGGAACGGTGATTCAACACGTTACTAATGACGACAAAATGTCGTTGGGGTTGTCTGTCCAGGCCTTCCGTAAACTTGTTGAGATATGAACTGTTAGTCAATTTTTAGTCCTTTCCTGGATCGTGTCCCTGATTGTACTGTTTTGATAACAATTTAGCAGACATTACTTTGTAGTCATTTATTTATTGTTAGTCCAGACATTACTGAATAGTTATCTGTTTATATTTGTTTTCATTTGAGTTCTTGATAATTTCACACGTGTGATCACATTCCACGTCTTTAAATAAAATAAATATAAATAAACGATGAGAAGAAGAACCGTTCTGGAACTCAAAGATGGTTTGCATACGGTATCGTCGCCTTTTGCCAGCTACAGCAATACCTATAAATACAAAGGCCGTCTATCGTCATCACTAGTAGAGTACAGCGAAGTTCTCATGTTACATTTAATTCGAGTATAAAAAACTTACTGCAGACTTCAAGCACTGAGGTTCAAGAAAATAAACTAAAGAAACTGAGCTCCTCAAGGTCATTGCCGTTTTCACCTCATAAGAATAATGATAGCAGATAAAGGACGGCGTTGCTTAATCCGTTTTGGGATGCGCCACGCATTCTACATCTACGGGATATCGTGGAGGCGAGCTGAAAGCGTATTTGGCCATACAAAATTGGGGTGGCTAGCCGATGAATAAGACAGCGCTTTATCCTTCCCAGACAAGTCTGTTTCCACCAGGAGCCTGGTATCGGGTGAACGTGACAGCCAGCACCTCCTCCGACTGCGCTACACGAGCATTTTTCACATCATAAACATCCATAGAGATGTGTCCACCTACAATAAACAATAAAAGGAAGACTACGGGGTTAATCGATTCTTTTTGAGATGCGCTACATATTCTACTCCAAGAAATATGGTAGAGGTAGTTTGAAAGCATATTTGGCCTACGTAGTGACTACTGGTGGTTGGCCGATGGATGGAGAAATCAGCGTTTTATCCTTTCCTAGGGCGCATGTAGAGCAGTCGGAGGAGGCGCCGGCTGTCGCGTGCATTCGATTCCAGGTTCTTGGCTTGGATTCCCTGACTAGATGAACAAAGCCTTGCACCCCTCGGGAGTTGCTGGATTGGTACCGGACTTGCCTGCGAAGGATAGAACGCTGACTTGTTCATCAGCTGGCCACCGCAGGTCATTGTATGGCCAAATACGCATTCAAATCGTCTTCCCGGCATCTTCTAGGAGTAGAATGCGTGGCGCATCTCAAAACGGATTGAGGAACGTTGTCGTTTATATTTTACAACAAACCCGGCTTGTACAAGAAAAAAACAAGCACACCGACCTTAACTAAATACTTGTATTTGTGTTGCCGAAAATAAAACATAAAATATTACAAATACTTGTTCAAATTCAAGCACAGAGTGTTTTTCACGGATGGAAGGAATATAGTGTACCATAAAAGTAGCATCTGGAAACATCGCTTTGATACAGGAATGCTTAAAACCCCAGGAAAATGTTAACCTTTGAGACTAAAAGTTACCCAGCGGCCGGATTCATCAACGACTAACCCGCGGGTATGGGGGTAAAGATACCCACGATGAAGCCTGCGTCTCTGACTCTTGCCTTATCTCTACCCGACTCTTGTCTTATCATTGCCCCTTATACCCCGCATACCCACGGGTTTAATTGTTGATGAATCCGGCCCCAGGTCTATCTTCTTCCCCCCCCCCCAAACCAAATCATTTTCTTCAGATGGGGACCTAACTAATAAAAAAGGGAAATGCAATAGGAAAGAAGGTGATCTGGACAAGAACATAAGGGCAACTCTGCTTTTCAAAACTTATGCGCCTAAGAAACAACATCGCTTGGATAAACGATTAGTGGCTCAAAAACAACCTAAAACTTATTCTCACTCACTTCTTTAAGAGCGAAAAACCGCTGGGGATCAGGCCGCTGCAAAAAAGTTCCGGCCCCATGTTTCGTGGAGATTATGCGTGTGTGTTCGAATCGTTCTGTTTGATTTGTGGTACGATTTGATAAGGAGCGTATTAAATGCGTCTCGGGAGGAATCATCCGGCACCTGCCCGCACTCTACCATGAATCGTCGCCGGACGACGATCTGTGCGTTGTGTGAGTTTCTTCCTTGATTATGTGCTTCTGTTTGCGCATTGTCTAGGTTTCGTTCTATTTTTCATCTCTAGCATTATTTTACTTTTAAATTAATTTTTAAAATAATTTTGATTTAAGGTCTTTTTGCATATAGGGCCAGAGTAGCTGAGGCAGTCATACAGCGATTTTTACAAGAAATTCATTTACCAGAATCATGATTTCCAACAAGACTGGCATGTCGTCTTCAGCAGTGAATTGGCAGCGGTTCCGATTTCAATCACTTCTTCATTTACGAATCTGTCAAACTGACAACTCCTTCTTCTTCTTCTTCTTCTTCTTCTTCTTCTTCTTCTTCTTCTTCTTCTTCTTCAGCGTCTGTCCCGCTTCGTAGCGAGGTCCGCTATTCTGGTGTCATGACGCCACCTCTCCCGATCCAGCGCTAGATCAGGGTGGACACCAGCAACCTTCAAGTCCATATGTAACGTGTCAGACCAGCGCTGCTTTGGACGCCCTCTAGGCCGCTTTCCTACTACCTCGAACTTAAGGCCTATCTTGCGGACGCTGTCTTCTTCTCCGCGCAGAACGTGGCCGTACCATCGTAAGCGAGCTTCGCGCATCTTGTCCGCTATCGGCGCGACACCGAACTTCTGCCGAATGACATCGTTTCGGATGTGGTCCAGGAGCGAGACTCCAGCCGTCCAGTGCAGCATCTTTGTCTTCATGACGCTGAGGCGCGTTTCAACCTCCTTGGTCGCAGGCCAACACTCAGCACCGTACATCGCTACCGGCCGGATGACTGCCCTGTAGATCTTTGACTTCAAGCGCTCTGGCATCTTCCTATCGCAGAGCACGCCAGTCAACGAGCGCCACTTGGACCAAGCTGCACTCACGCGTGAGTTCACTTCAATCATCAGATTGCCATCGGATGCTACTGCTGATCCCAGGTACTTAAAAACCGAAGTGCGTGGGAGCTCGATGCCGTTAACCTTGATGGAGCTGGACTCATTAACGTCAGTCGTTAGATACTCGGTCTTCTTCACGTTCAATCTGAGTCCAAAGCACTCCAAGCGATCACACCAAGCTTGCACCTTTCGCTCGAGTTCACCTTTATTTTCGCTAGCGAGCATTACGTCATCAGCATAAAGCAGTGTCCAGGGGACTGGCTTCTGAAGATCTCGTGTAATGGCGTCCATCACGACAACAAGAAGGAGTGGGGAAAGCGCAGAACCCTGGTGCACCCCGACAGAGATGGGGAACTCCATCGAGGTTCCGGCTGCAGCTTGAACTCTACTTTTTGGGGAAGAGTAGAGGATTCGCACCCACTCTATGAGCTCTTCAGGAACTCCATGTCGTCGCAGGGTGTACCATATCACTTCACGCGGTACGCGGTCAAAGGCCTTCTCCAAGTCGAGGAAGGCGATATGCACTGGCTTCTGCTTCTCGCGATGCTTCTCTAACAAGAGGCGGGCGGCATGTATGGCATCAATGGTGCCACAGCCAGCTACGAAACCGCACTGATTGCTGGAAAGCTGGACGATGTCACGAATTCGACCATCGACAATTCGCTCAAAGATCTTCATGCTGTGCGAGAGCAAGCGAATCGGACGGTAATTGGAGCAGTCTGCAGGACTGCCCTTCTTCTTCCAAATCGGAATCGTCGTGCTTTGGCTGACGATTCCGATTTGGACTGACTGACTGACTGAAACTGAAACTGACAACTCCTATAGATAGAAATATAGGAATGATAACGAAGTGAAAACTTCAGCTTCACAACTCGTTCTACCCGTGGTAGTGGGGCAGGAGGAGGCCCCTGCTGTCGTCTGCAACCTGAATCGAGGTCCATGGTTCGAGTTTCCCACTTAGTGTCGGCGAAATGGCACCAGAGCTCTCTGAGTAGGATAAAACACTGGCTTGTCCATCTACTGACCAGCGCAAGTCATTGTATACAAATACGGATTCAGACTTCATCCACAAACATTCCGTAGAAGAAGAATGCGTGACGCATTCCAAAAAGCGATAGTCAAACTTCACCCTTTCCCTATTACCACCAAAAGTCTGGTTGGGGGCATTGCCCTCTAACATCGAAAACACATCGTCTGACGGCGTCAGAGACAGATCTTCTGTACCCTGACTCTTGTGGAACCATGTCTGCGACTCGTCTTCTAACTCCGATCTGGACGCCTGGTTTCCCTTACCAGTTCCTTACTGATTCCCCTTGCTTGTCCCCCTTATTCGTCCACTTGTTAGTTCCTTCTCCTAGTTTTCTTCCTTGTTTCTCTTATTGACGAATTTTATTGCGTTATTCATTTCCTTTCAGGGTTTGCCATGAATTCTATTCTTAAGGGATGTCGCGGAGGCGATTTGAATGCGTATGTGGCCTATACAGATGCGGCGCTCAAAACTGGACTAACTAAGCTTTCCCTTTCAAACAAATGTATTAACACAAAATACAAATGAAATAGAAAATTCTTTTACACACATGGGGATACCTTAAGAGCAAATTTGCTTAATATATCCATACTCAGCTGCAATAACCGCCTTCTTCCTTGAACTGAAGAGCTCGCGCGCTCTCTTTAAAGGAGCGCTGTCCATATATGTGAGTGCTGCTTCAATAGCGGTTCGAAGAGATCTGACATCAGTGGCCTCGTCTTGCTAGCAGCCTTCTCAACCACGCCCCTTAGAGGCCCAAATCCGGACAATTCGATGGCCAGAACTCCTTGGTGCAAAACACGTCCAAGTTCTCGGACAGCCAGTTTTGAACTAACGATAAGTGGTTCAAGTGAGCCGGTGCGCCATCCTGCTGGAAGACATGTGGGCTCCCTGAGGCTACAGTCACCATCCACGCACTCACTTCCTCAACTATTGTCCCGGGTCCTCCAGAATCAGCTCCTGAGCCTTCTCCACAAATGCCACAGTTCTTGACACGCATTCTTGCGATTGGGTTTTCCTCGCAGGTTTTGCGGAACCTCCCTCAGACTCCTCAGAGGCATTGCGCCTGGCCATAAGCGGTGGAATTTGGGTATCCGAAGAATCAAATTATTTATTTCAGCTGGTGAACGCCTAGCGCGAATACTTTCAATAATCGCGGCTCTTCGGTTGTACGCCGTACTTACATGCAACGTCGAGCCCAACTGAGGTTATGACTGCTTCTTTTGGCTTTTGTCGCTTCAGGCTTCCAAGGGCGCACACCGCGCCTCTGGCGGAATTACGGTATGGCGGAAAATTTTAATCTAATTTTTTCGGGATTCAAGCGCAGCACCCTGTATGCTTTTCTGAAGCTGGCAACTGTGTAGACTATGAGGGCAGCGATTTAAAAAAACAAGCATGAACACTGCACTGCAAAAGCCAAAAATAAACATTAGAAGTATAGAATCAGTTTTTTAGCCACCCTTTCTTCGACAAAAACTACGTCTCTTTTAAGTTCTCCTTCAATTTCCAAATATTCCAGGGGTCGCTGTCGCACTGATTTCGCCACCGTTGGTGTCACCAGAATCGTCAACTACAGCAGCATCACCACCGCCACCCTCGACCTCCTCTGGAACAATGGGCTCAACGACGACAGGAGGAAGCACCGCTTCGCCATCGACAGCAGCCTCTTCGTCGTCCACTGCTGCAGTTCCATCAACGTCAACAATGTCGCCACCGTCGACCTCCTCTGGAACAATGGGCTCAACGACGACAGGAGGAAGCACCGCCTCCCCATCGCCAGCAGCGTCTTCGTCGTCTACTGTTGCAGTTCCATCAACGTCAACGATGTCGCCACCGTCGACCTCCTCTGGAACAATGGGCTCAACGACGACAGGAGGAAGCACTGCCTCCCCATCTTCAGCAGCTTCTTCGTCGTCCACTGCTGCAGCTCCATCGACGTCAACGATGTCGCCACCGTCGACCTCCTCTGGTACAATGGGCTCAACGACGACAGGAGGAAGCACCGCCTCCTCATCGCCAGCAGCCTCTTCGTCGTCTACTGTTGCAGTTCCATCAACGTCAACGATGTCGCCACCGTCGACCTCCTCTGGAACAATGGGCTCAACGACGACAGGAGGAAGCACTGCCTCCCCTTCGCCAGCAGCTTCTTCGTCGTCGACTACTGCAGCTCCATCGACGTCAACGATGTCGCCACCGTCGACCTCCTCTATAACAATGGGCTCAACGACGACAGGAGGAAGCACTGCCTCCCCATCTTCAGCAGCTTCTTCGTCGTCTACTGTTGCAGTTCCATCAACGTCAACGATGTCGCCACCGTCGACCTCCTCTGGAACAATGGGCTCAACGACGACAGGAGGAAGCACTGCCTCCCCTTCGCCAGCAGCTTCTTCGTCGTCCACTACTGCAGCTCCATCGACGTCAACGATGTCGCCACCGTCGACCTCCTCTGGAACAATGGGCTCAACGACGACAGGAGGAAGCACCGCCTCCCCATCTTCAGCAGCTTCTTCGTCGTCCACTACTGCAGCTCCATCGACGTCAACGATGTCGCCACCGTCGACCTCCTCTGGAACAATGGGCTCAACGACGACAGGAGGTAGCACCGCCTCCCCATCGCCAGCAGCTTCTTCGTCGTCCACTACTGCAGCTCCATCGACGTCAACGATGTCGCCACCGTCGACCTCCTCTGGTACAATGGGCTCAACGACGACAGGAGGAAGCACTGCCTCCCCTTCGCCAGCAGCTTCTTCGTCGTCTACTGTTGCAGTTCCATCGACGTCAACGATGTCGCCACCGTCGACCTCCTCTGGTACAATGGGCTCAACGACGACAGGAGGAAGCACTGCCTCCCCTTCGCCAGCAGCTTCTTCGTCGTCCACTACTGCAGCTCCATCGACGTCAACGATGTCGCCACCGTCGACCTCCTCTGGAACAATGGGCTCAACGACGACAGGAGGTAGCACCGCCTCCCCATCGCCAGCAGCTTCTTCGTCGTCCACTACTGCAGCTCCATCGACGTCAACGATGTCGCCACCGTCGACCTCCTCTGGTACAATGGGCTCAACGACGACAGGAGGAAGCACTGCCTCCCCTTCGCCAGCAGCTTCTTCGTCGTCCACTACTGCAGCTCCATCGACGTCAACGATGTCGCCACCGTCGACCTCATCTGGAACAATGGGCTCAACGACGACAGGAGGAAGCACCGCCTCCCCATCTTCAGCAGCTTCTTCGTCGTCCACTGCTGCAGCTCCATCGACGTCAACGATGTCGCCACCGTCGACCTCCTCTGGTACAATGGGCTCAACGACGACAGGAGGAAGCACTGCCTCCCCTTCGCCAGCAGCTTCTTCGTCGTCCACTACTGCAGCTCCATCGACGTCAACGATTTCGCCACCGTCGACCTCCTCTGGAACAATGGGCTCAACGACGACAGGAGGTAGCACCGCCTCCCCATCGCCAGCAGCTTCTTCGTCGTCCACTACTGCAGCTCCATCGACGTCAACGATGTCGCCACCGTCGACCTCCTCTGGTACAATGGGCTCAACGACGACAGGAGGAAGCACTGCCTCCCCTTCGCCAGCAGCTTCTTCGTCGTCTACTGTTGCAGTTCCATCAACGTCAACGATGTCGCCACCGTCGACCTCCTCTGGAACAATGGGCTCAACGACGACAGGAGGAAGCACTGCCTCCCCATCTTCAGCAGCTTCTTCGTCGTCCACTGCTGCAGCTCCATCGACGTCAACGATGTCGCCACCGTCGACCTCCTCTGGAACAATGGGCTCAACGACGACAGGAGGAAGCACCGCCTCCCCATCTTCAGCAGCTTCTTCGTCGTCTACTGTTGCAGTTCCATCAACGTCAACGATGTCGCCACCGTCGACCTCCTCTGGAACAATGGGCTCAACGACGACAGGAGGAAGCACTGCCTCCCCTTCGCCAGCAGCTTCTTCGTCGTCCACTACTGCAGCTCCATCGACGTCAACGATGTCGCCACCGTCGACCTCCTCTGGAACAATGGGCTCAACGACGACAGGAGGAAGCACCGCCTCCCCATCGCCAGCAGCTTCTTCGTCGTCCACTACTGCAGCTCCATCGACGTCAACGATGTCGCCACCGTCGACCTCCTCTGGTACAATGGGCTCAACGACGACAGGAGGAAGCACTGCCTCCCCTTCGCCAGCAGCTTCTTCGTCGTCTACTGTTGCAGTTCCATCAACGTCAACGATGTCGCCACCGTCGACCTCCTTTGGAACAATGGGCTCAACGACGACAGGAGGAAGCACTGCCTCCCCTTCGCCAGCAGCTTCTTCGTCGTCTACTGTTGCAGTTCCATCAACGTCAACGATGTCGCCACCGTCGACCTCCTTTGGAACAATGGGCTCAACGACGACAGGAGGAAGCACTGCCTCCCCTTCGCCAGCAGCTTCTTCGTCGTCCACTGCTGCAGCTCCATCGACGTCAACGATGTCGCCACCGTCGACCTCCTCTGGAACAATGAGCTCAACGACGACAGGAGGAAGCACCGCCTCCCCATCTTCAGCAGCTTCTTCGTCGTCCACTGCTGCAGCTCCATCGACGTCAACGATGTCGCCACCGTCGACCTCCTCTGGAACAATGGGCTCAACGACGACAGGAGGAAGCACCGCCTCCCCATCTTCAGCAGCTTCTTCGTCGTCCACTGCTGCAGCTCCATCGACGTCAACGATGTCGCCACCGTCGACCTCCTCTGGAACAATGGGCTCAACGACGACAGGAGGAAGCACTGCCTCCCCATCGCCAGCAGCTTCTTCGTCGTCTACTGTTGCAGTTCCATCAACGTCAACGATGTCGCCACCGTCGACCTCCTCTGGAACAATGGGCTCAACGACGACAGGAGGAAGCACTGCCTCCCCATCGTCAGCAGCTTCTTCGTCGTCCACTGCTGCAGCTCCATCGACGTCAACGATGTCGCCACCGTCGACCTCCTCTGGAACAATGGGCTCAACGACGACAGGAGGAAGCACTGCCTCCCCTTCGCCAGCAGCTTCTTCGTCGTCCACTTCTGCAGCTCCATCGACGTCAACGATGTCGCCACCGTCGACCTCCTCTATAACAATGGGCTCAACGACGACAGGAGGAAGCACTGCCTCCCCTTCGCCAGCAGCTTCTTCGTCTTCCACTACTGCAGCTCCATCGACGTCAACGATGTCGCCACCGTCGACCTCCTCTGGAACAATGGGCTCAACGACGACAGGAGGAAGCACTGCCTCCCCATCGCCAGCAGCTTCTTCGTCGTCCACTGCTGCAGCTCCATCGACGTCAACGATGTCGCCACCGTCGACCTCCTCTATAACAATGGGCTCAACGACGACAGGAGGAAGCACTGCCTCCCCTTCGCCAGCAGCTTCTTCGTCGTCCACTACTGCAGCTCCATCAACCTCAACGATGTCGCCACCGTCGACCTCCTCTGGTACAATGGGCTCAACGACGACAAGAGGTAGCACCGCCTCCCCATCGCCAGCAGCCTCTTCGTCGTCCACTGCTGCACCTTCATCAACGTTAACGATGTCGCCACCGTCGACCTCCTCTGGAACAATGGGCTCAACGACGACAGGAGGAAGCACTGCCTCCCCATCGCCAGCAGCTTCTTCGTCGTCCACTGCTGCAGCTCCATCGACGTCAACGATGTCGCCACCGTCGACCTCCTCTGGAACAATGGGCTCAACGACGACAGGAGAAAGCGCTGCCTCCCCATCGCCAGCAGCTTCTTCGTCGTCCACTACTGCAGCTCCATCAACGTCAACGATGTCGCCACCGTCGACCTCCTCTGGAACAATGGGCTCAATGACGACAGGAGGAAGCACTGTCTCCCCATCGCCAGCAGCTTCTTCGTCGTCCACTGCTGCAGCTCCATCGACGTCAACGATGTCGCCACCGTCGACCTCCTCTGGAACAATGGGCTCAACGACGACAGGAGGAAGCACTGCCTCCCCATCGTCAGCAGCTTCTTCGTCGACCACTGCTGCAGCTCCATCGACGTCAACGATGTCGCCACCGTCGACTTCCTCTGGAACAATGGGCTCAACGACGACAGGAGGAAGCACTGCCTCCCCATTGTCAGCAGCTTCTTCGTCTTCCACTATTGCAGCTCCATCAACGTCAACGATGTCGCCACCGTCGACCTCCTCTGGAACAATGGGCTCAACGACGACAGGAGAAAGCACTGCCTCCCCATCGCCAGCAGCTTCTTCGTCGTCCACTACTGCAGCTCCATCAGCGTCAACGATGTCGCCACCGTCTACCTCCTCTGGAACAATGGGCTCAACGACGACAGGAGGAAGCACTGCCTCCCCATCGCCAGCTGCTTCTTCGTCGTCCACTGCTGCAGCTCCATCGACGTCAACGATGTCGCCACCGTCGACCTCCTCTGGAACAATGAGCTCAACGACGACAGGAGGAAGCACCGCCTCCCCATCTTCAGCAGCTTCTTCGTCGTCCACTGCTGCAGCTCCATCGACGTCAACGATGTCGCCACCGTCGACCTCCTCTGGAACAATGGGCTCAACGACGACAGGAGGAAGCACCGCCTCCCCATCTTCAGCAGCTTCTTCGTCGTCCACTGCTGCAGCTCCATCGACGTCAACGATGTCGCCACCGTCGACCTCCTCTGGAACAATGGGCTCAACGACGACAGGAGGAAGCACTGCCTCCCCATCGCCAGCAGCTTCTTCGTCGTCTACTGTTGCAGTTCCATCAACGTCAACGATGTCGCCACCGTCGACCTCCTCTGGAACAATGGGCTCAACGACGACAGGAGGAAGCACTGCCTCCCCATCGTCAGCAGCTTCTTCGTCGTCCACTGCTGCAGCTCCATCGACGTCAACGATGTCGCCACCGTCGACCTCCTCTGGAACAATGGGCTCAACGACGACAGGAGGAAGCACTGCCTCCCCTTCGCCAGCAGCTTCTTCGTCGTCCACTTCTGCAGCTCCATCGACGTCAACGATGTCGCCACCGTCGACCTCCTCTATAACAATGGGCTCAACGACGACAGGAGGAAGCACTGCCTCCCCTTCGCCAGCAGCTTCTTCGTCTTCCACTACTGCAGCTCCATCGACGTCAACGATGTCGCCACCGTCGACCTCCTCTGGAACAATGGGCTCAACGACGACAGGAGGAAGCACTGCCTCCCCATCGCCAGCAGCTTCTTCGTCGTCCACTGCTGCAGCTCCATCGACGTCAACGATGTCGCCACCGTCGACCTCCTCTATAACAATGGGCTCAACGACGACAGGAGGAAGCACTGCCTCCCCTTCGCCAGCAGCTTCTTCGTCGTCCACTACTGCAGCTCCATCAACCTCAACGATGTCGCCACCGTCGACCTCCTCTGGTACAATGGGCTCAACGACGACAAGAGGTAGCACCGCCTCCCCATCGCCAGCAGCCTCTTCGTCGTCCACTGCTGCACCTTCATCAACGTTAACGATGTCGCCACCGTCGACCTCCTCTGGAACAATGGGCTCAACGACGACAGGAGGAAGCACTGCCTCCCCATCGCCAGCAGCTTCTTCGTCGTCCACTGCTGCAGCTCCATCGACGTCAACGATGTCGCCACCGTCGACCTCCTCTGGAACAATGGGCTCAACGACGACAGGAGAAAGCGCTGCCTCCCCATCGCCAGCAGCTTCTTCGTCGTCCACTACTGCAGCTCCATCAACGTCAACGATGTCGCCACCGTCGACCTCCTCTGGAACAATGGGCTCAATGACGACAGGAGGAAGCACTGTCTCCCCATCGCCAGCAGCTTCTTCGTCGTCCACTGCTGCAGCTCCATCGACGTCAACGATGTCGCCACCGTCGACCTCCTCTGGAACAATGGGCTCAACGACGACAGGAGGAAGCACTGCCTCCCCATCGTCAGCAGCTTCTTCGTCGACCACTGCTGCAGCTCCATCGACGTCAACGATGTCGCCACCGTCGACTTCCTCTGGAACAATGGGCTCAACGACGACAGGAGGAAGCACTGCCTCCCCATTGTCAGCAGCTTCTTCGTCTTCCACTATTGCAGCTCCATCAACGTCAACGATGTCGCCACCGTCGACCTCCTCTGGAACAATGGGCTCAACGACGACAGGAGAAAGCACTGCCTCCCCATCGCCAGCAGCTTCTTCGTCGTCCACTACTGCAGCTCCATCAGCGTCAACGATGTCGCCACCGTCTACCTCCTCTGGAACAATGGGCTCAACGACGACAGGAGGAAGCACTGCCTCCCCATCGCCAGCTGCTTCTTCGTCGTCCACTGCTGCAGCTCCATCGACGTCAACGATTTCGCCACCGTCGACCTCCTCTGGTACAATGGGCTCAACGACGACAGGAGGAAGCACTGCCTCCCTATCGTCAGCAGCTTCTTCGTCGTCCACTGCTGCAGCTCCATCAACGTCAACGATGTCGCCACCGTCGACCTTCTCTGGAACAATGGGCTCAACGACGACAGGAGGAAGCACTGCCTCCCCATCGCCAGCAGCTTCTTCGTCGTCCACTGCTGCAGCTCCATCGACGTCAACGATGTCGCCACCGTCGACCTCCTCTGGAACAATGGGCTCAACGACGACAGGAGGAAGCACTGCCTCCCCATCGCCAGCTGCTTCTTCGTCGTCCACTGCTGCAGCTCCATCGACGTCAACGATGTCGCCACCGTCGACCTCCTCTGGAACAATGGGCTCAACGACGACAGGAGGAAGCACTGCCTCCCCATCGCCAGCAGCTTCTTCGTCGTCCACTGCTGCAGCTCCATCGACGTCAACGATGTCGCCACCGTCGACCTCCTCTGGTACAATGGGCTCAACGACGACAGGAGGAAGCACCGCCTCCCCATCGCCAGCAGCCTCTTCTTCGTCTACTGTTGCAGTTCCATCAACGTCAACTATGTCGCCACCGTCGACCTCCTCTGGTACAATGGGCTCAACGACGACAGGAGGAAGCACCGCTTACTCATCGCCAGCACCTTCTTCTTTGTCGACGGCACTGCACTCGGCATCTTCTACCTCATCCTCCACTAAGGCAGTTATTTATTCCACGTTGTCCACAGTGATTACGTCTAAGTTTTCACCCAAGTTTTCTCTAACGACAGAAACCTCCACGTCTTCAACTCCCCATTCCTTTTCCACTACTCCTGCTCGTGTGATTACATCAACTCTTCCATTAAATATCTTTACCATTACTGCTCACCCTAGCAGCTCATCACCACTACCACCGCCAAGTAACTCTGCTAAAACAGCTACATATTCAACACCCATTTCATCTACGGAAAATAGTGGTGTAGTTAGTGGTCTTTCTTTGAACAATGTAGTATTTGCAGCTTTGATCGCTGTGCTCGTAGGCTAGTTAGTACTTTGTACAGCTGGGGGGTTTTCCACAACTTTTCAAGTTTGCGGATTCTTTGCTTGTCGTATCATAGCCAGCACGCTTCTGCTGCTAGTCAAGAGCTGTTATTTATTTCCAAGCCCGTTCTTGTATGTTGCGATTTTTGAATATTAACCTTAATTGTATCCCTTCATCATGTTTAGTTTAAATGCGTTTTAAATCCGGTTGTGCTTCACGCATAAGATGACGTCAATCCCAAAGCGCTGTATCGCTACGGTTTTAAGGTCTGTACAGATAAGAGTAGAAATAGTTGCTGATATGCAGGGCGACAGAGGATTAGGCGCACCTAATCTCTTCTCTTTGTTAGCAGGGACAAATGTTGTCTCGACTAATTTGGAAGCTCATTTCGTCCGTTCCATGTTGTACGTGTATATTGATAAATAGTTTTGAACATATTTTTTCTTCGTGTATGCTCTTAGTTCTTGTTTTATATTTCCGGCTGTTAATTGCAAAAAGAAACAAACTATATCTTTGTTTGTTTAAACAATAAAATCGAATTAACAGAATTTAACAGAAAAATCGGATTTATCCCAGTCCGGGGGGCACATAACATAAAAAGTATTATATGTAACAAATTCACTTGAGACTTACTTGCGGCTCTTACAGAACAACATAGGACCCTAAAGAAGAAAAAGTTGCAAAGAAAAAACGAAAAATTGCATTTGTTGCGGTTGTAGGCCTGCAAGGTTGTGTGCCCTCCTCACCATGTTAGATCCTGGTTATGACATGTCAGCCGGCGGTCAGCATGCGGCATGCCTCCATTCCGTTGCACTTTGCCCGCCGAAACGGTTGTAAACCGCGGCGATTTTTCTTTGTTCGTTCGTTTTTGGTTTCTTTTAGGTTTCAACTCGTTCTCCAGGAGCCGCTCAGAAAGTTTCAATTCATTTTGTTACCTACTTTTTAGTTATGTGGCCCCCCGGACTAGGATAGATCGAAAAATCGAAGTAGGGCGTTCGCAAGCATTCGCGCCAACTGATCATGGCTAAGGTTTCAGGAAGTGGCCAGAAAAATGGTTTTCTACAGGTAAACATCGCAGAGTCAACGAAAGCGAAGACACCAAATTCATGAACGACTTACAGCAGTTGAACAGAGAAATTACAGCCGAAAACGAAGACAATGCGACTTAACAGCAATCGTTATGGCGAAATCTCTGTGAAATTCCTTATCCTACTATATATAAAAGAGTGGTGTGTGTGTGCATGTGTGTGCGCGTATGTGTGTATATGTGTGTGGTGTATGTGTGTGTGTATGTGTGTATGTGTGGTGTGTGTATGTGTGTATGTGTGTGTATGTGTGTATGTGTGTGTGTGTGTGTGTGTGTGTGTGTGTGTGTGTGTGTGTGTGTGTGTGTGTGTGTGTGTGTGTGTGTGTGTGTGTGTGTGTGTGTGTGTGTGTGTGTGTGTGTGTTTTCACAACTGGAGTGGGGACACGGCATATTAACGATACTCAACGAGACATGGCGGTCGACTGCGGCCAGGAACTCCTGCCCGCAGTGTAACCGAGGTCGATGCACACGAGTCTGAAGTTTGCTTTCGAACTATCGATCGACATCAATCGATATTTACCAAATCATTGATTTTCTTGCGGACGTCGTTTAAGCGGTCCGAAAACTCAGCACTGGGAGTAGTCGAAGTCGCTCATGCGTAATGAATGTTTTGTGTTCGCAGTCTCTACAAGCATTTTAATGTTCTCGCCCGGTTATAATGAAGTGAAAAATCCCTGAGTACTTCATAGCATTCAAAAATATTGGATGTTTTTCAGCATGGCGTCACTATATTAGCAGAACAACTGCGTGTAGATTTATAGTTTGTGGGCTCAATCTTTTCTGTATAGCAATTAATAAAGGATAAGGATAAAGGACGGCGTTACTCAATCCCTTCTGGGATGCGCCAGCGCATTCTACTTCTACGGGATGTCGTGGAGGCGACATGAATGCGTATTTGGCCATACAATGACTTGCGGTGGCCAGCCGATGAACAAGTCAGCGCTTTATCCTTCCCAGACAAGTCTGGTACCAATTCACCGACCCCGGAGGGATGGAAGGCTTGGTTGGCCTGGGCGGGAAATCCGAACCAGGAACCTGGTATCGGGTGCACGCGACAGTCGCGCCTCCTCCGACTGCGCTACACGCGCCCTTAGCAATTAATATCTCTAGAAAAGCAGCCTCTCTTCATTACCGTTTTTAACCTGCCCCACTCGACGTAGTTAAGGTGGTCTTCCCGCATAAACCATGACAGAGATGGCAGCTAGAATTGATGATAAGTTATTAGTACGACGAGAGGCCGCTCTGACGGCTGGTAAAACGGCGTACGAAGCTCGGTATTAGGGGAGGGGGGGCAAAAGTAATGAGACACCCCATGCCGTGTCCATATATCTCGTGGCTGGAGTCTGGTTTCGTGCTTGTTGTATTTGTATGTTTGTATGCTACTTACTGAAGCCCATCTGAAAAGTTACCACTTCCGCCCTTTCCAGAAGCATGTCAAAAACCCAAGCCTGTCTCATGCCGAAACCCCAGTCTGACGAGTCGACCTGTGTCGCTCAAATCTCCCCCAATTCCCAACCCCGAGCAGCCTGAGCTCAATATTCACGCAAGATGAGAAGTACGTCTTCTACCTTAACCCTGCCAAGCAGCGAGTCTGGGTGAGGCCTGGTGAATTGTTACCGACCTTCGTTCGGCGAGATGCTCACAGCGAGAAGCATCTTTGGAGCTTTTGGGTCTGCGCCCATGGATCGGTTTACCGGAAGCTGTTTCCCAAGAGCACCGCGATGAACTCCAAGGCCATGGTGAATGAAATAGAAGAGATGGGCCGGCGACTCGCTCTTATTCATTCGCAGCGCTTCAAGAAGGTTCTCCTCTTCGACAACGCCGCACCCCATCGGGAACAAGTAAGCACGGATAAGCTTGGCCAGCTGGGCTACGTTCCATGCCTCACCCACCGTATTCGCTGTACATCTCTCCATGCAACTACCACTACTACTTGAGCCTACAGGACTTCCTAGTCGGAAGGGACACAAGAACCCAAGCAGTCCTTGACAACCATATCGGGCAGTTGATCAACACCAGGCTCAAGCAGTTCTGGAAGGATGGGATCAGGAAGTGGGCTGAGCAATGGTAGCAAGGTCCTTGCCCTTAATGGCAAATACACTCCTCAGCATCGTTGAGTTGTAATTGAGTTATAAGGAGATAAAGATTTTTTTTCATTTTGTCTCATTACTTTTGGCCCCCCCCTAATAGCTCTGTAAGGTCGTTTTATGGTGAATCCGCTGTTAAATCTTACCGCTGTAACGTTGATCATTTTCGTCCTAGGAAGGATCTAAACAATGAGTGGCCCAAGGAGTGATGAAACGGAATAACTGACACTATTTTATTCACTTCAATCGGCGGGCGCGTGTAGTGCAGTCGGAGGAGGCGCCAGTTGTGTATCATGCATCCGATACCAGGATTCCTGATTAGGATTTCCCCCCACCCGGCCCAACCAAGTCTTCCATCCCTCCGAGGTCGGTGAATTGGTACCAGACTTGTCTGGGAAGCATAAATCGTTGACGTTTCCATCGACTTGCCACCGCAAGTCAGTGTATGGCCAAATACGCATTCAAATCGCCTTCTCGACATCCAGTAGAAGTCAAATGCGTGGCGTATCCCAAAAGGGATTGAGCAGCGCCGTCCTTTATCCTTTCACCCTTCTGCCGATGATATTAGGTTGGGTTAGTCATAATTTTTTGTTTGCTTTTTGAAATTTTGCTACATTTTTTTTGGAACCCAAAGTAGATTCGCTGAAGTATTATATTGTGTTTGAAAGCTTGTTTCCTAGCGATCATTTTGAGTTATGAAATGTTAATTTTCCTTGCGTTGTTGAAGAGTTTTATTGACTAGAACGATGACCACTCAACCTGAAAAAGGGTTGATTTCATTTTCAATTAGTTCAAGCTCGGCAGCAACCTAGCGACGGGGCCAAGCACAATGAGGAAGTCACCGGTAAGTTCATGCCTAACCGAATGAATTATTGGAAATGGAACAAGAAGTTCCTTCCCGCCCAGAGGGGCAACAAAGACAAACCACTCCCGGGAAGATCAACGCTGTAAACAAAGGGCGCCTACACCAACCCGTCGAGTCGAATTCTTCTCAAACCACACTAGGACTGACCGCATATATCTCCCACTTCCCAAGAACCAGCGCTCGTCGACTTCAGAAGACTGGAAGGTCGCTAAAATCGCCTTCGTCAGTGCCTCATATGCGTTGACGGAAACCCAAGTAAATCGCTGTGCTTCCGAATGGCGAGGGCTCCGGCAGCGGTTCAATGGGGGGGGCCTGGATCGACTCCTTACCAGCGATGAAGAGGAGATGCTTCACTACAACTGTAAAGCCGGAAAGCAACAGCTGGAACGCAACGAGCTGGGGGTTCCGACGCCAAACCGGAGCTCCACCGAATGAAGGTCCTGCTGTGCGTTTGGTGCAAGTGTAGTGGTCCAGTGAATCGGGAGCTGCTTCACATAGTCAATCCATCCTCAGCGTTCGCTTTTGTCAACAAGTCGACTATATCCAACAAAAATTAATGAGAAGGAAGCCGATATGAGCCAATGTTTCTCCCATCAGGGCAACAGCTGACCGCTTACGGCACTTCAGACGCTGGCAGAAGCCTAGACATTGGATTGGACCAAAACTAAGCAACCACCATACACTTCGGACACTGCTCCGCCTGACAGCCATCTGCTTCCGTCGATGGATCACTTCCGCCGTGGTAGGCGCTAGAGTTGATGACGTCACGTCGGCGGTGCAGGACTTCTCCATCAGGGGTGCACATTTAACGGTTAACGATTTAACGAATTTAACGAATTAACGTCATTTTTCGTTAAATCTGGCTTAACGACTTAACGGAATTTTTTTAGAAATTTAACGGAATTTTAACGGGTTTTTTTCTCAGCCAAGCCTTCCATCCCTTCGGGGACGGAGAAGATGGTCCCATACTTGTCTGGGAAGGAAAAATCGTTGACTTCTTCAACGGCTGGTCACCGCAAGTCATTTTGTCTCTAAATACACAATTAAGTCACCTCCACAAAATCCCGTAGACGTAGAATGTGTGGTGCATCCCAAAGCGGATTGAGTAACACTGTTCTTTATCGCTGTCGTTCAATGCATTTTGGAGTTAAATTTTTTTCTCCGAGCCCCCAAGCACATCAACGGATCCACACAAAGGTACTGGTCTAATCTCCTCGTAAGATATGCCTCTCCTCGCCTGGCGCTGCTTATCCCAGAATACATTTGCTCGCCACCGGGAACAGTCAAGACGGAGAGAATGATTTCGGTCGATGGACGTATTCTGAACGAGTTTAGAAAAACGCTAATAGCAAAAATTTGGAGAGCTACTTCTTATGAACCTTAACACATTGACGACGTGCCACACCTTTTCGGCAATGTAGGGCCGCGTGACACGATGTCGTGTCACGCTGCAAAGGAAATGGATTGGTCCCACTCACCAGCACTCGAAAACCGTGCGTTCGGCAACGTGTTAACATCCCACTGATAGGCTTTAATTGCATTTTTATTAAAACTTTCGGTACTTAGTGGGCTGTTGCCCTCATTGGAATTGTACATGCTCGTGTAACAGTCACACAAAGCGGTTTCGCAAAGAACCAGGAAAGGGGGAACTCCGGGTTTGGCTTGATCGCACATAATAAGATGCTTTGTCGGTTATCATCTCCAGGGGTAATTCCGTACCTGTTCTTATTCCGCCCTCAAGAAAATTTGATATTGAAGGCTTGTTTATTGCTCTGTGTTTGTTGATGTCGAATTGTTTATTTTGCATTGCACTGTTACACTCAACTCCTTGAACTTTAGCTGTTGACCTCTTGAATTTGAAACCTATAAGGTTTTCTTGATTTTTATACGTGAAATAATGTCTTGCAGCTAATTTTATTTTTTAACGAAATTTAACGAAAAATTTCCGTTAAAAAATTTCGTAAAAAAATTTAATGCACAGAATTTTGTGTGCACCGCTTTTCTGCATGTCGAAACCTACTGATGTCTACAGGGATGTAATCCACTCAGTGCATGAAGCGGAAGAGTCTCATAGAGAATAACGGCAATTACTTCGTTCAAGTAAATCATTTTACTTTTGTAATAAGTCTTATTTTTGATAGAAGGCTAATTTTGTTGTAAAATTTATGACTCAATCTAATACATAGGCTAAATATACAACGATTCAAATCAGTTTCATTAAGCCTCAAGTGGCTGGTATCGAGGTTGTGAGCTGTCATAACGATGTTTTGTTGCGATCAAAACTTCTAGCGCCAGGCGGGACTCGAACCCGCACCTCCCTCTAACCGGGCGGGAATGCTCTACGCCATTACACCACCGGCGCCGTTTGATCGAACGCAACATCCACACCTCGTGGGACCGATCAGCACTCACCCGTATCCGGGATGAGCTGGCCGCTGATATCAGCATGCCCGGTTAGAGGGAGGTGTGGGTTCGAGTCCCGCCTGGCGCTAGAAGTTTTGATCGCAACAAAACATCGTTATAAATATACAACGTTTATTTTTTGCATGAAATAAGTAGACAAAGCCCATCAAATGCACAGTAGGCATGCATACATGAGGTGTTCCCAACTCATCCTGCTGTTGTGCAGGAATACGGGAATGAAGAGTTGTACATGGAATAATGGATAGAAAGACCTGCTAATATGGTGATTATATGTGTACAAGCAAGGACCTCTATAGATGGTGGACTTTCATGGGCAAGTAAAGGTCTACTTCTAAAAAATGGCACTTGAGCGGCACGTCACAGTTTGCGAATGATGCCGCTGCTCTTGGTTTTCGTTCCGATTTTAATCGTCGTCACAGTTCTTCGCCTCTTCTCCGAAGCGGTCCTTTTCCTCTTCTTCTGAAAATCAGAACGGGTGTTGTTTCAGAGAGGTACGGAAGAAGTAAAACTCACCATGAACATCATATATTCATTCGAGTGCAACGGACACGGGCAGTAGAGGCCTGAATTTCGAAGGAGAGTGCTTCTGCATAGTATTTACTGTAGCTGTGCTTTTGGGAAGTTTTATCGAACGAACGAATGAACGAATGAATTCGACGTCGAAAAATCTCTAGCGAATCAATGAACGAATATATTCGCTCATAATTTTTTCGAGTGATCGGAAATCGAACAAGCCCGAATTGTCGTTTAATAGAATAATCGAATAGTCGAATTATTTGTTCGAATCAGTTTCTGTATTTAAAGATTTAAAGTTTACTCGATGCCCGAAGAAAATTATTCGATTTTTGAATATTATTCGAATATGGCTTTTTTTCTGGCCGACTTCGATCGTGCACGTGGGAACGTTGGACTACAGCTGAATCTTACGAAGACGATATTCATGAGGAACGGACGAGTTTCTGATGCCCCATTCTCGCTCAACGGAACGAACATCTCCGAGGGCTCCAGCTACGTGTATCTGGGTCGCGAAGTCAATATGGCCAACGACCTAGCGCCGGAGCTGAGCAGGAGGAAACGAGCGGCTTGGGGAGCTTTCAAGAGCGTCGAAGAAGTCGCGAAGAAGAGGAAGAATGTCCGACTCCGTGCCCACCTATTCGACTCTACCATCCTTCCTGCCCTTACATACGCCTCAGAGACCTGGGCTATACGAAAGCAGGATGAACGCGCGATCAGCGTCGTGCAGCGTGGAATCGAGAGGACGATGCTCGGAGTGACACGACTCACGCAAGTGAGAGAAGGCCTCCGGAGTTCCGAGCTTCGCCGACGTTCGGAGATCAGAGACGCTGTCGCGTGGGCCAAGTTGTCGAAAATTAGGTGGGCCGGACACGTAATGCGCTTCGCAGACACCCGCTGGACGAGAGCCGTCACCGACTGGATTCCGCGGGATGTCAAGAGAACACCAGGACGCCCACCAACACGTTGGTCGGACTTCTTCGTGAAAGCCCTGAACGACCGCTATGACGCTATTCGTGTCCCTCGAGCGAGGAGGATCCATTGGAGCACTCTGGCACGCGAGAGGGACGAATGGAGAAGCTGCTGGCGCCCGCTCGAGCAATTCGATGATCAACGGGACGACAGGTGATACAGGTGATGGCTTTTTTCAATGTTCGATTTCGAACGAATAATTCGACTTTTTAAAACCATCTATGTTCGAATTGGATAGAATATTCGAGAATATAGAAATATCGAATATACAACTATTCAAAAAATTATTTGCGTAAATTGTTCAAATGGCTATTCGGATATATTCGTTCACGCACAACTATAGTACCTACAATAAAGCCCTCCAGAAGACTCACCATCTCGTCCGTACATGCCTCCAATTCCGTCCAATCCTTGCGGACCATCACATCCCTGCTCTCCTGGTGGTCCTGGTGGTCCCTTTGGTCCCATCGGTCCTCGTATACCCATGTCGCCCGGCTGGCCGTCATCTCCACGACGACCTGGTGGGCCCGGTGGCCCAGGCCTGCCTGGAGGTCCAGGCTTACAGGACTCACCCTCTGCATTCCTTCCCGGTTCACCATCTCTCCCAGGCCCTCCGGGCATACCCGGTTCTCCGGGATCTCCCATGGGTCCAGGTGGACCAGGTATTCCTGCCGTCGGTAAGATCACATAGCCATTCTCTCCTGGAGGGCCGTCATCTCCAGGAAATCCTATAATTCCGGGTGGCCCTGGCGGTCCAGGGCGACCTCTCGGACATAAAACACATGGACCAGCTGTATAGCCTCCAGGGCTCGCATAATATCCCGGGGAGCCTGCTCTTCCAGGAAGTCCGTTTAGGCCAGGTAAGCCTCTCTTACCGCGAGGACCTCGCGGACCCATAGGACATTTGTTGCTTGCCATAGAACATTGGCATGCCGGCTGCCATCCACCTGGAATGTACGGTAAGAGGATTTGTGATGAAGTCAAAAAATCAGAACTTTGATGGCAACAAAACATCGTTATTGGAAGAAAAACATTTGGATTCTTCGCTGCCGACATCTTATTATTTGCGAAGTCTACCGCTGAAGTAGAGGCGGATTCTTATTGGGCTGAACGAAATAAGGAAAAAGATCTTTCTATGTGTCAAAAGATGCAGTTTATGAAAAACGTCTTCTGCGATGGAGAAAGAATTCAACTGCAAAGCTCTAAACTCGTTGAGATGTCGTCCTACGCTTCCTCAGACGCTCGATGAACATGGAGAAGGACGAGCTGGACAGCAAGAGAAAAGCCGAACGGACTGCTTTCTGACTTCTGAAGGAGGCTAGTTACGGATCATACGACGGACCCCGACCAGCAAGCGAACCTTTTCGACCTGACTGCTCTCCCAGCGCTATATTACGCGGTATGTCAAAGTTTATAGGGATGACGAATAGGGTCCTAGAGCGATGTCTTCTGAAGTATAACCGATAACCGGCGAACTCAACATCGAGCCTTACTTTAGACTCATCGAATTTAGAGCCGATTATTGAAAATTTGCGGTACATTATGAAAGCATTGACTTGACCTTTTTGAATCTAACTGGAAGGCGGCGAACAAGGAGGTACCTGACATCTGGGGCTGTAGCATCTCGTAGAAGACCCTGGGATTTGCTGAATGATAAACCGTGCAGGCACGGTATCGTAGGTCCAGCTCGTAGATACGTTAAGAGTGATAGATTAGGGGCCGGATTCATCAACGAATTACGTAACTTTATTAGGGGGGGGGGCAAAAGTAATGAGACACCCCACGCCGTGTCCATATATCTCGTGGCTGGAGTCTGGTTTCGTGCTTGTTGTATTTGTATGTTTGTATGCTACTTACTGAAGCCCATCTGAAAAGTTACCACGTTCGCCCTTTCCAGAAGCATGCCAAAAACCCCAGCCTGTCTCATGCCGAAACCCCAGTCTGACGAGTCGACCTGTGTCGCGCAATTCTCCCCCAATTCCCAACCCCGAGCAGCCTGGGCTCAATATTCACGCTAGATGGGAAGTACGTCTTCTACCTTAACCCTGCCAAGCAGCGAGTCTGGGTGAGGCCTGGTGAATTGTTACCGACCTTCGTTCGGCGAGATGTTCACGGCGAGAAGCATCTTTGGAGCTTTTGGGTCTGCGCCCATGGATCGGTTTACCGGAAGCTGTTTCCCAAGAGCACCGCGATAAACTTCAAGGCCATGGTGAACAAAATAGAGGAGATGGGCGGGCGACTCGCTCTTATTCATTCGGAGCGCTTCAAGAAGGTTCTCCTCTTCGACAACGCCGCACCCCATCGGGAACAAGTAACCACGGATAAGCTTGGCCAGCTGGGCTACGTTCACATGCCTCACCCACCGTATTCGCTGGACATCTCTCCATGCAACTACCACTACTACTTGAGCCTACAGGACTTCCTAGTCGGAAGGGACACAAAAACCCAAGCAGTCCTTGACAACCATATCGAGCAGTTGATCAACACCAGGCTCAAGCAGTTCTGGAAGGATGGGATCAGGAAGTTGGCTGAGCGATGGCAGCAAGGTCCTTGCCCTTAATGGCAAATACACTCCTCAGCATCGTTGAGTTGTAATTGAGTTATAAGGAGATAAAGATTTTTTTTTCATTTTGTCTCATTACTTTTGCCCCCCCCCCCTAATAGCGGAGAATTGTAAGCGAAAGGCTCAGATAACGCGGCTTATCAAGCGATATGGTGAGCGATAAGCCGCGTTAGCTCAGCTTTTTGCTTACAAATCTCCGTTAAAGTCACGTAAGTCCTTGATGAATCCGGTCCTAGGTTGTCGGATTATAAATGCCGTTTTTGCTCAAAAAGAAAGTTTGCTACAAGGAAAGAATGAACATATCTTAATACAAGAAGTAATCTCCTTTATTATCAATGACATGCCGCCAA
The DNA here is from genome assembly GCA_947396885.1 of Heligmosomoides polygyrus polygyrus. NCBI lineage: Eukaryota > Metazoa > Nematoda > Chromadorea > Rhabditida > Heligmosomidae > Heligmosomoides > Heligmosomoides polygyrus. The sequence goes on along the minus strand of OX377201.1, from coordinate 7,025,768 downwards.
CATTCTCGCAAAAATGAATGCCTTTCTTGAAGAACTCCGTTGGCTGTGACTCTAAGAAGTTGGACATCCAAATTTCGACAGTTCTTGAAATCTTTCTCCGCCAAGGCGCGCTGCATCGACCGGAAAAGATGGTCGTCTGATGGCGCAAGGTCCGGGCTATAAGGCGGATGGGGCAGAAATTCCCAGCCCAACTTCTCAATTTTTTGCAGCGTGCGGTCGAGCGCTGTCCTGGAGGAAATTCGCAGTTGCTGTGTTCTCTCCTCGTTGACGCAGTGCTTGGTCCACGCGGCTCAGTAGTTCTTTGTAAAGGTCTGCCGTAACTGCTTAGCCTGGATCCAGCACCTCAAAATGCACCGGCCTCTACAGCTCCACCAAGCACAGAGCATGACTTTTTTCCGTGAATGTCTGGCTTCGTCCTTGTCTTCGGCACCTCACCGGGGCTCAACCATTACCGCGTTTTCGTGTGATATTGCCGTCGTGGATCCACTATCCGACTTCACGATGGAGTCATAGAAACCGCTGTTCTTGGTTCTGCGGATCAGAATTCCATCGATGGCAACTCGTGCTGCCTTGTTTGTGTCGCCGAGCTGATGTGCCCATTTTCCGCACCGATTTGACTGTCCGACTGCATGCAAACGATCGGACAGAGTGTGACAAACGAACATTTGTGCGAGCTCACGCGTACATAGTTCGTGTTGGATCCAACTCGACAGCTTCCTCTAATTCCTGGCCATCCACAACTTCAGGATGCCGTCGATGTTCTTCGTCTTCCAGGCTCTCATCAACGTCTCGTCTCATCGTCTCGAAACCATCGCTGGCATGGACGTAACGATGGAACTTCGTTACCAAATACTTCAGACAAGATGTGATGGGATTCTGCAGCAGTTGTTCCTTGCTTGAAGTCGTACAGTAAGCAGACCCGCATTCGGTACTTTTGCTCGATCATTGTTAATCTTAAAAAATCTTGAAAAAGTTAACGAATTGGAACGAAACTTTGGCGAAAGATGCCTTCGAAAACGCTTGTTAAACACGCAAAGTTACATGATCCAATAAATAACAATAGCAGGGAAATGGCAATTCGAAAGCGAGCGACATTTATAACCCGACAACCTAATAACAGCACGGATTTCTGATCATGAAAGACTGAGTGGGATTGCAGGACATTGTTTTCCCTTAATCCGTACCTTAGAAGATGTAAAGAGTCCGCGGCTTTGAGCTTAAGAAGAGATTTCAAGAGACAAGGTGATGGGTGCCTGCAGGCGAAAAGCTATTTCTCTCTATGATTTGTAAGCCAGACTAGGCGAAAGGGTGTCACTCAACCTGAATATGAATGCGGCTGTTTTCCGTGTCTTCCACCTCCCATCGATTTATGGATGCCCCTTCTGAGGCGATAGATGGACGACAGCAACGCATTCGATGCAGTGGTTGACTTCGCCGGAATGGTTAGTTCTGTGACGGCCTTCCATGCTTCTTTGGAGATCACCTGAATGGATGCCTACTCAGTCAGCGTTAGGAGTTGGTTAGGCTTAGTCTTCACCTAGTAGAAATGGGGCGAATTCGGATCTATCCTACTCGGTAGGGGGCAGTGCTAAGGAGACACTTAAGCCGAGCATCCCACGACACCGTCACCACAGTCCCTGAGGCAGCACAAGCTTTACCGTATTATTTTATTTATTTGTTTATTTATTTAAAGGATAAAGGATAAAGGACGGCGTTACTCAATCCCTTCTGGGATGCGCCAGCGCATTCTACTTCTACGGGATGTCGTGGAGGCGACATGAATGCGTATTTGGCCATACAATGACTTGCGGTGGCCAGCCGATGGACAAGTCAGCGCTTTATCCTTTCCAGACAAGTCTGGTACCAATTCACCGACCCCGGAGGGATGGAAGACTTGGTTGGCCTGGGCGTGAAATCCGAACCAGGAACCTGGTATCGGGTGCACGCGACAGTCGCGCCTTCTTCGACTGCGCTACACGCGCCCTCATTTATTTAAAGACGTGGGACCAAACCACACGTTGAAACAAAAGAAAAAATGGAACCAGAGATTAAATATGAACGGAACGCCATCAACATATGTTCTTGAACAATAATTGCTGCTTGTGGACGATTATTCTGCAAGACCAAAAAACAGCGACAAACATAACAGACATATCGAATCTACTCCCCAGTTTTTCTTTTCCTAAGAAGTTTCGGAAGGTTTGCAGAGGTAAATAGCACGACATTTTATCACAATCTAGGAATGAGTTAAACTCCTTAAGGTTTCTATAGGCAAAGAAGTTTGATCTAATCTTTGTTCTTACCACTGGAATATATAACCTTAATTTTCTCCTTTTGAATCGATTTAGGAGAACGCCTGGATCTATAGAGATCCTTTGAGCCAAAATGTTAAACACCACAGTGAGATCTGCCATCCTCCACTTGCTATATAACGTTGTAAGTTTAAGAATTTTTGCCCTTTCAAATCCATTAGGCAGCTGCCTGTAATCTAGTCCAAAACACATTCTAAATAACCTTCGTGTAAAACTGTTTTAAACGCTTTCTACGATCTGAATGTCACATTTTTTGCAGGGATTCCAGACAGTTATTACAAACTCTGGGCGCATGCAGCGCAGCCGGAGGAGGCGCCGGTTGTCGCGTGCACCCGATACCAGGTCCCTGGTTCGGATTTCCCGCCCAAGCCTGCCAAGCTTTCCATCCCTCCGGGGTCGGTGAATTGGTATCAGACTTGTCTGGGAAGGATAGAGCGCTGACTTGTTCATCGGCTGGCCACCGCAAGTCATTGTATGGCCAAATACGCATTCAACTCGCCTCCACGACATCCCGTAGAAGTAGAATGCGTGGCGCATTCCAAAAGGGATTGAGTAACGTTGTCCTTTATCCTTTTTTATCCTTTTATTACAAACTCCATTACAGGTCGAACATAGGTATTATAGGCTCTAAGTAAGAGTAAATTGACTCCAGGGTCCTTCGTTTTCAGAACCCTGAAAAGAATGTAGGTGCATTTGTTGGCCTTCTTCGTGTGAATTCGATAGAAGCTGCTGAAATCGAGGTCCCGCGTGATTTGAAAGCCTACGTCTCGAAGTTCCTCTACAGGTGTGAGACTTCTGGACTGCAGTTTGTATGCGAATGACGGCCCCTTACCAATAACCATGTAGTTTCTTCTCTCCGTAGACAACGACAGCTGCCACTGCCTAGACTACTGGTCCATATAGTCAATTGCCGCTTGCATATCCCTAGTTTCTTGGGGCTCTCTAATACATTTATAGATCTTGGTGTCATTTGCATACATTTTGCAGACTAGACCAAAACGAGAATTGCAGTTGATAGTTCATATGTGTATATCAGGGCGCGTGTAGCACAGTCGGAGGAGGAGCCGACTGTCCCGCACACGCGATTTCTAATTCGGATTTCCCGCCCAGGCCAACCAAGCCTTCCATCCCTCCGGTGTGGCTGACTGGTACCAGACTTGCCTGGGAAGGATAGAGCGCTGACTTGTTCATCGGCTGGCCACCGCAAGTCATTGTATGGCCAAATACGCGTTCATGTCGCCTCCACGATATCCCGTGGAAGAAGAATGCGTGGCGCATCCGAAAAGGAATTGAATGACGCCGTCCTTTATCCTTATCCTTATGTGTATATCACAAATAGCAGGAGAGACAATACTCCATCCTGAAGTACACCTCTGCATGCCCAAAAAGTAATGGAAAATTCATCTCCAACCGAATTTGATATGTTCGCCCTGAAGGAAAATCCACGGTCCATTTTATAACCACAGGATGTATTCCTGTAATTTTTATTTTTAAGAGAAGCTTAGTCACAGAAACTTTGTCATATACCTTAGTAGAGTCAAAATACAAGACATCCGTATGATATTTGTCTTCAACAGCCCTTGACCAGTCATTCATTGCAGTGAGAATAGCAGTCTCAGGAGAGCTCCCTTTTGAGAAACCAAATTGGCTCTCAGAGACTATATCGTTTTCCGAAGGATGTTGCACGACATGTTTCTCCACGATCTTCTCAATGGTCCTAGCAAACACTGATCATCTGGCAGTTTAGGACAAATTCAAGGGCAGGGACCCGGGAACCAAACACGCGCATGCCCTCCTCCGACTAGGATAGATCCGGCGAAGCCTTCCAACAAGAAAAGGTTCCCAACTCATGGTGAGCTTTTGCAATGCTATTTTGGCAGGATGTAGAACCCTGTGAGTGGAGTTCAGAACCACAGTTAGTTTTGCTGAACACTTCTTTAAAGACGGAAATGGAGGTCTGAAAACGTGCGCGCAACTATTATCAATCACTACGACACCCAACTAGATGTGCCTCGGTGGCGCAGTCGGTAACACTGCCGCCTCGTAGGAGCACACCGGCGGACTTTTCAATTCGAGTCCGAGTGCTGCCTTCTTTTTTGCACGTATTAGTTTGTTGTTATTTACTACGTTTCTCTTGATCACAGGAGGCAATTTTAGACCATCAACGCTTACAACAAACCAAGGCTGTCTGTTCGCTCCTTCATATGTGCTAGTTGTTCAATTATTCATATCTGCACCATATCATTTCTCTGAGCATGAAAAGTCTTATACATTACTAAATTAAAAGTCCTATATTACTATTTCCCTTTTAGCCAACAGCTAGGGTACAAAACTGAAACGACACAAACGCTTGTCACACCAGCAGCACCTTACAGAAGCCAGTGAGGAACAATCTTTTCCCTGGAAAGGAACGACCACTTCTCCTTCGTTGACCGCGTAATTTGTGGGTGTAGAGAAGAGTCACGGGTGAGCATCAACGTAACCAGCTGCCACCAACGCGTATGACAGGCACGGCCGAAGCACCGGAGCGCAGAACTGTCGGTGGGACTGGCTTATAATCAGCAATCAAAAGAAAAGTCACGGGTGGTATCCTTTTTGTATAATATTTTATCCCAGTTACCTACTTTTGATAAACCGTCTCGGCTGCATGTAACATATTCCGGATGGCCTCTAACCTGCTACCTCTAACCTGCGCCGCCTCTTCTTCCTGACAGTCGATATATCTTCATAAATGGCGTCCAGGAGGAGTCTTTCTTATGGTATCCGCAGGCTCTCTCTTGTCGGAGAAGTGAGATCCGGTTTGAAGGTGGAAAGTATGTAGTCGGCCGACAATACGTTCAGATGAGAACGACATTTTTAGTGCACTTATGCACCGATATGGCCCAGGTTCATAATGCTCAGCAGTAAGATGAGCGTTGTCTGCAATTATTTGTCTGCAATTACAGCATGGCGCGTGTAGCGCAGTCGGAGGAGGCGCGACTGCCGCGTGCACCCGATACCAGGTTCCTGGTTCGGATTTCCCGCCCAGGCCAACCAAGCCTTCCATCCCTCCGGGGTCGGTGAAATGGTACCAGACTTGTCTGGGAAGGATAAAGCGCTGACTTGTTCATCGGCTGGCCACCGCAAGTCATTATATGGCCAAATACGCATTCAACTCGCCTCCACGACATCCCGCAGAAGTAAAATGCGTGGCGCATCCCAAAGGAGATTGAATAACGCCGTCCTTTATCTGCGTTACAGAAATCATTCTGGCATGGAAAGGATCTGGGTTCGAATCCGCATTGGGACAATGGTTCCGCGCAAAAGCTCAAAACACCAGGGAAGTTCCGAATGTAACACTGCTGTATATCTTAAGAAACAGACAATGATGGAGACGGATATGAGGACGACTGTGCCCGAGAAGGCGTCAAATCAAGCCGGCGCTGTTCATTCAGCGAAAGGTTTTTCTGCCAGCAGCGACACGAGTCCAATTAAGATGAGCGTTGTCTACAATTATTTGTCTGCAATTACAGCATGGCGCGTGTAGCGCAGTCGGAGGAGGCGCGACCGCCGCGTGCACCCGATACCAGGTTCCTGGTTCGGATTTCACGCCCAGGCCAACCAAGCCTTCCATCCCTCCGGGGTCGGTGAATTGGTACCAGACTTGTCTGGGAAGGATAAAGCGCTGACTTGTTCATCGGCTGGCCACCGCAAGTCATTGTATGGCCAAATACGCATTCATGTCGCCTCCACGACATCCCATAGAAGTAGAATGCGCTGGCGCATCCCAGAAGGGATTGAGTACGCCGTCCTTTATCCTTTATCCTTATCCTAATTACAGCATCGTTGGTGATACAGTATGATATGGTAGTGATACGGATATGCATAGTTGAAAAACTAGCACATATATGAAAGCGCAAATATGTAGAGAGCCTTGGTTTGTTGTAAGTATTGGTGGTCTAAAATTGGCTCCTAAGATCATTAGAAAGTGTTATAACAATAAACTAATACGTGCAAAAGTGATGGCAGCCCTCGGACCCGAACTGAAAATCCGCCGGTGTCCTCCTACGAGGCGGCAGTGTTGCCGGCTGCGCCACGTAAGCACATCTCGTTGGGTGTCGTAGGGGTTGATAATAGTTGCGCGCACGCTTTCAGACCTATTTTTCAGGTGTTTAAAGAAGTGCTCAGCAAAACCTAACTGTGGTTCTGGACTCCACTCACAGGGCCCTACATCCTGCCAAAATAGCATCGCAAAAGCTCACCATGAGTTGGGAACCTTTCCTTCTAATCCTGCAAACTGTTGCCCACTGTCATAGGGAAACTGGTAGAAGCAAACAGCAGACCTCAAACTCGTTCATGTCGCTCATCGCTTCGTCGTAGAAGTCGCTCATGTCGGCGAACATGTAAGCGGTCGCCATCAGGCAGACGACGACGACGACCGCCGAGGTGGCGACGGCGCATGTCGCCGCCGCTTTCGCGTGCATCGCCGTAGATGAACGGGGCTCGCAGCGATTCATTCTCGCCTTAAATCGAAACCCATTAGGCCTGTCCTTGGCGTGTCGACCTTTGCTCAATCATCTACAGTACCTGAGCGAGCGACGTGGCCATTCCATCAGTGGTTCAGCTATCCATCCATCGTGAAAAGGCTTTTTTCCACCTTTGTAACGGCCGTCCAGCTAGATGCAACTGAAACCGAACGTTTTTTTTCTCTTGCGCGACAGTGAATGATAATTTTGGGATAATTTTCTGAGAACAAGGAACGTGCTGTTCACCACGACTGAAAGGAGACTGCGCTGTTTTGTCGTTTCAGAAAACGAAGGCTGTGGCTGTTTGCTGTTAAATAAAGGATAAAGGTTAGGATAAAGGACGGCGTTATTCAATCTCTTTTGGGATGCGCCACGCATTCTACTTCTACTGGATGTCGTGGAGGCGAGTTGAATGCGTATTTGGCCATACTTGCGGTGGCCAGCCGATGATCACGTTAGCGCCCTAACCTTCCCAGACAGGTCTGGTACCAATTCACCGACCCCCGAGGGATGGAAGGCTTGGTTGGCCTGGGCGGGAAATCCGAATTAAGGACTGATGGCGGCCTACCTCGGTCTTCATCTTCGAAACCTTCATCTCCAGTTCGAAACCTTTGATCAAGCCATTGACGAATGGTGCATTCCTTAGCTTAGCCCGTTCCTAGCCCAAATGCAGCGTTGATGTTGCGGGCCGCTTCAGCTGCACTGATACCAAGTTTGGATTCGTAGAGAAAAATGTAGCGAAAATTGCGTTCAGAAACGGCAGAGCTCAAAATTGGGGAACATTTATGATCTAAACAAAATTCGAAGAATGGTTAAAGGAAGCATGAACTTGGCTTCCGAATGGTATATAACACTTTGAGGTGTAAAACATGCTTAATTGGAAAAATTACTCCAATAATAATAAATGCAAAACGCACATTTATTTCCAGACAACCTAATAAAACATAAGAAAATATAGAATTTCATAGAGATAAGGAAAGGTGTAAAGTGTTAATTTTTTATTGTAAATGAATAAATAAATCTACGATATATGATATAAAACACATAAGAAAGTTCGCTTCGCCACTGTCTTCAAGCGAACCTTTGTGCGGTGCTCCTACCGAGGTTCTTCAGTGAAGAAGAGGCGCATATTTTCAGATAAAATCTGTCTATATGAGAAGAGAATGATGAATACGAAAATAGTAGGAAGATAAGACGAACAAAGATGTAAAATAAAGGAAAGAAGACTAGGAAAAACAGCCAGACACAATTTAAGAAGATGAGTGAACAGTGGACATAGATGAGTAGAAGATAACATGTTAATTAAATAAACAATTGGATATAGTTTTAGCAAGTAATGTTAAATAGTATGAAATATTGAAATTATAAGTATAAGTATAAGTTTATGTATTACGTTGCTTAAGGCAAAAATATGACCAAAAGTGACTAATTGAAATTCTATCTTCTTCTTCTTCTTCAGCGTTTGTCCCGCTTCGTAGCGGGGTCCGCTATTCTGGTGTCATGACGCCACCTTTCCCGATCCAGCGCTAGATCGGGGTGGACACCAGCTACTTTCAAGTCCGTATGTAACGTATCAGCCCAGCGCTGCTTCGGGCGCCCTCTAGGCCGCTTTCCTATTACCTCGAAGTTAAGGCCTATCTTGCGGACGCTGTCCTCTTCTCCACGCAGAACGTGGCCGTACCATCGTAAGCGAGCTTCGCGCATCTTGTCAGTTATCGGCGCGACACCGAACTTCTCCCGAATAGCATCGTTTCGGATGCGGTCCATGCGCGTGACTCCCGCCGTCCAGCGCAGCATCTTCGTCTCCATGACGCTGAGGCGCGTTTCAACTTCCTTGGTCGCTGGCCAACACTCAGCGCCGTACATCGCTACCGGCCGGACGACTGCCCTGTAGATCTTCGACTTAAAGCGCTCTGGTATCTTCTTGTCGCAGAGCACCCCAGTCAACAAGCGCCACTTGGACCAAGCTGCACTCACGCGTGAATTCACTTCGACCATCAGTTTGCAGTCAGACGCGACTGCTGATCTCAGGTACTTAAAGACCGCAGTGCGTGGAAGCTCGATGCCGTTAACCTTGATGGAGCTGGACTCGGTAACGTCCGTCGTTAAATACTCGGTCTTCTTCACGTTCAATCTGAGTCCAAACCGCTCCAAGCGATCACACCAAGCTTGCAACTCTCGCTCGAGTTCTCCTTTATCTTCGCTAGCGAGCATCACGTCATCGGCATAAAGCAACGTCCAAGATCTCGTGTGATGGCATCCATGACGACAACAAAGAGGAGTGGGGAAAGCGCAGAACCCTGGTGTACTCCGACAGAGATGGGAAACTCCATCGAGGTCCCAGCTGCAGCTTGAACTCGACTCTTTGGACAAGAGTAGAGAATTCGCACCCACTCTATGAGCTCTTCAGGAACTCCATGTTGACGCAGGGCGTACCATATCACTTCACGCGGTACGCGGTGAAAGGCCTTCTCCAAGTCGAGAAAGGCGATATGCACTGGCTTCTGTTTCTCGCGATGCTTCTCTATCAGGAGGCGGACGGCATGTATGGCATCAACGGTGCCACAGCCAGCCACGAAGCCGCACTGATTGCTGGAAAGCTGGACGATGTCCCGAATTCGTCCATCGACAACTCGCTCAAAGATCTTCATGCTGTGCGAAAGCAAGCGAATCGGACGGTAATTGGAGCAGTCTGCAGGTCTGCCCTTCTTCTTCCAAATTGGAATCGTCGTACTTTGACGCCAACACTCAGGCACTTTCCTCTCCGCCACAACCTGATTAAAGAACTTCGCCAACCACTCAGCAGGGTACCAGTACTTGGACTTCCACAAATCAGCTGCCACGTCATCGGGCCCAGTCGCTTTGCCTGGCCTCATCTTCTTCAAAGCCGCTTCAATCTCCTCCACGGTGATCTTCTGAACGGGGCCGTGGGTTGGAGCCGTGGAAGGGATGGCTGGATGAGGAAATTCTACTGTAGAGATTTCCTCAAAGTAGTCGCGCCACCGCTTCAATGCCTTCTTGCGATCCGTAAGAAGATGGCCATTCTCATTATTGATGCCGATTCTGACTGAATGCCGACTAATTGAAATTCTATAATAATAACAATAACAAAACATTAATTATCATCATTATTATATTATCATTATCATTATAAAACATTTATATTATTATTGTAAATTAATACAGATACAGATACTAAATATTGTAGACCAGAAACATTTATGTCAGATCACTAGTATCCTTGTGTGATGCGGGCAAGATAATTCATCGGCTAGACAAATATATGCGTACCTTTTTGGATAGAATAAAGGATAAAGGACGATGTTACTCAATTCCTTTTAGGATGCGCCACGCATTATATCTTTACGGGACGCCGTGGAGGCGATTTGAATGCGTATTTGGCCATACAATGGCTTGTGGTGGCTAGCCGATGAACAAGTCAGCGCTTTATCCTTCCCAGACAAGTCTGCTACCAATTCACCGACCGCGGAGGGATGGAAGGCTTGATTGTCCTGGGCGGGAAATCCGAACCAGGAACCTGGTATCGGGTGCAGGTGACAGTCAGCGCCTCCTCCGACTGCGCTACACGCGCCCCACCTTTTTAATGGCAGTCAATTTTTATAAATTGTGCATGGCTGTATTTTCTATAAACAACAGTTGTCTAACTGGACCTCGAAAGTGCCTTGCCGTAGGGTACCAGATACTAGATAGAAGTCAATGCGTGAGCCAAAAACGCTTTCAAATTGCTTCCAGAATAGCACGTAAAAAGTAGGACGCAGAATGGCGCATCTTGCGAAGGGGCTGACTAATCCCCACCTTCATCCTTTATCATATTAAAAGTAAAAACATCGCCAGTGAAGTCGTTGTGGAGACTCAAGTAAAGCAATGGCAACGCAAACTATTCCATGGCTCCTACGATTAGGACGCATCCAAAAGATCATTTCTCTCTTCTTCTCTTTCACTGGGCAGGATCACGTCAACCACTCGTTCATCAGAATATCTTCTTCATAGATAGTTTCGCCTGGACCAGTTTCGCCTGAACCGCTATCATTCTTTTCGCTGTGCACATAGTTTAGTATCAGGGAAGTCACGTGTCATTTGCTGAAACGTTAACTGATATTGTGCTCGATCGGGATCCAGCAACGACTCCAATCGTCCTTGTCTAATACAAGGTAGTCTAGTGAGTAGCCCTTGGCTTAAGAAGGGCTTTCGTGGAGGATAACAAAACGGTTCCCTATGTAGAGCGTCCAATGACCTTTTGGCATGTGCGAAATCCAATTAGCTCCAATTAATTGATTAATTCCTAATTTTCGTGCACTTGGTCCATGCGACAGCGCTTCTGATCTTCGAACGTCGACGAAGCTCGGAACTCCGGAGGCCTTCTCTCACTTGCCTAAGGCGTGTCACTCCGAGCATCGTCCTCTCGATTCCACGCGCTACGTTGGTCGCGTGTTCATCCTGCCTTCGCATGGCCCAGGTCTCTGGACGTATGTAGGGGCAGGAAGAACAGTGGAGTCGAATAGACGGCATGGAGCCGGATAAGTGGTACATAAAAAATTCTGTGCGTCAAATTCTTTACCGGAAAATTATCGTTAAATTTCCAGCAATTCATTAAATTTTGTAAAAATACAAATAGTTACAAACCTTTGTTTCAAGCGAAAAAATTAAGAAAACCTAATACGCTTCAGCTAAAGTTCAGGAAATGGAGTGCGACACTTCAATGTACAATAATCAATTCAACATCAACAAACACAGAAAAATAAGCAAACCTTCAGCAGCAAATTATCTACAGGGTGTGCAATAAAACAGGTATGGAATTCAGTATCATCATCGACAAGGCATCTTAAAATATTAGGTTGTCCCATAAGTCCCCGCCGTTTTTTCAACGATTCACTGCAGATTTCGCCGGCGGTCTCTTACATAGCGCTGCATAGCTTTCGAAAGAGAATGAATAGTTCTATCAGACCGTGTTGTGCATTTCTTTTTTCATTATGAACTTTGTCAATTTTTAGGTCGTTGAAGTGAAAAGTGAAAAAGTAGCCATTTGCGCACTTGTTCTCTCCGCTTAGGTTTGTAATTTTTGCGCAGTTTTTTATAGCATTTGAAAGACAATGTTCTGTACTACAAGAATATGTGTTGGTCCTATTTTCTCACTTGCCCCTTATTGATTTTTAGTCCATCAAATTGGGAATTCCGACTTTTCCGTCCGAATTTTGACCAAAACTCCGGTTCTGTGGTTGGACTTTTTTGCTTGTTGTCATATGTCGTTTGGAAGAGGATGTCTTGCTCAGTAAGAATTTGTGTCGCGTTTATTGGCTCCCGCTGATTTCTGTCGAATATCAACAACTGAAGAAGGAGAAGGAGTTGTTGGTGAAGACGATTTTTCTCTTTTTGGCATTTTGTTGACATTCAGTAGAAATCAATAAACGCGACACATATTCTTATAGAGCAAGACACTTTCTTGCGAATGACATATAACACCGACCCAAAAAGTCCTACCACAGAGCAGGAGCTGTCGGCAAAACAACCATCCTCCTTCGGACGTCCCAATTTGATGGCCTAAAAATCAATAAAGGACAAGTGAGAAAATAGGACCAACACATATTCTTGTAGAACAGAACATTTCTTCTAAATGCTGTAAAAAACTGCGCGAAAAATTACAAACCTAGGCGGGGAGAACAAGTGCGCAAATGGCTACTTTTCACTTTTCACTTTTCATTTAAACGACCTAAAAATTGACAAAATTCATGATGAAAAAAGAAATGCAATACACGCTCTGATAGAGCAAATCATTCTCTTTTGAATGCTGTATAGCACTACGCAACAGACCGCCAACGAAATCTGCAATGAATCGTTGAAAAAAACGGCGGAGACTTATGGGACAACCTAATATTAGGGCAGCAGCCGACCGCTTGCGGCATTTCAGACGCTGGTAAAAATCTAGGAATTGGGCCGGACCAAAATCAAGCAGCTACCATACACTTTGGACACTGTTCCGTCTGTCTGCCATCTGCTTCGATCGACGGATCACTTCCTCCATGGCAGGCGTCGATGAGGTCGCGGCAGTGGTACACGACTTCTTCAGGTGGAAACCGCCCAAACTCTACAGAGATGGAACCCAATCAGTGCATGAAAAGCGGAAGAAACTAATTGAGAACAACGGCAACTACTTAGTTTAAGTCAATCATTTTTATTTTGTGGTATAATCTTATTTTCGCTGGAAGTCAAATTTTGTTGCAAAATTTATGACTCAACCTAACACTTCTACGGGATGACGTGGAGGCGATGTAAGTGCGTTTTAGGCATGAAGTGACTTACGGTGGCCAGCCGATGAACAACTCAGCACAACGCCTTATCCTTTACAGACTAGTCTGCTACTCATTCGCCACCCCGATTGAATGAAGGCTTGGCTGGCCTTGGCGGGAAATTTGAACCAGGAGCCTGGTATCGGGTGCACGCGACAGGCACGACCTCCACCGACTGCACTACACGTGCCCAAAGTAAGGAAAGCCATTCCGAACCACGTTAAGTAATTAAACGCTCAGTATCATTGGAACTCGTTAGAAGTGGTATATGTCGCGTAGGTGAGCAGCATTGGTCGGTGGAAACGCCTAAACCAATCAGACCGCATTGAATGGGCATGCCGTTCAGAGAGGGCGTATTCAGTAGGTACCTCGGTGGTCTAGAATGTGTTTTCGAACTGTGCTCTGTTTGGTTATTATTGGCTGGAGCACTCCCACCTACCAATGCTGCCCACCTACGCGACATGTACCTTAGAAGTTAGTGCAGACGTTCGAAGAAGAAATTATTAGATGAACGAGGTGTGTGCGGAAAGGCTTCTCCAGAAACCACATGAGTAGCTATACAATTCGAATTGTTCTTTTGTTCACCCAGTTGGCCACAGCTACGTGGTTCCTGGAACAAAGGGTACTGCTCGCAACTGTTCGTATCAGTCGTTATCGACCTATTTTACAAAAAAGTCGGCACAACCACGCCTATAACAGACCACCGAACAGTGTGTACCGGACTTTTTAGGTATCAGGTCACACTTAGAAAACGTTTTAGGAGTTTACACTTGTCAAAATCGAAGATGAACGCTCTTGGTCACGCGGAACCCGTCTGTCACCGTAACTTATGATGATTAGTTTAGAGAGGGGTTTTTCCGCGGTATAGGTATGGAGCGAACAACAAGGCTGATGTATTTTCTTCCTCCTCAGAAACTTATGGAATGTTGAGTTTCTGTAATAAAACCACTGTTCTGTCGCCTCGGAAGCCTAGATCTCTTCATAAAAGATAAATGGGTAAAGGAAGGCGTTATTCAATCCCTTTTGGGATGCGCCACGCATTCTACATACTTCTACGGGATGTCGTGGAGGATTTGAAAGCGTATTTGGCCATACAACGACTTGCGGTGGCCAGCCGATGAACAAGTTAGGGCTTTCCTGTCGTCGTCGCCCAGACAAGTCAGGTGCCAATTCACCGACCCCGGAGCAATAGAAGGCTCGTTGGCTCGGGAAATCCGAACCAGAAACCTGGTATCAGGTGAACGCGACAGGCGGCACCTCCTCCGACTGCCCCACACGTGCCCCAATCCTTCCATAGGAACTTCGTGTATATGCACATACGAAAAGCATTAAAAGGATAAGGGTGAAGGCTGAAACTCAACGTTAATGAGCCTTTGGAATGCGCCATGAATTCTACTTCTACGGGATATCGAGAAGGTAATTTGAATGCGTATTTCACCTATACGATAATATATGGAGGACAGTCGATGGAGAAGAAAGTTTTTATACTTCCCAGATTAGTCTGGACCAATGCCAAGTGGATTGGAAGGCTTGAATGTGCTAGCAAACAACCAAAAAATTAACAAATTAAAAAAGTCAAAATTTATGTATTCACTCATAATAGAAGTTCGCGCCAACCACTCATTAGTCATTCCATTTATCAGAAACTTTTCTTAACAAACGCCAATTTCGTTCCTATAGAAGTGCACAATGCAGTAAATGAGAAGGACATTTTCAAATTAATGCGTAATATCTGAAGTTAAAGTGCCAACCCTGACTGAATTAGAAAATTCACGAGACTGTTACTTGATGTTAACAGCCTCGTGCAGAACAAAAATTGCTTACTCGCTTAGCCTATTTCACAAACATTAGAGAACACTTTTAATTAGAGCTTGACCTTATTATCTCAACAGTCTCAGAATTCAATTATTTATTCCAAAAAGAAAAAAGGGGCGCGTGGAGCGCAGTCGGAGGAGGCGCCGGCTGTAGCCTGCACCCGATACCAGGTTCCCGGTTCGGATTTCCCGTCCAGGCCAACCAAGCCTTCCATCAGTCCGGGGTCGGTGAGTTGGTACCAGACTTGTCTGGGAAGGATAAATCGCTGACTTGTTCATCGACTGGCCACCGCAAGTCATTGTGTGGCCAAATACGCATCCATCTCGCCTCCACGACATAGAAGTAGAATGCGTGGCGCATCCCAAAGGGTATTGAATAACGCCGTCTTTCATCCTTTTATTCCAAAAAGAATGTCGGATTTGAGCCGCTGAAACACGTTGAAACTGAAACACCTCCCCCAGTTTTTTGTTCTTCAGCTCTTTGTCACAAAGCGCATGGATTAACAATTTTTTTATATATTTGTATCACAATTGTGTGCATAGAAAACAATATGGACACAGTATACTTATAATAATAATAATAATAATAATAATAATAAAAGGATAAAGGGCGTTAATCAATCCCTGCTGGGATGCACCAGCGCATTCTATTATACTTCTACGGGATGTCGTGGAGGCGACATGAATGCGTATTTGACCATACAGTGACTTGCGGTGGCCAGCCGATGAACAAGTCCGCGCTTTATCAGCCCAGACAAGTCTGGTACCAATTCACCGACCCCGGATGGATGGAAGGCTTGGTTAGCCTGGGCGGGAAATCCGAACCAGCAACCTGGTATCGGGTGCACGCGACCGTCGGTGCGTCCTCCGACTGCGCTACACGCGCCCAATAATAATAATAATAACAATTTATTACGTGGTATAAGACAATATACTTACAGACACTCACTTACTATACTTACAAAGAAAGGGGCTGAAGCATATGTCTGAACGGAGGGAGCGAGTCATAAAGGAAGAATCCGCACACCTTAATTAGTATCAATACGTGTTTCATTTGTGACAATTCGTTAAACCGAAGGAGTAGGGGGACCTTCAAGTTACAATGGAATCGGCGCCTCACGAGTTCGGGGATCTTGTACGCCCGCGATGCTCGTGCGGCCAACCGGCTTTGTTCCTTCATGAGAGGGAGGTTTTAGGTTCTGAGCTGTCATAACGATGTTTTGTTGCGATCAAAACTTCTAGCGCCAGGCGGGACTCGAACCCGCACCTCCCTCTAACCGGGCGGGAATGCTCTACGCCATTACACCACCGGCGCCGTTTGATCGAACGCAACATCCACACCTCGTGGGACCGATCAGCACCCACCCGTATCCGGGATGAGCTGCCGCTGATATCAGCATGGAACATGACAGCTCACAACCTCGATACCAGCCACTTGAGGCTTAATGAAACTGATTTGAATCGTTTTAGGTTCTATTCTGCTGTGCTGTTGTAATTTCACATTTTATCTGATTGACTGGATTTGAAGGATTCTGACGTTTTTCAGAGGCTTTTGCCTAATTTTCCATCCGCAAGCTGTGGTATTCAACATGATGATTTAAGAATGTTCAACACCAGTGACACACAGGTACAAAATGGATGAAGCAGCACTGAGCACAATACGGGCAGCATAGAAAAAATACCCACAGAATATTTCCCTCCATGGACCTATGACCTCGGAAAAACCATCCTGCCCTGATTTTCAAGAGAGACCAGAATGTGACGTCCGAGGTGGTTCGAATGAGAAACGAGGTCTGTGGATCCAGCAAACTGACCTAAACGGTCATCGATACACTCTTTCCCTCATCTTTGCTTGTCACCTAAAATTAAAGGTCTGCTGAAGGTTTTCTAAAACCTAACACCTTCAGTGTCGTTCGTGTAGGATCCAGTTGCCTCACGCTGAAGTGCGATTCACCTTTAGACAAGGAGCCTTCGAGGGAGAAACCAAGCTAGCTGAACGATGGCCAGCATACTCAAGGACTTAGAGCACCTCGTCAACTCGAAGCTGACGAAGACAAACAGCTGGAAGTGATAGAATAAGAAGAAGATTGGGATCCGCAAGATGAACTGATAAACGTGGAAAGCCTAGCAAGCAGTGGAAATATAATATGTTTTCGGGTGGAACTCTTGCTTCAGAAGAAAGGATGCGTCTTCAATTGAATTTCACCTCTGAAGCCGATGTCATTGGCCAGATGTCATTTGTGATGTTGAATAGCTTTCTCATTGACTTTGCTTAAAAAACCGGTCAGTAATAAATAAGACGTAAGAAAGTTACTCTCCACAGCATACAGCTGAAAAATTACGCTAAAAACGTCCAAAAATAGTGTAGACGTTAGGATCACTCAAATGTCAACCAATCAGTTGAAATGTAAAAGTGCCGCAGCGCAAAAAACCGATTCTACCTCGCATGAAGCAACGTCATTATCCACTGCGCCCCGAGCCGCTTGCATGTAGAGGCACCGCGGACTTACAAGACTCCCAAACTCGTGATGTGACGTACGACGTCAAGGACCCCCATTGGACCCCATTGTGACTCCTTGGGTTTAACGACTTGGCAAAAATAGACACATTTTTATACTAAATGAGGAGGCGGGATTCTCCCTATATGACTCGCTCTCCCCGTTCAGACATACGCTTGTGACCCTTTGCTTGTTAGAGGAACAACGTGAGAACAAGTGTAAACCTCAACAACTGAAAACTTTAAGTTCAGTATTGAAGAGTGGAGCACGTGGTGCGGAGTCAGAGGAGGAGCCGGCTATCAGGTTCCTGGCCCAGATTTCCCGCCCGGGCCTTCGAAGCATTCCGTATCTCTGGGGTTGGTACCGGACTTGTCTGGGGAGGATAAAGCGCTGACTTGTTCATCTGGCCACCAAAAGTCGTTGTATACCAAATACACATTCAAATCGCTACTACATCTTGTAGAAATAAAATGCGTGGCGCATCCCAGAAGGGATTGAGCAGCGCCGTCCTTTATTCTTATCCTTTATTGAAGAGTAACGACGAGACATGCTGAAAAAAAGTAAATAAATTATAGGTTCTCTTAATTAGTTTGGCTGCTTGTTGCCAGGATTTCCATGTATGAAAATGAAATTAATAAAAATAAATTATAATATAACGGAACAGCTATGAACTGGCTGGAACAGTGACAGACTGATGAAGAGGAGCAGTGGCCCGTCAAACACTTCAGCTCGCACGAGAATAACGACACCGGATACCAAACTTATTAGGTTGTAACGAAATAAATGGCACTGAACCACTCTAAATTTAAACAGTTAATATCTCGGCTTGTAGAAAAGTTTATTAATCGAAATAAAAACAATCTGATTCTACACATCTTTGCCAACGTGACACAAGCTTTTTTATCTCAGTAGCATAAAAATCAGAAGTTCTGGGATTGACGAAATCTTCGAAGGCACTTTGGCATCCTGTTAGTATTTGAATATTTTTCCTACAAAGAAGTCGCCAAGATGCTTGAAGAGATGGTAGTCTGTTGGGGAGAGGTCGGGGGAAAACGGAGGATGTGGCAGAGTTTCAATGCTCAGCTCATTCAATTTCTGCAACGTCATTCGTGCTACATGGGGGGCGAGCATTGTCGTGCAGAAGGAGAACTCGCCTTCGGTTTACCAAGGCCGGCCGGATATCCTTCAACTTTTTCATCATTTCTTCAATTTCAATGCAGTACTTCTCTGCCGTGATGGATTCACCGGGAGGGAAGAAGCTGTGGTGAATAATTCCCAGCGAACACCACCATACTGTCACCATTACTTTCTTTCGGTGCAATTCCGGCTTCGCAAAAACCTTGGGGCTCTCATCGCTGTCCACCCACTGTGCCGATCGTCGCCTGTTGTCGTACATTATCCATTTCTCGTCACAGGTTACGATGCGATCAAGGAATTGGTCCGTTTCGTTCCGTAGAAGCAGTGCGGACGAGATCTCATATCGTCGGTTTCTTTGCTCCTCAGACAGCTCGTGAGGCACCCATCTTTCCAGCTTTTTGGTCTTTTCAATTTCCTTCAGATGCCGGGCAGCTGCGTTGTGACTGACGCCAAAAACCTTCGCTATCTCCCTGGTACCTTTGTGTGGATCCTCCCCTACCACATCTCTCAGCTTGTCCTCATCAACATCACTATGCCTCCCACGACCTTCATGTCCTTCCAAGCTCTCATCTCCATTTCGGAACTTCTGATACCAACGATACGCTGTACGAATTGTGGAACATCCTTGACCGAATGCGGCGTTGATCTTCTCGTCCGCCTCCTTAGCTGTAGTGCCCAGCTTGAATTCATACAAGTAAATGCCTCGGATTACCCTTTTGCCCATCTGCAAAAAAAGTCAACAAAACTCTAAAGTTTTCCCACTTTTACATAGAAAATTTGGTACTCACCGGTAGAGCAAATGTTGCGCTTTTAAATGATGTGCCACATGTTACGATTTGTTCTTGATCAAACGCGTAAAGACGAGCCAAAAAATGGCGCGAGCCAGTGCCATTTAATTCTTTACAACCTAATAGTAGGTCCGTCGACTTCGTCGATACCCATATAACTGCTTCTTGGAAGATGGGAAAAAGAATTGAGAAAATCAGGAGGTATTAGTGCACCAGGACATAAACGAAAACGTATAGTCAAAAATAAAGGATAAAGGACGGCGTTACTTAATCACTTTTGGGATGCGCCACGCATTCTACTTCTACGGGATGTCGTGTAGGCGATATGAATGCGTATTTGGCCATATAAAGACTTGCGAAGGCCACCTGATAGACAAGTCAGCGCTCCATCCTTCCCAGACAAGTCTGTTACCAATTCACCGACCCTGGAGGGATGGAAGGCTTGGTTGGGCGGGAAAACCGAACCAGGAACCTGGTATCGGGTGCACGCGACAGCCGCCGCCTCCTCCGACTGCGCTACACGCGCCCACGGTCGAAAATACACGATAAAAAACGAAGGTATCAGGCTTACAAATTAAGAAAAACATAACAATGAAGCAGCAGCAGGCATAGTTAATTTTGAACAGGAAAATGGAATGGAGAGCTTTAGTGAAATCAATATGCAGTGAAACAAGTTGAACTACTTTCTTCAATCTCAATCAAAAAACAAACATTCACATTTGCTTTTGAAAGGGTAAAAAGAACATAAGTAACTAACGATCTACACGATAATATGGGAATTGTTGGATTTTTCCTCAATTCTTCCTTCTTGTTTTGGGACACGGAAATCTATAACTATTAGGTTGATGAAAAAGTCTTGCACCAAAAATTTTGAAATTTTTTAAAATTTAATGGGAACTTCTAAGGATTGTTTGGTGCTACGTAGTTGTAGCACAGACATTCTAGAATATTTCGCATAGATGACAATTTGCTTTTGAGGGCATATACTACGACTGTAGTGAAGGCTGACAAACACCATGACTCCGACAAGGCTTCGCGACTGACGATCGCTGAGTCTCTCCTTGTTCTTTTCCGTAATAAGCACTTTCTCGGAAATGTCGTTACGGGAGATGAATCCTGGGTCTTCCTCGTTAACCATATTCGGAAGGCCCAGTGGCTCCCTCATGGAGAACTACAACCTCAAGGCGAACATTCACCAGAGGAAGGTAATGCTGTGCTGTTGGTGGGGTTCTCGAGGAATCTCTATCATGAGCTCATTGCCGACGGCACTGCAGTAACAGCTACACAGCTGCAGAAGCTGAGCGAGGTCATGTCGCGGAAACGGCAAGGGCGGAAGAATGTTCACCTTCTTCACGACAATGCTCGCCCCTACATTGCAAAGTCGTTTCACCAAAAGTTGCAGGAACTTCGGTGGGAGGTGCTGCCCCATGCACCGTATTCGCCAGGTCCTCGGACCACTATCTCATTCGAGCTCTTAATCAAAACCTGACGGATATGTGCTTCAACGACGGAACCAAACTGGAATCCGAGGTAGAGCACTTCTTCGAATCACAGCTGACTTCATTCTGGAAGAATAGGTCTCGTGATCTCCCTATCAGATGGAAGAAGGTTGTAGATGTACATGGTAACTACTTTGTAGACTAAAGTCGCCCACAAAAGAAACAATTAAATTTTGAAATAAATTACGCTGTGGTGCAAGACTTTTTCACCAACCTAATATTTCAATGACAGCGTTGGCAGAAACCTTTCCAATACTTGCAATTATGATTATCAGAATCTGCATGCTCTTTCTGATACCGTGCGAAATGGTGAGTTTTACGGCTATGAAATCCAAGACATAAACTGGTGTAAAGCGGAGATATTCTAAATTGAATGTGGCGGTTCAAATCCGCCATTACTTCCGCGACGACCAATAGCTCCCGGATACCGTTATCCCGCTCCTAGGAGGGGACTTCAAAAATTAATGCTTTGTCTGGGTGAATGATAGCGTTCACAAACACCTACACATACACACACGTAGACACATGCACATACATTCATGACACGTGGGAACAAATGTGCAGTTATGTGAACAGCGATCCGTACCTGCGCCGGGTTTAGGTCTTGTACGAACGAGGAGAAAAAGGAGAAACGTTTTTGCCTACCGTAACAGCTAGAATTTTGAGGATTTTTCGTTTCCTTACACACTTCGAATACAACTTTGGTTTCCAGGTCCCCAACTAATTAGAACTGTGTTCTTGGTCTCTTAAGAGAGCCATATTTTCATTCAACAATAGCCGTCCGAATGAGCCTAATAATTTTATAAGAACTGTACTTTTCGAAAAAATAATAAATTAAATTTTGCTTTAAAGCCTAAGCAATCATACAGTGCGTCAAAATAAAGATCGCGCCATGCACTCGAGATGCTCGTCGAGATCTCTATTTGATTGATATTGTAAATGCTGCTTACATGAAGCGTCAAAGTGAGTGCATGTGTGTTGTTCACAATTGGTTTTGTCGCATCGTTTACAGATGTGAAACTCCATGCAAATAGAAGATCTGATATCAGTCGAAAAAAATCGAAAAAGCGAGGTTTTGAACGAGTGCATGACGCATTTTCCTCTTTTGACACTCAAAAATGGTCCAAATCAGTTTCTTTAAGCCTCATGTGGCTGATATCAAGGTTGTGAGCTGTCAACGATGTTTTGTTGCGACCAAAACTTCTAGCGCCAGGCGGAACTCGAACCCGCACCTCCCTCTAAGCGGGCGGGAATGCTCTACGCCATTACACCACCGGCGCTGTTTGCTCACAGCTCACGACCTCGATACCAGCCACTTGAGGCTTAAAGAAGCTGATCTGAATCGTTTCTATCAAGACCATCAGCTTAGTTGGTTCCATGCTGATATCAGCGGCCAGCTCATCCCGATTTCTCGGTTCGGATTTCCTGCCCAGATCAACCAAGCCTTTCATCTCTTACGATGTCGATGAATTGGTATTCGTCTTGTCTCGGAAGGACAGAACACTGATATTTCATCGACTGGCCACCTCATATTGGCAAGTACACATTCGAATTGGAGGGGCGCGTGTAGCGCAGTCGGAGGAGGCGCGACTATCGCGTGCACCCGATACCAGGTTCCTGGTTCGGATTTCCGCCCAGGCCAACCAAGCCTTCCATCCCTCCGGGGTCGGTGAATTGGTACCAGACTTGTCTGGGAAGGATGAAGCGCTGACTTGTTCATCAGCTGGCCACCGCAAGTCATTGTATCGCCACATACGCATTCAAATCGCCTCCACGACATCTCGTAGAATTAGAATGCGTGACGCATCGCAAAAGTGATTGAGTAACGCCGTTTTTTGTACTTTATCCTTTACACATTCGAATTGCCCCCACGACATCCCGTAGAAATAGAATGCGTGGCGCATTCAAAAAGGATTGAATAACGCCTTACTTTATCCTTATCCTTATTATGGCTTCGCAAACTATGCCTTGTGAACTACATATCCGCCGCGTCATGCTATTCTTATCTGCCCTCAAAGCTTATGAAATGCTGATCGGTCCCACGAGGTGTAGATGTTGCGTTCGATCAAACGGCGTCGGTGGTGTAAAGGCGTAGAGCATTCTCGCCCGGTCAGAGAGAGGTGCGGGTTCGAGTCCCAGCAGGTTTGACAGCTCAAAAATGGTCGTTTTCCACTTCTTATGGCGATCTCTAAACTATTATTTTCTTCAAAAAAATGAGAATCTCATAACATCTTAAAAAATGTGCTCACTTACTGGTGGGCAGGTGAGTTAAAAAATTTAAAGGTCATACTAATTTTTCGTTAAACAAAAAATTATTCCAACCTTTTTGAAAAGTCTCTATATTAATATGAAAGAGCTCGCTTCAATTTAGAAGGTGTTCAGCTTGATTTTAGCCTTTTTAAAAAGAGTGTCCAATTTAACGTGAAGATCGTCTATGTCCGCTTATTAACCAATTTCTCGGTCCAATTAAGAATATCCATGTCCTTTGCTATTATGCGCTGAGAATAAAGTACCACGGACATGAAGCAGTAGGTTTCTATAACCAGTGAATTCGTTGAGGTCATTTTTTTCTATGGCTTAGGATTTAACACAAATCATTCGCAAGAAGCTAAGAGGAAGCAGATTCGAAGGCGTTTAGCTCTGGAAAAATCTAGAAGAAATGACACTGGAGTGTTAAGTTCTGACTCGTGTAGCTTCTGAAGATTCGGCTTTATAACGTTAGAAAGCGCCACGCAAGAAGTGACGTTCATAGAAGCGGGTAGTAGCTAGCTCCATGAACTTGGTCACTGTTCCCATGCATTTGAGCACACGTAACTGTCCAAAACCGGACGCCATTTCAACGTGACATGTGTTGCAGCTAATCCATCCGAGCCATCAATCACGAATAGCCGAGCGAAAATTTTCTACAACAATAATTTGGGTTATAATAGCAGGTACGGACAAAAAAATTTCTAGGCACTCTTAGGGGAAGGCAAAGTCCCTGCAATTTTTTCAAGCAGTTTCTATTAGGGGGGCTAAAAGTAATGAGACAAAATGAAAAAAATCTTTATCTCTCTATAACTCAATTACAACTCAACGATGCTGAGGAATGTATTTGCCATTAAGGGCGAAGACCTTGCTGCAATCGCTCAGCCAACTTCCTGATCCCATCCTTCCAGAACTTCTTCGGCCTTGTGTTGATCAACTACTCGATATGGTTGTCTCGATAGGACTCCTTGGGTTTTTGTGTCCCTTCCGACCAGAAAGTCCCGTAGGCCCAAAAAGCAGTGGTAGTCGCATGGGGAGATGTCCAGCGAATACGGTGGGTGAGGCATGTGAACGTAGCCCAGCTGGCCAAGCATATCCGTGGTTACTTGTTCCCGATGGGGTGCGGCGTTGTCGAAGAGGAGAAACTTCTTGATGCGCTGCGAATGAATAAGAGCGAGTCGCCGGCCCATCTCTTCTATTTCGTTCACCATGGCCTTGGAGTTCATCCCGGTGCTCTTGGGAAACAGCCTCCGGAAAAGCGATTAACGGATCTCCAAAAGCTCCAAAGGTGCTTCTCGCCGTGAACATCTCGCCGAACGAAGGTCGGTAACAATTCGCCAGGCCTCACCCAGACTCGCTGCTTGGCAGGGTTAAGGTAGAAGACGTACTTCTCATCTTGCGTGAATATTGAGCCCAGGCTGCTCGGGATTGGGAATTGGGGAAGATTTGCGCGACACAGGTCGACTCGTCAGACTGGGGTTTCGGCATGGGACAGGCTGGGGTTTTGGCATGCTTCTGGAAAGGGCGGAAGTGGTAACTTCTCAGATAGGCTCAGTAAGTAGCATACAAACATACAAATACGCTTGTTTCCATGGGAAATCCGCCAAGATTAGCTGTGATCGTTCGTCTGCTTTCTGCTGTTGTTTCTGTTTTTTCCTTATGTGGCGCGTCCTTTGACGTATTCATAAATAAATAAATAAATAAATAAATAAATACGACAAGCACGAAACCAGACTCCCGCCCCCCCCTATATGGACACGGCATGGAGTGTCTCATTACTTTTGCCCCCCCCCCCCTAATATTTGAACCTATAGGTGCTTTCATTCAGCATTAGGTTGGTCCGAAAGGTTTCGCTGTTTTCACGTCATAACCTCTTCCAAATCAGTTTATTTAACCTCAAGTGACTGGTATCGAGGTTGAGAGCTGTCATGACGATGTTTTGTTGCGATCAAAACTTCTAGCGGAGGGTGGGATTCGAACCCGCACCTCCCTCTAACCGGGCGGGAATGCTCTACGTCATTACACCACCGGCGCCGTTTCATCGAACGCAACATCCACACCTCGTGTGACTATCCCGGATACGGGTGAGTCGGTCTCACGAGGTGTGGATGTTGCGTTCGATCAAACGGCGCCGGTTGTGTGATGGCGTAGAGCATTCCCGCTAGAGGGAAGTGCGGGTTTGAGTCCCGCCTGGCGCTAGAAGTTTTTATCGCAACAAAACATCGTTGTGACAGCTCATAACCTCTTCAATTTTTAATCATTCTAGTTATGGAAAAAATATTAAACTTTCAATGAAACCACACTACAATACCGCCCGCGTCGCGCGGTCAAAAAGGCGGTTTGCGACGGAAAAATCCGCAGCAAACCGTCGCCTGCTCATAATTCCTTTAATTTTGAGTTGCTTGAGAAACTGTTGGCTCAGTTCGATTCGTCTCCTAGAGATCTACACAAACGTATATGAAATTTTACCAGACCAATTTCTACCAGTTTTCGCCATGGGTGGCCTTAAAAATAACTGCAGCAGGATTTTGCGATTATAGCACCTTATTTTCCACGACATATAGAATCGACCCTATCAATAGAATGGGCGGAAGCATGTTCACTTCGCTTATATCTTTCCTTACTGGACTCATACTCGATTGATAGGTTTGTTCCCATATACATTGTGCACGACGCCATCGCGGAGCATTCTAGGCATAAAGGAGCACTGACAACGTACGCCATGCTTGAGATACTCCGAAAACACCTGAGAAATAAGGTGCCTTAATCGCAAGAGCCTGCTTCAGTCATTTTTTAGGCCACGCACTGCGTAAATGCGATGGTCTGTGAACTCTTCTGTCACACTGTAATATGGAGGCCTTTGTTTCAGAAATAGCCCCACATTTGTGAACATGAATAGTGCTACTGTCCGTCTGTCTCTCTGTTCGTGTGTCCGTCTGTGCTTCCATACTCGTCATCACTGCCATTGAAGGGCTCCACAAGTTCTCGTACAGGACTTTCGATGTACAAGGGTTAATCGTTTAAGATAAAAATCATGTGAATTGTGAAGTTGACGGTGGACGAGCTTCACATTAACAAAAAATATCGATAGGCTGATCTTTATCGATCGATTTTATTGATTGAGCTAGAAGTAATTCAGTTGACATACCTTTCTCACTTCTCACTTCGATTTATTGATTTTGTCCGGAGTTGAAGTTTGAGGTGGGAATGCCATATAGTGGTAGGTGCTCTAATCGCAAGAGCCTGCTCCAGTCATTTTTTAATTTTCTTTCGATCGATTTTATTGATTGAGCTAGAAGTTATTCATTGACAGTTTTCTGGAGTTGGGCTTTGAGGTGGGAATGTCATGTAGTGGTAGGTAGACTTCACAATAAGTGTGTAAAATCGATCGACTTTATTAATTTTTGTGTGAAGTGAAAAGTTCGAGGTGGACGTCGCGTGAATATGTTGACTGATGAGTCAGAAGAATAACTGCAGGTAGATAATACAGATGAGTTATTGTCAACAACTAGGGCCCGTGTAGCGCAGTCGGAGGAGGCGCCGCCTGCCGCGTGCTCCCTATAACAGGTTCATGGACCGGACTTCCAGGCCGACCAAGCCTTCCACCATTTTGGGGTCGATGAATTGGTACCAAATTTGTCTGGAAAGGATAAAGCGTTAAGTTGTTCATCGGCTGGCCGCCGCAAGTCGTTGGTTCCAAATACAAAACTTAAATCGCCTCCAAAACGTCCCGCAGAAATATAATACGTGGCGCGTCCCCAAGGAGAATAAGTAATGCCGTCCTTTGTCCTTTATTGTCAACAACTGGGAGAAGCCCCAGGCAATAGTCAAACTGACTATTACGCCGGCAGACCGCTGGTTTACTGTAAATGACCCTTTGCAATAATAATGACTGTATTTTTTGTGCAATTTTTATTCGTACCCACAAACCACGGACCACGAAAACTCTGTTAAATAATTCGAAAAAGCTATTTCACTAAGTGATCCACAATGCAGCAGGTTACTATCCAGCGATGCCGGCCGATCTGGCAACATGGCTCACTCTCGTTTTCTTCAGGGGATGCACGGATTTTCTTTGTTTCGCCGCTGCGAGTCTCAGCCGCTTCTTCTGAACGACAAAAGCATTGCAAGAAAACGCGAAGGGAAGAAGACGACGGTGAAATACCTTAGATCGTTGGGCTAGAGCCATGAAAAGAGTGCGTCGTGGGCAAGGACAGTATAGCCCTGCAATCGAATGGATCTTTAGAGCTGATTCTAACTGGCTGAAGTGGTACCTTAGAACTCACCATCATGCCCGGGTATTCCTCCGATTCCTTCAACGCCTGGTGGTCCATCGAGTCCAGGATCTCCAGGTGCACCGGACTCTCCAGGAGGTCCCATAGGACCTGCCTGACCTGCACCTCCTGGTGCGCCGTCGTCTCCAGCTGGTCCGGCCGGACCCGGCGGCCCAGGAGGGCCTGGGCGTCCTGGAGCGCTGCTACCGCCTTCTGCATTCTTTCCGGGTGCTCCATCAGCTCCTCCATCGCCAGGCGCTCCTGGTGGACCAGGATCTCCCATTGGTCCTGGTGGACCAGGCAGCCCAACAGGAGGTCCGTAGCCACCCTTCCCTGGCAGGCCGTCCATACCTGGTGGTCCTTGTTTACCGGGAATTCCCGGCGGCCCAGGTGGGCCTCTTGGGCACTTGATGCATCCCCCTTCAGCTCCTTCACCTCCGAAGTAAGCCGCTGAGGCCGGTACGCCATCCTTTCCAGGAATCCCGTCGGGACCAGGCATTCCCGGTGGACCTCGAGGACCAGGCGGTCCAGCAGGACAAACAAAAGGCTTTCCTCCGCAGTTGTTGCAGTTTCCACCGCCACCACCATTTCCTCCCCAGCCGGGTCCGCTTCCTCCTCCACCGCCTCCATTGCCGCCCCAGCCGGGTCCGATTCCTCCTCCACCGCCTCCATTGCCTCCCCAACCGGGTCCGATTCCTCCTCCACCGCCTCCATTGCCTCCCCAAGATGGACCGTGTCCACCTCCTCCATGCCCTCCATTGCCTCCCCAACCGCCTCCTCCGGCACCTCCTGCTGAAATGTGATGCTTTAAATAGGTTAATTTTCTGGAAGCACTAGGGAGCTCAAACCCAAGTCAACGTGATAGCCCAACCTATTACGTATCCGCCTCTGTTTTTCCTGTGCCCTCGTTTGAAGCGGTGTCCAATAGACGACAGGAACACACTGGAGGCTGCGGCTGCTTTAGCTGGCACAGTTACTTCGGTGACCGCCTCCCAGGCACCTTTTGATAGATCCTAAATAATTCATTACCAGCTGATTTTATGGATAAAGTTCTATCTCTTCTCTCAAATTCCACTGACCCATAGCGCTGTAGCAACTAACATTTGGGTCCTTGGCATACTCCCGGTTTATAATGTTGTGCAAAAGAACTCAGACGTAAGCAGAGAGAAGAAGATGTCAGCGGAGTTAATTTTTCATTTTTTGACTTTCCAGTGTATTTGTTTTCTTTCCATAACAACAAAAAATTGAAATGGAAAGAAAAACAAAGACACCTCGATACCAGCCACCTGAGGCTTAATGAAACTGATTTGAATTGTTTCTAGCGAGACCATCAGCTCAACTGGTTCCATGCTGATATCAGCGGCCGGATAATCCCGGATACGGGTGAGTGCTGATCGGTCCCACGAGGTGTGGATGTTGCGTTCGATCAAAAGGCCGGTGGTGTAAAGGCGTAGAGCATTCCCGCCCGGCCAGAGGGAGATGCGGGTTCGAGTCCCGCCTGGCGCTAGAAGTTTGGATCGCAACAAAACATCGTTGTGACAGCTTACTACCTCGATACCAGCCACCTGAGGCTTAATGAAACTGATTTGAAAAACAAAGACACTTTCTGATAGAACAAATCATTTTTTTGAATTGGTATATAATAGGGTTTCCAGAAAGTATCTGCAGAAAACTTCGCAATGTTCCAGATTTTTTCTAGAATGTTCTGAAGATTTCAACATAGGTGACATATAAAGACACTATCCTGCTGTATCTGCGTAGCATATCCAGCTCCGTCTTCCTTGCCTATTTCACTGTGCGATGGCCGAACTGCCTACCCATACTAGACACGTACTCCTTTACGAGTTGGAATCTGCGCACTCCGCTGCAGAAGTCCATCGAAACTTGTGTGGTGTATTCGGTTCTGAAGCTCATTCTGTACGGTGTGTATAGCTGGTTCGAATGCTTCAGAAGCGGCAACAGGAGTCTCGAAGATGAGTCTCGCTCTGGTCGACCGACAACTACCTTTGGACGACCTGAGGAAATGGCGGGCAGCATCCATATGCAGGTGTGCGTTGTTTGCTGCTGCTTTTGGCTGTTCCCGATGCACCGTGGACAATGGACTGCGATCTCTTGGAATGGTTAAAAGCTCGATCAGTGGCTTCCACACGAACTGACCGACGACAACCGGCGAAGACGTCTGGTCATATGCACTCAGCTGCTCTCCCGAAGTCGCACCTTCAACTGGCTGGACACCGTCGTCATAGGAGATCAAAAATGGGTCCACTACGCCAACCACGCTCGTAAACGTGCGTGGTGCCAACGCGATGAAGTGCCGAAATCCTTCGTAAAAGGTGAAATTCATGCGAGGAATGTCATGCTGAGCGTCTGGTGGGGAGTTTATGGAATCTACCATTTCGAGCTGCTGCCTGACAACACGACGGTCACTGCCGAGGTCCACACTACCCAACTGCAGAGACCGGCCGACAAGATGTGCAAGGAACAGCCCAGGCTCGACAATGTTCGCTTGTTGCACGACAACGCGCGCCCACACATCGCGAAGACGACTTCTCAGAGAATTCTGGAACTCGGATGGGAAGTTCTGCCGCACCCACCGTACAGCCCTCATCTGGCCCCAAGTGACTACCACCTTTTCGATCACTTCAGCATCACCTGGAAGGCAAACGCTATGAAGATCGTGAGCACCTCAAAAATGACCTCCGAGCTTTTTTCGCATCCAAGTCGCCGGATTTCTACGCCAGAGGATTTCGAAGTATTGTGAAACGTTGGCGGAGGGTAGTCGATGTTGATGGAAATTAGTTGGTTGGTTAATAAAATCTTGATAAAAAATTGTGTTCTTTTGAAAAATTTGTCATATTTCTTCAGATACTTTCTGGACACCCTAATAATATTGTGCAAAAAAATTTCAGCAAAGTTCAGAACATGATGTTAAAGAGACGACAAACTTAGCTTCCAGCCAAATGTATACCATTTTCATGTTGAATTAGATATTTTCACCTCAAAATGGACACTCTTTTAAGCTAGCCTAAGACCTTTAAAATCAAAGGGAACGCCTTCCAATTTGAAACGAGCCTTATACAGATTAAACAAAAAATTTCAAGATAGTAAGAATAATTTTTTGCTCAAGGAAATCAGAATAACTTTTTTGAATTTTTTTTTGCTTCAGATGCCCGAGTGAGTGAAATATTTTTATTAAAATTTTTACTTTCAAAAATAGTGATTAAATTTTATGTTAGGCGCAGCAAGGCAGCAATTATTTAGTCTATTGAAAGACTGGATCGCGCCATGCGTTCGAAAAGCAAGCCTCAATGTTTATTTGATTGATAGTGTAAATACTGCTTACATGCAGCAAAAAGTTAGGATATGTGTTGTTTTAATAATTGTTTTTGTTGTATTTGCAGGCGTAAAACTGCATGCAAACAGAAATGTTGCTATCAATCGAATAAAAATCGCAAAGTTTCGGACGAGTGCATGGCGCAATCTATGTTTTAAAGGATAAAAGGATAAAGGACGGAATTATTCAATCCCTTCTGGAATGCGTTACGCATTCTACTTCTACAGGATGTCGTGGAGGCGACATGAATGCGTATTTGGCCATACAATGACTTGCGGTGGCCAGCCGATGAACAAGTCAGCGCTTTATCCTTCCCAGACAGGTTTGGTACCAATTCACCGACCCCGGAGGGATGGAAGGCTTGGTTGGCCTAGGCGGGAAATCCGACCCAGGAACCTGGTATCGGGTGCACGCGGCAGTGGCGCCTCCTTTGACTGCGCTACACGCGCCCAATCTATGTTTTAGCAGCAGAAAATAGCCGCCTTCCTGCTTTTCAAAACAAGCTTTGAATCATTGTTTTTTATCGAAAAATAAAATTTTTATAAAATTTTTAACAATGTGTTCACTTACTGTGTAACTGACTTAAAACATCAAAGAAAGTTACACTAAAATTTTCCTCGAACAAAAAATTATTCTGAAATTTTTGGAGAGTCTCTAGTTTAATGCAGAAAAAGCTTATCGTTAAATTTGGAATAGTTCAGTTTGATTTCAAAAGTTTTAGTCAAGCTTAGAAGAGCGTCCAATTTGACGTGAGAAGTGTCCAATTCGACGTGAGAATGGTATATATGTAAAGTAGAACAACTTCTGGGAGGTTACGGGACAACTACAGTGGCGTCCAAAAGTTTGTGAATGCTTGCATTTTTCGCCAGAACTCGTTTCAAATCAGTTTCAAAAATGTGAAAGTTTGAATTGTCCAGCGAATCTAAATAGGATGAACTTGCTATCGTCGTTGAAATGCACTTTTTCCAATCGTCTATCGTTCAGTTCAAATGCTCATTGGCAAACAGGAGTATAGCTTTCCTATTTTTCTCGGTGATGAAAAGTTTCTTAACAGGACGTCTTCCATAGAGTCCAGAAGATCTCATTCGACGTGTTACCGTTCTCACGCTCAAATCTAAGCCATGGTGAGCAGCTACAGACTTCTTTATGCCGACGGCGGTCAGCGACGGGTTTCGCCTCGACATCCTCTGGACGGCAGAATCGTCTCTAGAAGTCGTAATCTGTGGTCAGTCTGACTTAGGAGCGCCTTCTGCTGTTCCGGACTGTTTCATTCTCTTGACTATAGCAGTAAATGTCGAAATTCTTCATCCGAAAAGCAGCCCTACCTGCCGATAAGAGACTTTCGATGGCTGGCTTCTCATGCTTGAGCAGAGATATTCTTTCCTCTCAGCATAATACGGAGTTTGCTAAAGACCATAGCGTATCAAAGCGACTCTATAGCGGCTTCATAAGAAAATGTATTGACAAATACGCTCAATGCTTTAGCAGCTCACCTTTGACCGTTGCGCACGACTGACATTGCACTAGCAAAAATTCGATAATAACGAACGCAGATCACATGATCATTATTGCGATCTAATTTGCTACCATATATCCAAATTTCACTCTGTTTGGACCACTTGAAGAAAGTTATCTCGAAAAATGCAGGCGTTCACAAACTTTCGGACGCCACTGTAAATTTTTCGGTTTTCGAATGAGACTTTAAAAAACTAAAAATTAAAACGCTTCATTATTCAAAGTTGCGTTCGATCAAACAGCGCCGGTGGTGTAGTGGAATAGAACATTCCCAATCGGTCGGAAGGAGGAACGGGTTCGAGAACCGCCTGGCGCTAGAGTTTTGATCGCAACAAAACGTCGTGATGTGAGCTTAGAATCTGACGACGACATGATTAAAGAAAATTAACTGAATCGCTTATGTAATTCGTGTGTTTAGAAAAGTTAGAAGTTTAGTCTAGAAAAGTTTTTGTGTGGGGGCGCGTGAATTCGCAGCGGGGGTGCGGGAATGCCGGTTGCTCCTACCGTAATCGTGGCAGCCAATTATAGGTCCTGCCTGTACGAGTGAGCTTACCTGATTGGCTACCGCGGTTACGGGAGGAGCATTAGATCCTTCCCGCACCCTCGTAGTACATTTTAGCAACATGTACCAAGTTTTTTGGAAAGCGTGAAGTAAAGTCAGACCTCGAACTCCTCCATGTCCTTCATGGTCTCGTCGAAGAAGTCGTTCAAGTCGGCGAACATGCAGGCGGCGGCTATGAGGCAGATGACTATGGCGATCGCCGACGTGGTGACGGCAGCCGTCACCAGCGCCTTCACTTGCATTGCGGCTGATGTGTGACTAGTTCCGATCTATTCGCCTTTTATCGGAGCAGTTTGTGACCGTCCTTGGTGTTTTCTTCGGCCGAATCATGTCTATCTTTCGGGTAATCATATCTGATAAATCAACTGCTCTCTTGCACGACAACTATCGTACATCAGATGTTAATGCTCTTTTCCCTCTGCAAGATGGCTCTGCGTCTGTCGCGGTTTTCGATGCGCAGTAACTGAGACCGAATACTTTTTCACTCCAAGAGCATGACCGAGTCGATTCTCCTAGCAGCCGTTTGTAAACACTGAAATTCGCCAAGAGAACGGCCTGCGATAGACAAGATATCGAACAGTAGCTACCATTATTTGAAAAGTAGTTGTTCTTTAAATAGTCCTTTAAATCAGTAGCTGTCCTTTAGATACTGCCTTAAATTGATGCGGGGTTCACCTACCTAATATACGACAATTTCCAATCTTTCTCTCGGAGACTGGGAGAGTTCACCTGCAGGTGAAAGTGACGTATATTGACGTAACAGATGACCTGCAGGAGCTATTTTGGGGCAGAGTTTCAGTGAGTGGTCGGATCTATTCTAGTCCGAGAGGCCACATAACTAAAAAGTATTATATGTATCAAATCCACTTAAGACTTACAGAGCGGCGCCTACAGAACAACACCTAAACAATAAAAAGTCACAAAGAAAGGTTTCTATAGTCCTTTTAACTTAGGCTGCTTATTCACTCTTTAGGGAAAGCATAAGGACCAAACAAGACTAAAGAAGTGATGATCAGGTACGGGGGAAATAAGCTCCCGAGAAATAGCAAAATATTCTGATAAAATGATTAAAACTATGACATCTTATTAGGTGAACCCACCAAGGTCTCCTGCCATCATTACCGTGGATGTTTCATGCCAAGCTAGTGAATTATTTGTTTGCAAAAATCTGCCAGTTTGTTGCGTTCGAATGTACAATTTTTCCAAATCATCCAGCCAATTTTTACACAGCTCCTGATCACAGTAGAAATAGATGAATGTCGGAATATTGCTTTTCAAACCCTAACTGATGCCTTTTAACGGCTATGTGGCATGCTTTACAATAGGCCCTGTAAGTTTGTTTCTGATGTTGCGGTGGTGTTAATACAACTACAACAGGTTGGATTTTGTTGTTTAGAGGTCATGGAAGCACATACTGCGAACACTAATGGTACATTAATGGTTACTACTACGGATACTACCCAAGAAACTTGGATTACACTTCTAACACATTAATTATCTCCTTTAACTAAATGTGTAATTTTGAGAATATGTTTGTTGCCACTACTGTATGAGCGATAAAAATCTATGAGTTATTTATGTGTTCTTACAGCTTAACAGCAGTATGTAAAGTACACACATCTTTGGATATCGGAATACACCAAACCTGCTTAATAAGCCTTACTTACACGTATTTAGCGAGATTCACGTCCACCGCAAAACCCCCCTTTAAAATTCCCGCCTAGATGCCGTAATCCGGTCATCTGTAGATCTTCGACTGCTCACCTCTGTGTCAAAGTCAGGTCGCCTTCCATGCTCAAAGTGATTTCAAGACCTTGTCGCGTTCACGTCACCGGCAAATTTCCCGTGGCTTTTTTCCGCTTCTTTGGCGTGCGCAGCAGCCGTAATTTCCGTAATTTGAGCGGCTTTCGAACATTTGTTTGAATGTCCGAAAACTCGTCTTTGCCTTTTCTGCGTGCGTTTAATGGCGTTTAATGGCTATTATTGCATGTGGAGGATCCAGCAAACCGTGTATGGTAGAACGAACTGGTCTTCTGTTCTGATCAAGAACAGAAGTGCCCGTAATCTAGTTATTTCTTCTGCTCACACCGATCTAACCAGCATGAAAGTGATAATGTTGCACTATTTAAACCTCGCGATCCAGGGATCGGATTCATCAACGACTAAGGTCTACGGTATAGTCCCACGAGAGTGCCCGCGAGGCGTCCGCGGACGGGAAGTG
Organism: Heligmosomoides polygyrus polygyrus; assembly: GCA_947396885.1. Taxonomy (NCBI): domain Eukaryota; kingdom Metazoa; phylum Nematoda; class Chromadorea; order Rhabditida; family Heligmosomidae; genus Heligmosomoides; species Heligmosomoides polygyrus. The sequence goes on along the minus strand of OX377201.1, from coordinate 6,990,757 downwards.
CACCGCGGAAGGTGGTCGCCGACCCGGCACGGTCGACGGCTGACACTGAATGATAATCGCGTTGGAGCGCTTTATCACTCCGTGAACTAGGAACGTTCCAAGTTCACGGAATCGGTCGCTTTCGAATTGGAGCACGTTTATTTTTGATAAAGTTTTTGATAACGCTGACCAACAACCTCCCGGGGTGCATTGTACTGCGGGAGGTTGTCGGTCGGCGAGGTCGTCCCGCGGACGAGAAGTATACCAGCCTGTTCACCAACCGCAGCCGACGATCCGCGGAAAATGGGTGTTGCGAACTGCGGCTATTGGGCGCGCGTTGGGTATCGACTAGGTTATCCCCATTCCGCGAATACTTCTGCGGGACTATACCATATGCCTTACATAACTTTAACAGAGAATTCGCATCGGAAAACTCAGATAACGCGGGTTATCATTTCCGCTTGAATATTTATGAACCACCATCGTTAAACCTGCCACTGCTACTAGATTCACGTCCAAAAATGGATTACACATGTACAATTTTAGAGATTTTTTCTTGATAATAATCTTGAAACTGTAGACTTTCTCTCATATTGCGGCATAGCTCAAATCAAAAACAATAATTGTCTTTGGATCACTAAAATCACTCAAATAGATTTCTTAAATGACTGAGGCCGTTTCCTACCAATTAGTACACAGAACTGGTTGAACTGGTTCATAGGACACTCCATTGACTCTGACGATTTACACTGAAAACTCTATTAACGTTTGCCATCTACGAATTAGCGCTGCACGAACAACGCACCGAAAATCGCAGTCAGATTTTTGCGGGAACCGTTTTGCATACCCGGAATCCAAGGGGAATGAAGGAATTTCAATCCTTTGTGTTTCATTATAAATAACACAAAGACAACGACATGAATAGTTGCTTATAAATGTTAGAACATGGTTTCTCTCCTGCTCGTATTTACATTTCATGAATTATTCGCTACATTCCAGTTAGTGAGCGGTTCAAGTTGTCTTTAGACTTCATACATCCTGCAACAACATATAGCCTGCCAGCCGTCTAGGCTTGAGGAAATGTGCTAAAACGATTGGGTTATGCTGTCAGCTTCTTCCGATATGGAAGAACAATGTAGCTCTAGCACCCCACCTCCATGCCTCAAAGAGCTGGCTTCTACGAAAAACAAGGTGATCACGTCGCGCAGCGTGGAATCGAGAGAACGATGCTCAGAGTGGCAAAATTCACACAAGTGAAAAAGACCTCCGGAGCAGGGGTGTGCGTTTAACGATTAACATTTTACCGATTTCCCGGAGTTATCGGCATTTTTCGTTAAATCTTTTTAACGAAACTTAACGACGAAAAATTACGTTAAATTGCATTAACGATATTTTATGACTATTTTTAAAATTTTGCTTCCTCTCCTTGTAAATGCATTTTGAACGTTTTTGAATGAGATTTCGCAGTGTGCCGAGGAAACCTTCTGCTTACTTGAATCAGCGTAGGTAGTCGATATTGTCCTCGAGCTTCAAGAATTGTTGGCATTTTCCTTGCTCCTTGACCAATTCATCTGCGTGCGACCACAATTTTCTACGCTGTCGTTCCGTGCTTTTCGACTTCCTGGCCCGTTTCTTGCGTTTCATTGCTACACATTAGTCCTTCATAGTTACCAAACATTTAGTTTTCCACAGTTTTTTGTGATATTTGTTTCATAAGTGGGGTTGAAAAGACATAGAAAACACGAAGAAAACGCTACGAAACACAAACTATGCAAAAAAACAAGCACAAGAAACAAAGCAAGGGAAGAGACGGGTTCCTTCCCTCTTCTCCGCAAGTTTTCCGTAAAGTACAGTACCGCCCGCGTCGCGCGGTCAAAAAGACGGTTTGCGACGAAAAAATCCTTCGTAAACGGTCGCATGCTCATAACTCTTTCAATTTTAAGTTGTTTAAGAAACTGTTGGCACTATTCGATTCGTCTCCTCGAGATCTACACAAACATGTATTGAACTTCACCAGAACTCCGCGTTTTCGCCGTGGGTGGCCTAAAATGCAAAAAATGCAGAAAATGCAGGTGAGGCTTGTGTGACGCATTTTTTCTATTTTAGTGGACCACTGCGGGAAGACCCGGCGAGCAAACGGCCTTCAAATGCGTGTGCAAACAGAGCGCTAAAGGTGCTTCGCGATGACGTGCTCAGAACTCCTCAGCTTCCTAAATTGCCTTAGCCTCAGCTGCCAGTTTAAAGCGGCGGAAGATAGCGGTTAGAGTTTCTTGCTCTCTTACTCGTCCGGGTTTGGGTTTTCGAAACTCGCGACGGCATCCTTCTGTTCAGCATGAAAAGCGCTATCGAACTGTACCAGTTTTGACCAATTTTGGTAGCATCGATTTTTTGACAGATTTGCAACGAGGACGAGGCCGCCTTAGAGTTTTTTGAGGCCGCAGCAGACGGAGGTTGACGTCATTGAAAATCGATATCTTCGAATTTGGCAACGCTTGGTACCGTTCGATAGAGCTCTTCATGTTGAATTGAATAGTGTTATTGGGAGTAGCGAGTAAGAGCGTGGAGAACATCAACCGTTGTGCTGAATTGCACGAGCGTGCGTGTTCTGAGCGCAATAACTCTGTCATGTTTGAACCTTTCCGGTTGCAGCTTGCGAGTTTTGTAGGCAGCGAAATGTTCTAGCAGTGCACTAAAACAGAATAATGTAGCTTACGATTGGACAAAGTTAGAGCAGTGCGAAAATGCAGGTAAGGCTTGGCACGATTTTTTCCAATTTCAGTCGACCCCTGCGGGAATACGCAGAGAGCTAACGGCCTACAGAGGCGCAGGTGGGCAGAACGCTAAAGGTTCTTTACGACGACGTGCTCACAACTCCCCAGCTGATTAAACTGCCTCAGCACCAGCTGCCATTTTAGGGCAGCGGTGTTTTAGCGTTTGAAGTTTCCCGCGCCATTATTCGCCCACATTTGAGTTTTCAACACTCGCAATAACACCATTAGCTTCAACACGAAAAGCTCTATCGAACGATATGATTCTCAACTAGTTTCAGAGAAATCGATTTTTAGACAATTTCACGTTACGGGCGTGGGCGCTCCAGGCCGAGCCTGCGTGGACGATGACGTCATCAAAAATCGATATTTTCGAAATTGGCCAAAATTTCTCGTCCAAAATCATCTAGGGGTTATTTGGGGCGCTGATTACGAATCCGACATCCGTTTTTGAATATTCCCCCGATTTCTGTAAATTTTTGATTTTCTTCTGGATGGCTGAGGGTGGTCGGGTCATCGTTCACGCAGGCTCGGCCTGGAGTGCACACGCCCGTAATGGGAAATTGTCAAAAAATCGATTTCGCTGAAACTAGTTGAGAATCATATCGTTCGATAGAGCTTTTCGTGTTCACGCTAATGGTGTTATTGCGAGTGTTGAAAACTCAAATGTGGGCGAATAATGGCGCGGGAAGCTTCAAACGCTAAAACACCGCCGCCCTAAAATGGCAGCTGGTGCTAAGGCAGTTTAATCAGCTGGGGAGTTGTGAGCACGTCGTCGTAAAGAACCTTTAGCGTTCTGCCCCCCTGCGCATCTGTAGGCCGTTAGTTCTCTGCGTATTCCCGCAGGATTCGACTGAAATTGGAAAAAATCGTGCCAAGCCTTACCTGCATTTTCGCACTGCTGTAACTGCCAGGTTCGACCCTCGATGAATCTCGGCATTGATCGTTGTCCAATTGTTTGGTGTGGTATTGAACTCGAAACCGAGATAGTACACGCTTTATTCACGACTAACGTTTCGGCGATGTCGCCTTCTTCAGAGTCTGAAAAGTCCAAACATATGTTGAAGCTACCAGGCCAAACATCGCCACGAACCTCGCGAAAATTCAAAGGCCCCCCGAACAGCAACCCTTCCGGCAGAGAGAGATGACAGCAGCTCAACATATAGAACACCCGAGAGACCCCACAAAGTGAAAATGTCTAAAAGGCGAGACTGAGGTAAGGAGTGAGCTTGCGGGTTATATAGACGCATTCTCCACGCCGATTCAACCTCGGGCTCTTGGCCTGTATCCAGAACCCCTCCAGGGTTTTGCGCGCGGCGGTATGGGCCTCCCGTGCTAGAATTTTGACCCCAAAGTCGGCGCCGTTATGGTGACCTGCTCTTCCCATCCAGGTGTTCCTTAAAGCCGACGAAGAAGGGGCGAGCTGTTTCACCGATGTATTCACCTCCACAGCTGTTGCACCTTATGAGGTAGACAACCCCCGAAACCATGCAGTCTCCTTCGTTCCCGCACAGATGGCGCAATTTGGGGTTTCGCAACTCCTGTCGTAGAGGCGGTTGCGCACTATACGACTTTTCAGGTTAGCGGGAGGTGTATCTACCACTTTGACATCGTTTTCCAGTCCCGCCCTTCTAACGCACTTCCTAATAGAAGTGCTGACACTGTCTGAGACGAAAGGGATGACAAACGGGATTTTCTCGTCTAATGAGGAATTACGTGAGCGATTGCTAGTGCTACTTCGCTGGTGGCCAAAGAATGTATACCTATTCTTGGCAACGATTTGGTGAGCAAGCGCTAGCGATTCCTTGCGCTCGTTTTCCCCAGAAGATACCCTGCTTGCTGTGCGGAACATATTGCGCACGACAGATGTTTTGGTCTGTGTCGGATGCGCTGACTTGCTGTGGACCAAGATATTTTTGTTAGTGGGTTTACGATACCACTTTGTTAATTTTCCCCCTCCGTTCAGCTGTATTTGGACGTTCAAGAACGGAAGCCAATCATCCTTTGGAGTCTCCCGTGTAAACTTGATATGCTCACACTGCTTGTCCTACTATATATAAAAGACTAAGCGGTTGTCCGTCCGTCTGTCCGTCCGTCTGCCTTTCCGTCTGGCCTTTCCTATCCTAGACGTCGAGTAACAGGCGTCCGGGTTCAGACCATGTGTCACCCATGTCAGGTCGAGAGGGTCAGAAGGCGCGTCACCGATGTCGCGCAAAGGGCTTTCGTACTCACCATCAGAAGACATGTCACCGACGTCGTTCTACAGGCGTCCGAATTCAGAAAAGGTGTCACCGACGTCGTTCAACAGACGTCCGGGTTCATAAGAGGTGCCACCGACGTCGTGCAACAGGCGAACGGGTTCGGAAGAGCTGTCGCCGAAGTCGCGCAAAGGGGGAAGGGGGGGGGGGCAGGTACAGAAGACATGTCAGCGATGTCCTTCAAAAGACGTCCGGCTTTAGAAGACGAGTCAACGATGTCGATTAAACGATGTCCGGGTTCAGAAGGCATGTCACCGATGTCACGCCGTGAGCGTGGGAGGACAAGTTTTGGGGGGGGGGGGGAATATCTTGAAAAATGAAATTCTTGAAATTCGTGAAAGTGACCTGGAAGGGGGAGGGGGGCTGGAGGTGACACGGAGACGGGGAACCAGTAATACGGGATCTTTAAAATGGGGTCAGTAGAGGGGACCAAGGGAATGGGGAAACCAATAATGGTGTTCAGTAGACGGTTACCAATAAGGGAACAAGAAAGGAGGAGTTAATTAAGGATGGTTACCTATAAGGGCAATCAAAAAGAAGGGGTCCAGCAGCTGAAGCGGGCAAGAGGGGACCACTAAAGGATGACCTGTTCGAGAGAACCAGTAAGGTGGGGTGGGGAGGTGGGGGGGGGGGGGGTGGCGTCAGTGTTGTGGGGCAACGGGCTTCCGCGTTCAGAAGACGTGTCTCCGATGTCGGTCAAAGGCCGCTTGGGATTGCAAGACGTGTCACCGACGTACAGAGGCAGGCGCGTTCGTTATATATTAGAATTAGAATATATTAGAAGATATTAGAAGTTCCATATATTAGAAGTTCCAATTTCAGGGTTTGGGGGCGAAGCCCCCAACCAGACGTTTGGCGGCCGGCAGGCCGTTGAACGTCTGGTTTATTATATCGAAGCACATGTCCATTTCCTCTTGGGTAGAACAGATGATGAGACAGTCATCGATATATCGGCAGTATAAAGCAGGGAGCCTAGCTAACACGGGGGATTCAATTTTGGTCATGAATGCGATGGCCAGAGGGGGAGCTAGGCGCTGGCCCATAGCTAACCCTCTTATCTGCGAAAAACACCTGCCCGACCATCTGAAGATGTTGCAGCTGAGGCATTCTTTTAGCAGCCGCATGACTTGACCTATCGTGAGGCCAAACTTGTCAATGCCAAGGTGATGTTCACTGAGAAGTTCGTAGACTGCCTCAAGTGCTGATTCGTTGCTGATATTTGTGTATAGCGACGTGACGTCGAACGACTCCATCACCCAGTTCCGTTCCACATGAGCTGCGTGTAGGCGGTCAAGGAACGCATGGGTGTTTGGGAGATGAGCTGGAATGAAGCGCAGGAGTTGCCCAATGATACTGTTCAGGAACCACGCGATCCTGTCCGTGGGTCCCCCACACAGCTGATGATAGGTCTTACCTTTATACCGTCAGCTGTGATGATGTCTGTGCTTAAATTTATGAGTTTTAATTAGCAAATACAATACTGGACAGGATGGAGTTTCCAATTTGAGACGCGTAATTGAGGCCAGCTGCCTTGCCAACAGCAACTCACTCCCGATTAAGCCTCCGATACTGCGCCTGGAATGCCTTGAGGGTGGCTGGACGACACACAGAGGTATCTTCCAGATGGCGCTCGGTTATAGCAATGGACCAAGATATTTTTGTTAGTGGTTAAAATTCCGGCGGTTTGCGGACGATGTCTTCCAGACAATTAACAAGTGCCGTAATCAACGCCCAGTTCCCAATTTGACCCAAGGGCAGATCTGTGGGCTCATAGAGGTTCAAAATTTAGTTACCTCTAAATCCATGCGGCTATCCATTAGCGACAAAGGGGACGAGTTTGTCGTAATACCTAGACAGCTCGACATTTAGTTTCCTAAAACAATTATGGCAGTATGGAACAAAGTCTACTTAGCGAGCTCATGTTTTGTAAAAATTTGAGAAACTTTTGTAAAAATTTGGAAAAAAAGAGAAAAAAAGGAAAAAAAAGCTTAAAAACGTTGAGACGTGATACGATGCACTTTGAATCTTGAAGGTGGACGACTTTCCACCAGCTAAAGGAACCAGGCATAGTAGGAAATTTCCTGTTTTAGAAGTCTTGTTGCTGTTTAGGCTCAGCATCTTAATGGTTCTTCTCGCTTATCTTGTTGATGATAGACTGTTATTATTCGAAGATGAAGGCATGGTCATATAATTGTCATGCAGATGGAGTCGAAAAAAATCAATCAAGAAAAAGATCTGGCTTTTTACATACTAAAATACAGCCAAACTGACTGCAGCTAAGGGACATTTTATTTAACGAATTTACCGATTTTAACGCAAGAATTTTTCGTTAAAGTGGTCGTTAAAAATTTACCGAAAAGAAATATTTAACGCCCAGCCCTGCTCCAGAGTTCCGAGTTCCGAGAGACGCTGTCACATGGTTCAAGTCGTCGAAAATTAGTTGGGCCGGCCCCGTAATGCGCTCTGCAGACACCCGCCGTCACCGACTGGATTCCGCTGGATGCCGAGAGAGAACCAAAACGCCCACCAACGCGTTGGTCAGACTTCTTGCAGTTAGTGAAAGCCCTGAACGAACGATATGACGCTTCGCGTGTCCCTCGAGGGAGGAGAATCCGCTGGAGCACTTTGGCACGCGACAGCGACGAATAGAGCAACCCGATGATTAACAGGACGAGAGGTGATACAAATAGATGACATCCATTTCGAGGTGTTGCATTAGTAGGCCGGTCGCAAAACTGTAGTGAAAACTTCTTTGTGTGAAATTTTCAAACTTATTGCCGTCATTCAGGCCATGTGCGTCTGGATGTGTTAACCCTTTCACGACATTCTCCGACGATGTCGTCGGACACTTTTTTTTGCCTCGTGGGACAATGTCCGACGATGTCGTCGCACACATTCATACGAATAGTTCATGGAAAATTTACAAGCATTTAATAGTACAATATTAATAAATGAGTCAACTAATATCTACGGTCAAGAGGGTCCTAGGGAAACTTCATTCGTCATTGTTTTTCATGTTTAACAACTAGCACAAATAAAATAATTCAAAGAATAAGCGGGCGGGAAAATACGCGCTGTCCCACGCGGCAGTCACCCGAAAATCGCGCGTGTCGTGAAAGGGTTAAGATACTCAGAATGTATAATAGTGAGCTCCACCTTTACCTTTCTTTCAGTAATTTTCACAAATATTTGTAGTACAAGATGAAAATATCAAGCGTTTTCATTTTTAGGAATGTTGTTGATAATGCTCACTTCTTATGGTGAGCATAAATATTCCAACAGGATCATACAAATCGGCTAAGACCAGAAGTATAGCTGTACTGCTTGTTGTATGTAAATACATCATGAACCGGTGATATGCATTGTAGGAGGGAGACAACAGCCTAACAAGTAAGATTGCAAACGATTTATTAATAGAGTCGTAAAGACCTTAATGCAGCAATTTGTTTGATATTTCGGACTAATATGTAAGGTTTTCCTTCCAATTTTTGTCAACAAGGCATCTCTTCATAATACGGAGTCGTGACCGTGTATCGCACACCTTTTTCAAGTATCTTCCAGCGGTATCTCACACCTTAATTTAGTAATTTTAGGCTTCAATCACCCGAATAAAGGATAAAGGGATAAAGGACGGAATTATTCAATCCCTTCTGGAATGCGTTACGCATTCTACTTCTACAAAATGTAGTGGAAGCGAGTTTAATGCATATTTTGCCATACAACGACTTGTGGTAGCCAGCCGATGAACAAGTCAGCGCTTTACCCTTCCCAGACAAGTCTGGTACCAATTCATCGACCCCGGAGGGATGGAAGGCTTGGTTGGCCTGGGCGGGAAATCCGAACCAGGAACCTGGCATCGGGTCCAGGCGACAGTCAGCGCCTTCTCCGATTGCGCTACACGCGCCCAATCAACCGACTAACGAACTATAATTGTCATGGAGACGAATACACTGGGTCGTAGTGCCGTGATGGCACGACCAGATCGCATCCGCGATGACTGGATATGGCAACGCCTTCGCTCGCATTCAGCTCGAGATGCGCGAGAATCGCCTGGGATCCTTCGTTCACACTCTGCGTGCTGTTCGTTATGAAGAGATCTGTGCAGCTGAAGTTCGAGTTAGGAGAGATCGTGGAAGAGCAATCCAGCGCTGGATGGACACATGGAACAGATACACCAATCATTTTCACCGTAAATTGGACACCTTTTACATCAAATTGGACATTTTTTGCGTTAAACGGGACACTCTTCTAAACAAGCTAGAAACCGAATCTAACATTATCGAAATCAAAATGAGCTTCGTCCACATTAAACTAGACTTTCCAAAAAGCTTAGAACAACTTTTTGCTCAAGGAGACCTTGGTACAACTTTCTTTGAAGTTTTAATATTCACTGACCTAATATATTAAAGTGAATATATTGTTTCAAATTGTATTTATTTTTATTTTTGTTTTCAATAGAAATAATGGTTTAGGCTTTTCTAAAACGTAGGAAGCCATTTTTTTGCTAAAAGGAGAGATTGCGCTATACAATTGTTCAAGACATTGCGTCCTTAATTAGATTGATAGCAAAATTTCTGTCTGCCTGGTGTTTCACACCTGTGGACGATGCAACAAATATAATTGTAAAAACACACATATCTCTACTTTGACGCTTTAGCATTGACGCTGACAGTAAAATAAAGGGCAAGGAGCTCTTCGAGTGTATGGCCCCGTTTATACTTCGTTGCGGCGCGACGCGACGCCGCGCATAGTGGCCATATTAATTGTGCGACGCGATCGATCAATTTGGCTTCATTGCGTGGCCATCGCGTCGCGCCGCGACGAAGTATAAACGGGGCCTATGGCGTCTTTTAATGCGCTAAATGATTGCTGTCTTGTTGCGCTTTGAAACAAAATGCATCTGAATCCCCACCGATGCATGTGTCACTAAACGACCCTTATTTCGCAACCTATGCGAGTTCAAAAGTAAAACTGCTCTAAGGTACTTTTCAATGTCTACAGATCTCCATTTCCTTGCTAGGTTACGGAAGGTACGGGTGGCGAAGGTCACGGTGACTGATTTTGCCCAAACTCCAGCGTAATACGAAAAACGGATGTTAGATTCGTGATCAACACCCCAAATAGCCCCCATAGGTGAAGTTTGGTCGAAATCGGTGATAATGACCTAGACAGCCTTGGTCGCCGAACCTACCGTAATCAATGTCAAAAACGGATATCAGATTCGTGATCAACGCCCTAAATAAACCCCTCCCCACAAAGTTTGGTTTACCTCTACCCTCTACCTCTGGAGTCCTGAAAGTACAATAGTACCAACATTTTGCTACGACTTTTTTGTTCTGTTGATTGAGGAACCTAAACAAAAAGGTCATAGCAAAATGGTTCACCCTGATGTAAAATTCACCACTCCACACCGAGTCTGCCGCAGCTGATCACGCCGCGCACTGCCCTCCAGCGGCGTGATTCGCCGAATACCGTAACGAGAAACCCCGTAAAATGTGGTGTTTCTAGGCGGCTGAGTATGAAAGCGATGCGGCGCCGGCGCGAATAATCGATGATGATAATCGCTGCATGATGTGAGCCATAATGCCGCGCCGAGTATATAATGCGCCTAAGCCGTAGTTTATAGTTGCACCGCTGCACGACGCGACGTGATAGTCGCAATAGGTATCGATCGGGCGGCGCGGAAAATCGATATCTACAACGACCGTAGTGCCGCGTCGTGTGGCCACGCAAGTATAAACTAGGACTAGCAGTGAAAATACCGCCAAACACCCTGGTATGACATTCATCCAGCATCAGGTTTTCGCGGTATTTCAGAGTTAGACGGCGGTAAGCGGTTGATGAATCTGGCCCCTGAAGTCAGCCGGTCTCCACCGCGATCAAGCAGCTGACAGAAATAAGTGGGATCACAATGGGGTAAGCTGACCCTGCCTCGATGGGGGCAATGCTGAAGGAGAAGTAGGAAGGCTACAGCAAACAGAGTTTCTGTGTAATTGGGCTGTTTAAAGGTGGAGCAGTCAGGAGCAAACGAAATGCCTTGAAATGAATTATTTAGGATACTTTTTCACGTTTGTTTGCACGACGCCTACCGTTACGTGCGGGTGTGATTTAATATCGCCTTTATAAAATGCTTTAAAATTCGTTTCAAAGGTAGGGCATCAAGTTCTCTGCCTTTATTATATTAACTACATAATAACCAGCTAAGCGATGAGTCATAAATTAGTCTTAAAATCAGGAGGGGGATAGGGGTGAAATTACGGGGCGTGAAAATAGCGAAAAATACTCAGACGTCTTCCAACGTGCCCGGCATTCAGAAGACGTGCCGACCACGTCGCCCAACGTGCCTAGTTTTTTATAATCGATTTATGAGCACTACCTTCCACACATTCGGACCATGGAGACCAAGGCGCCGAATCAGTTGTAATTGGCTGACACTCGACTTCCTCGTATGTGTTTGGAAATAGCTGAAAGAATTAAATGATATAAAAGATGGTGCAATCCTAGTTGATGGTGGCGCCGCTCTTAAACGATTTCCCGACATAACGACACACAATAATAAACAACAATTAGAAATAAGTAAACTACACCAAACTGGAGCCGGATTCACCAAAGACTAACAGCAGTTTAACAGAGAAAATAGAGCCGAAATCCCTATTAGCACGGCTTATCAAGCGATATGGTTAAACGTTTCGCCGAGCTATAAAAGACTTCGACAGTAATTTCTCTGTTAAATTGCTGTAAGTCACTGATGAATCCGGGTCCCGATTGTCAAGATAGACTTATACCCCATAAGTTTCTATACGAAGAGAGGAACCTAAAAAGGATAGTTGTCGGTGCAAATCTGATAAAGTATGTAGGGCCCCTTAAAGGAACGGATCATCATCTAGCAGAGAAAACATCAATCGATTAACATACGAGAGGATATGAATAAAACATGAATACGAGATCCTTGGACACAGACAGGACAATGTACTTCACGACCTAATCATTCGTATATGTAGCTGGCCTAGCTCACAAATGCTACACAATCTCTTTTTTGTGTTATTTATTTTAATTTCGTTGATGTTTTTTTTGTTTTCTGTGGAACGTGTAAGTTCAATATACGGCAATACTGAACACATTCAGTTCTTATGAAATCGCTTAAGAGCAGTCACCACCAACTATTAGGATGTAACGAAATAAATGGCACTGAACCACTGTAAATTTAAACAGTTAATATCTCGGCTTGTAGGCAAGTTTATTAATCGAAATAGAAACCTTCTGATTCTACACATCTTTGCCAACGTGACACAAGCTTTTTTATCGCAGTAGCATAAAATCAGAAGTTCTGGAATTGACGAAATCTTCGAAGGCACTTTCGGCATCCTGTTGGTATTTGAATATTTTCCCTACCAAGAAGTCGCCAAGATGCTTGAAGAAATGGTAGTCTGTTGGGGAGAGGTCGGGAGAAAACGGAGGATGTGGTAGAGTTTCAACGCTCAGCTCATTCAATTTCTGCAACGTCATTCGTGCTACATGGGACGAGCATTGTCGTGCAGGAGAACTCGCCTTCGGTTTACCAAGGCCGGTCGGATATCCTTCAACTTTTTCATCATTTCTTCAATTTCAATGCAGTACTTCTCTGCCGTGATGGATTCACCGGAAGGGAGGAAGCTGTGGTGAATAATTCCCAGCGAACACCACCATACTGTCACCATTACTTCCTTTTGGTGCAATTCCGGCTTCGCAAAAACCTTGGGGCTCTCATCGCCGTCCACCCACTGTGCCGATCGTCGCCTGTTGTCGTACATTATCCATTTCTCGTCACAGGTTACGATGCGATCAAGGAATGGGTCCGTTTCGTTCCGTAGAAGCAGTGCGGACGAGATCTCATATCGTCAGTTTCTTTGCTCCTCAGACAGCTCGTGGGGCACCCATCTTTCCAGCTTTTTGGTCTTTCCAGTTTCCTTCAGATGCCGGGCAGCTGTGTTGTGACTGACGCCAAGAACCTCCGCTATCTCCCTGGTGCCTTTGTGTGGATCCTCCTCTGCCACATCTCTCAGCTTGTCCTCATCAGCATCACTATGCCTCCCACGACCTTCATGTTCTTCCAAGCTCTCATCTCCATTCCGGAACTTCTGATACCAACGATACGCCGTCCGAATTGTGGAACATCCTTGACCGAATGCGGCGTTGATCTTCTCGTCCGCCTCCTTAGCTGTAGTGCCCAGCTTGAATTCATACAAGTAAATGCCTCGGATTACCCTTTTGTCCATCTGCAAAAAAGTGTCAATAAAACTCTAAAGTTTTCTCACTTTTACATAGAAAGTTTGGTACTCTCCGATAGAGCAAAGTTTGCGCTTCTAAATGATATGCCACTTGTTACGGTTTGTTCTTGATCAAACGCGTAAAGACGCGCCAAAAAATGGCACGAGCCAGTGCCATTTAATTCGTTACAACCTAATAGGATTGCAGCTAAAGTATGTCGAGATAGGTGTTTTTATATTTATATAATTGAGAATGGTTATAAGCTACAGCCATACCTCTTTTTTCAACTTTCCTTCTGCGCAAACTGGCATCCAGTTCTTGGCTAGCTGTTCAGATGCTGCTTTTTGAACCGACTGGTACAGTATATGGGGGTAAGAAGCTGAAAAACCTAAAAACGCTTCCCTGAACGCCAGTGATCTTATCGTTATCCCAGTGACGCAACGATTTCGACGGCATATCACAGGACAAAAATATTGAACTGCAGTAGTACACTTAGAGAAGCCGTAGCCTTTGTGAATAGGACGAACATGCGCTTCTAGCTGCAAAAACAGCTCTTTTAGGTCTAGACCAAACCCCGGCGTAGGAGAGCAAATTATCTACGATCTGGTAAGTACCCTGAAGCGACTTGTCAACTGCACTGTCTTACCAACGTGAATTGATTTCAGACACACCACGAATTGGCCTAACATCGATTTGACTGCTGCCGAGATGGGTATTTGTCGAGTGCTATGGACCATGACAGACATAGATAACGTGTCTCTTTGTAGCTAATGAATATGTCACGATACCCACAGCTGCCTCGGTGCTCGAATTTATCATTTCGCTCTTAGAGCAATGCTGGTTGAGGATAAAAAAGATTTCGGAGAACCCCTAGCTTGCGGGCTCTTTCGGCCTGTCCGTCTGAGATCTCGGTCGGTCGAATGTGTTCATCTCGAGTTAAGTTGTCATCAAGCCTCAGAACTTCTGACAGATTCCGTTCTGCGTCAGGACAGGGATCTCGCTAGGGACACCTTCTCTCGTTCCAAGGGAAAGCCGCGTTACTGGTGTAATTGCTCGAGATACACCAGCCTCCTATCAACCTGTATTCGTTCTTCATACTCTGTGCTAGCGAAGGTCTCGTTGTTTATATAGTTGTTTAAATCTTTTGACAAACGTTACTTTGCGTATATAAATAAATAAATAAAATAAACAACGATCAAACAACGCCGAGGTTTAGTCCTTGCCTTGTTGAATGTCAATTTATTCGACATTTCGCAACACCTGAGGTATGGAAGCCACAGCACCCGAGACACAATTCACAATAAAAGGGAGGCTCTGTGCGATGTGCTTTTTGTAACTCTTCATGGAAGATCTGAACAGCGAATTTGTAGGAGCCTTTCGAATAGAGCAATCAGCTGGAGGTAGCGTATTTTTGGGTACCAATGCATTCTACTTCTAGACCTCATTGTGAAGGCGTTTTGAGGATTCAGGCGTTGATCAATGCATTTCATGAAGACAGACCGATGCAATACGGGATTGAAGGCAATGGAATTTTAGCGTGAAAAGTATTCACATCGGTGGCGTCGTAATCACATAAATAATCTACAAACATTAACATATCCATCGCAGAACTTCATGAAAATTAATAAAATTAAAATTGAGCTGCGTAGCCTTTACGCTCACAGACCGGGATAGGTGGCCCGTAGGTAAAAGTGACAGACAGGTGATTTGTAGGAGGTATTTTAAGGCTGAGATTCCGTGATAGCTCTATATCGGTCATTTCGTCGCTCGCATGATACGCTACGCAACCAATTGTAGGTATGAAGAGGTCGAGGAGCGAGGTAGGTTTCAATCGCACAGTCGGCAGTACGAACTAAATGCGCACAATCCTGCTGTTTTCTGTAGGTCCTTTTCACCTAATCTGGTTATTCAGTTCTCAGGAAAACTTAAGGGCCAAACAAGACAATAGCAATGATGATCACATACGGAGGAAAGGATGACGCTCCTAAGAAGGGGTAAAATATACCATTTTCACACCAAATTTAATTTAAATTTGACATTTTCAAGCCAAATTAGACACTTTTCACGTCAACTTGACACTCCCCTAGGCTAGCCGAAGATTTTTGAAATCAAAGCGGACTCCTCCAAATCGAAATGACCTTTGGGCAGGTTAATTAAATTACAGACTCATTGAGATAGTTAGAATAATTTTTTGTTCAAGAAAAATTTGGTAGAACTTCCTTTGCAATTTTTTAGTTCAGTTGCCCGCCCTCCCCCCAACAAGTGTGGTAATTTTATAATTTTTTAATAATGAATAAAATTTTGTTCTGATGCGCAACAAGGCAGCAGTCATGTATTGCATTAAAAGACTGGATTGCGCCATGCTCTCGAAAAGCAAGTCGCAAGGTTAAACTGATTGATAGTGTAAATACTGACTACTTGCAACAAGAAAGTTAGGATTTGTGTTTTTTTTTACAACTGTTTATGTTGCACCGCCTGCCGGCATAAAATTACATAGAAATAAAAATTTTGCTATCAATCGAATAAAAATCGCAAAGTTTTGGACGACGGCATGATACAATCCGTTTCGGGAATAGAAAATAACCGCCTTCCTGCTATTCAAAACAAGCTTTGAATATTTGTTTTTTTTCTCAAAAATAAATTTTTTATAACTTTTTTAACAATGCGTTTACTTTTTGGCTAGATGAATTAAAACTTCAAAGAAAGTTATACTAAATTTTCCCTAAACAAAAAATTATTTGAATTTTTTTGGAGAGTCTCTAGTTAAATGTAGAAGAATCCTATTTCGATTTGGAAGAGTTCGCTTTGATTTCAAAGGTCTTAGACTAGCTTAGAAGAGTGTCCGATTTGATTTGAAAAGTGTCCAGTTTGGTTTGAAAAGGGCCCAATTCAAAGTAAAAATGGTATATAACTGTACATGATCAGCTATATTTTCTCCTTAAATCTCTGCATCCCCACCCCGTTTTCGTATTGCGCCGATTAGAATGCAGTTTCGGAGCTCTTGGATATGTTCCAATAAGGTTTTCTACTCACCGAGTATGGCAATAATCATACAAATGAGAGCGACAGCAACGCTAGTCCAGCATAGACACCAAGAATAACACCGCAGAAGTTTCGCCCGTTGCTTGATCTTGTGCTGCAGTTCCTCGATGTCCACGATTTCACACTTTGCCTAAAGCTGGGATTTACGAGGGGTCAAATACTTTCATAACAATGGCAAAGCTAACAAATTTTGCAAAATAAACTAGAGCGTTATTTACTCTACCGCATTTTACGGCATTTAACTAACCAGGGAAGGGTCTCGGGCGTAGGTCTGAAAGGGGGAAATGGATAGTACTGCGAGAATCTCAACCCTTCATATAGTAGAAAAACATGTTTCATTTCTGCTGAGTCCTTGAACCCAAAGAGCTACGGGCCCTCGAAGGGGGGGGGGCTACAGTAGCGCACCGTCAGCACGTGCCCACGTGCATGCGTGCGCGCGCGCTGTTGTATGGGACGCGGCGAAGGGCACAGCGTCAAGCGAGTCGGTGGCTCAGCAGGGTGCGGGGCTACATGCAGGTACTAGGTCAGATGTTCGGCTCCCGTGCTAGCCAGCTTTTTTGCATTTTTCATGATTGCCGCCTTCTTTACCAGTTTGCTTCCTACACATCTCCTGCATATTTATTTCACTCTAAGTTGCCAAATAAGGATCAGATTTGTACTCAACGCAAGGTTTGGTCGAAAAACGGTGACCATGACCTTACCATTAATCACCTTTACCTACTGTAATTTAACATACTCCAGGGTAATACGGAAAACGAATGTCAGATTCGTGATCAACATCCCAAATAACCCCCCTAGGAAAACTTTGGGTGAAATCGGTGATTATACTTCGACGGTCCTAGTCACCCGTACCTACCGTAACCTACCATAATCGGCCGAAAATTGAAAAACGAATGTCAGATTCGTGATCAGCACCCCAAATAACCTCCCTGGGCAAGGTTTGGGCGAAGTCGGTTATTATGACCTCGACATCTCCAGTCACCCAGACCTGCTGTAACCCGTGCCTGTTGTAAGATCATTGTTTAACATTCGCTAAAAAAAAAACATTGTATAAATCAGAAACTGAGAAAAGTGAGTGAAGCACAGCTCACAGAAACCTTTATTCGACAATTTAGAGTGAAATAAATGTGTAGGAGATGTGTAGTAAGCAAGCTGATTTAGACTGCCGTAAGGCACGACTTTCAGGACACTGCTTTCACGACTCCAGAGGTCGAGGAGAGCTTGAAAAAAAAACAGTTTCCTCAAACCTCGCCCAGGAGGGTTATTTGGGGTGTTAATCACAAATCTGACATCCGTTTTTTCAAATTTCGGTCGATTACGGTAGGTAGGTCAGGCGGAACGAATGCTGGCCGACTTCGATCGTGTATGTGGAAGCGTTGGACTGCAGCTGAATCTTACGAAGACGATGTTCATGAAGAACGGATGGGTTTCTGATGCCCCATTCTCGCTCAACGGAACGAACATCTCCGAATGCTCCAGCTATGTGTATCTGGGTCGCGAAGTCAACATGGCCAACGACCTAGCACCAGAGCTGAGCAGAAGGAAACGAGCGGCTTGGGGAGCTTTCAAGAGCGTCGAAGAAGTCGTGAAGAAAACGAAGAACGTCCGACTCCGTGCCCACCTATTCGACTCCACTGTTCTTCCTGCCCTAACATACGCCTCAGAGACCTGGGCTATACGAAAGCAGGATGAACACGCGATCAGCGTCGCGCAGCGTGGAATCGAGAGGACGATGCTCGGAGTGACACGACTCACGCAAGTGAGAGAAGGTCTCCGAAGTTCCGAGCTTCGCCGACGTTTGAAGATCAGAGACGCTGTCGCATGGGCCAAGTCGTCGAAAATTAGGTGGGCCGGCCACGTAATGCGATTCGCAGACACCCGCTGGACGAGAGCCGTCACAGATTGGATTCCGCGGGATGTCAAAAGAACACCAGGACGCCCACCAACGCGTTGGTCGGACTTCTTCGTGAAAGCCCTGAACGACCGATATGACGCTCTTCGTGTCCCTCGAGCGAGGAGGATCCATTGGACCACTCTGGCACGCGACAGGGACGAATGGAGACGCTGCTGGCGCCCGCTCGAGCAAGTCGATGATCAACGGGACGACAGGTGATACAGGTGATACGGTAGGTTATGGTGGATACGGGTGACGATGTAATTCTGTACCCCCAATTTCGAGGACCCATAGCCCTTTGGGTTCAAGACTCAGCAAAAACGAAACATGTTTTTCTACTATATGAAGGGTGGAGATTCTCACAGTACTATCCATTTCCCTCATTCAGACCTACGCCTGAGACCCTTCCCTGGTGAATAAAAAAGTTTAATTTTGCGTTAAGAAAGGAACACTTTCTGAATGTTCGAAAAGCTGTCACTTATAGTTATCATAAAAGATACTAGTATTTGTGTTTTAGATTACAGCACGTTTGCCTACACTATTGGCTAAAACTTCTCGCTTTCGTAGGAACAAATTACTTCGGCAGTGATTCTATGTGTAGTGTTGTCATTAAAAAACCGTTTCCACTTGGTTACGAGAAGTTGGTAAGATCCGTCATAATCACTCCTAAACCCGAAAACATAAATCTTTGCTCTAATCTGATAAGATTTATGGGTTGTGTCTGTATGTACTACGCAGACTGAACCGTTCCTTAACTCATAGTATCAAGGTGACATAAAATACTGCAGTAAGGGAAATAAGCCGTGATTCTGTTGAGAACCAGCAGAAATGAGCGCTGATTGGAAGGTTACCGATAACATTCGTACTAGTTCTTTCTTGAACTTTAACTTTAGGGTACGGTCTTCGTTGGTATGCTCACGAGCACTACTGCCCTGATCGCCTAGCGATCCTTGGTTAGGTGAGGTTGATTGCTGTCTCCTACCCATCTTGTGAACGTCTAGTTGGTCTCAAAATCCAGTAGGGTTGAGAAGATCCTTGATCGGGTGGTCACACTTAGGTTTGTTTCCTTTCAGGCGCTTAAGAAAGCGATCTAGCCAAATCGTAAGCCTAATAAACGCTGTTATCAACCTCTCCTAGAGTTCAATAAAGAACTACTACGAATTCGACATCATGCCGAGGTTCATAGAAAGTCGGACGTGGCAACCGATAACATTGCTTTAACATAACCTGTGGTAACATTAAGTAAATAAGTATAATGCTCATTTTCCCGGTCCATAGCCTCAATAATGTCCAAGCATGATGTTTTAAAGAGTGAGCATGGTGCGGAAGCATACAAGGGGACATCATCTTCAATGTGATTACAAAGTAAACGACAAGGAATCATTCATACCTTCGACGAAGCAAAGGGACAGCTTCTAATACAATGTTTGTGGACTTCGAGTCTCTTGCCATCAGAACTTGTAGGAACAACGACAAAAAACCGTTCGATTTTTTGAAACGAGTACATCTAGTACGCGGGCGAAATAGGGTCCATTCTGACAGGTGAGCAAGCCTTCAGAACTTCTACTCACTTCCACCTGCACACATGAAAACAAAACCTATAAAAACGTCTATAGTGGTTAAGATTTAGAAGAGTAGGAGTATGGCAAAGGTTTTCTAAATAACGAGCTCTATCTTCTAGATCTTCCGATTAGAATATTGAGACCCGATTTCCCTCTTCTTGCCCTCTCTATCACCCATGTCAAGAAAACGAACGAGATCTTGTTTCTGTCTTCCCGTTGGACATGTTTTGAGGAAAGTTAAAAACGTAAAAACACGAACACGTATGTGTGAGCTGACCGCACGCGGTGGGGAAGCGGAAGAGTAATGGCGATCACATATCTTTACCCGTCTCAAAAAGGCATAAGAACAAAACGAAAAATCGGGATCCAATATAAAGGCACAAAATACGTGTAGATGTTCTTAGATGCCTCGTTTCCAGCGCTAAATGATACGTCTTGGTTGGATTCAGTAACAAGCTCTGGAGAAATGAAAGAAATGACGCTAAGTTGTCCAAGCAACACAGTACGGAAGCTGCAAACCGCAAGAAACCGGTGTGATGGCTTATTTTTGTAGGGTGTTTTAATCAAGAAATAGTAATTCTCGTTTTTTCAGACAGCTTTTTTTGATAAATCTGTCTGCAAATGACATAGAATAAAACCTTCAAAACAAACGTTATTAAGTAATTATTATAACAATACAAATATAAATGATAACCCTTAAAAATCTCATTTTACTGTCAAACGTTCTTATTGACGTCGACGCCTAGTTCAGTGGATAAAGGACAAAGGACGGTGTTATTCAATCCCTTTTGGGATGCGCCAGCGCATTCTACTTCTACGGGATGACGTGGAGGCGACATGAATGCGTATTTGGCCATACAATGACTTGCGGTGGCCAGCCGATGAACAAGTCAGCGCTTTCTCCTTCCCAGACAAGTCTGGCTCCAATTCACCGACCCCGGAGGGATGGAAGGCTTGGTTGGCCTGGGCGGGAAATCCAAACCGGGAACCTGGTGTCCGGTGCAGGCGACAGTCGGCGCCTCCTCCGACTGCGCTACACGCGCCCCTAGTTCAGTGAGGTTCTTAAAATACAGTGCCCGCCCCGGTATGGCTCTGCCAGTTGCGTGCTGGAAGGATCGTAGTTCTAGCGTTCCGGCGGCAAATTCAGTAAATGAAATTCAGCAAAATGAAATTCAGCAAATTCAGTAAATGAACTTTTTTTGTGTTCAATTATTTATCATCTGCCTATTTTTTGCCGACCTCTTATTTGTTTATTTTTCTCAGTTACTTTATCTTCGTTCTACATAAGTGGCCCCTCTTCTTCGAGAAAGCTCCATGCCAATCGTTTCTGCTTCCTTATCTTAGTGGATATTAGCTTTTTTGGTTATATAGCCAATCTTACGCGTATTCTATTTTTCCCACTCGGCTGAGTAAGTTATTGGCAAGCATAATACACAGTAACTAACCTGGCGAACATCACTAAGTCGTGGAGGTGGAGCTTCTGGTACAGGTCTTCTTTGCGACTCCTTGAAGCGCATTCCAAAAAGTCTTCTTCTTTTCTTCACTGAGATACTTCCTTGAATCAGCTATGTTCAGAAATGCAACCAACGATGCTTATTAGTCCACTGCTGGCTGTTCATCCAACAAAAAATTAGCAAGAAGGTTTTATGAACTCTTCTCAAGTGGATAATCACAAATTTCTAGCTGTACCTGATTTTCAATTATATTGGTATTTGGCCCGTAGCCCGCGAAAATTTAATCTAGTCGATGAAAAGGTTATATAATAGATATGTATAGGCTACAAGTAGTCTCGTTCATTTGAAGTAGTTTTGGGACGCTCTAACACTTTAAAGAATAAATGCGGTTGTTTGCGACATCCCTAGCTTACGCTTTGAGCTTTTTACAACCCTCCACAAATACGCGAGAAAGAAATTACCACAAGACACTTAATAAGGACATGTCACTAATGTAAACATCTACAGACTTGACGGAGCATCGGCAGCTGACCTTTCTTCAGTGAATCTGCAGTGTTGAGTAGACCTAAAAATTGTCCATTCATAAATAAGCATATAGCTTAAGGAGTGCATACTATATCCGTAACCTTTTAAATCGGTAGACGATGAATCTTGAGTGGTCTGAAATGCAGAAGGTGAATTCATTTAGAAACTGAACGACTTTCATTTGCTGAGGAATTACGCCTTAGCGCCGAGAAATACATAGGCGTTGGGTGTGGTTGTCTGTTGTCTGTTGTGTGTGTGTTCACATTTCTTTCCATGACAAGGCACCATGTGCAACCACCCAACCACATGCCAGTCACTTGAGGCCTAAGAAAAATGAACTGAATCAAGACGAAATTTCACCATGTTCTCACTAATGTTGAAAATACTTTGGCACTAATTCAGATCATTTCCTTTAGGCCTCAAGTGGCTGGTAGTGAAGTTGTAAGCTCTCGTAACGATGTTATGTTGCGGTCAAAACTCTAGGGCCAGTCAGGACTCGAACCCGACCGTTGAATGTCTACCAAATACGAATGCTCTCTCCGGAGTCATTTATATAGATCAGAAATGATTCTTTGATGGTTATTTGTGACCGTCCTGAACATTTAGCTGGAAATGCCCGATCAACACACGTCTTACAGGTGATACCCGCAACCCAGATGTCCAGCCTAGTATTTGTTTACCAGCCGTCCGTGAGGCCTCTCGGCCGCACCGACGGCTTCTTGACGGCTTCGCCGTGGTAATAACTTCTCATCATTAATTGTAGCTGCCACCTTTGTCATGGTTTCCTAAGGAAGAACATCTTAACTACGTCGATGAGGGCAAGTAAGAAAGCGAAAAAACGGACGACATCCACAAAAACGCTTATTTGCCCAATATCG
This sequence comes from Heligmosomoides polygyrus polygyrus, assembly GCA_947396885.1. Lineage (NCBI taxonomy): Eukaryota > Metazoa > Nematoda > Chromadorea > Rhabditida > Heligmosomidae > Heligmosomoides > Heligmosomoides polygyrus. The sequence goes on along the minus strand of OX377201.1, from coordinate 6,968,150 downwards.
ACTGATGGCGATCGACAGTTCAAAAACGAACTTCAGATTCGTGTTCAGCGACCTTGATTACCCCCGGGCGTGAAGTTTCGTGCCGCTTGAACGAAATCCACAAAAATCGATAATATCGATCGACATCGATTGGTCGACCTCATATTCGTGTTCTGCGACCTCGATTACCCCGGGGCTGAAGCCGACGTGTTCGGCACGTCTACTGCTCGGAATGCACGTTTGCCGACGTGTTCGGCGCGTCTACGGCTCGCCATGCACGTTTGCCGACGTGTTCGGCTACATACACACACACACACACACACACACACACACACACACACACACACACACACACACACACACACACACACACACACACACACACACACACACACACACACACACACACACACACACACACACACACACGCACGCACGCACGCACACACACACACACACATACATACATACATACATACATACACACACATCACGCTTGCTCCTTTATATATAGTAGAATGATGCACGGGATAATTAAAGAGGTTCAATTTTCATGGCGAATTTAACATCATACCTGGCGGTCCAAAGTCTTTTGGACTCTAAGCTTGCGCAATGACTGCAGCTTTTCTCGAAGTCGACTTGCGAAAGAATCGGCGCCTGAATGGTACGGCTCATGTAACTCTTCCAAAGTATGCACAGGTTTTAAAATATCTCACCTCGCTCCTTCGCCTGGTACTTTGGTGTTGATTTAGAATCTGAAAAAGTGTTAGCTTAACCCCAACTCTAATTTTAATTTCAAAATTTTGATTCTGCATAAACAGCAGCTTTGCCTGAACAGCAACAGTCTTGGGTGTTCTAACAGTCATATAATATAATTAATACATGGATACTAAATGACCTTTTCAGGCGACTTATGTCTGGTGGAAAGAGAGGTGCAAAGGGCGCGTTGAGCTCTTATCGGAGACAATATTTCCGGATACGCAAGAATACACTACAACTTTGAAGTTTTCGACTTTGCTTTGATTGCTATATCCTGCACTGACTGCTGTTCTTCGATTTTTTTAAACCTTTTTACTTGGCTCGCATAATCTGGAAGGTAGCCATGTGTTTGTGGCCACACGGACCGTTCTTGTTCTTGAAGTCGTGTCCAAATCTCATATTCTTATTTGTTTGCTATTTTCTCAGCTCTTCCTTTAAGTATTTTCTTTTTTGCACTAATCTAGCAGTGTTTGGTACTTGAAGAGTTGAATTCTTAGTTTATGATACAAGTTCTATGTGTAAAGTAGTCTTGAAAAATGGAATCTTATCATTAACGTACGAGTTTAGAACAGACTCTTTTTTATTGTTCGTTATCGTTTCATTTACCGTTTTCATCTGCTTTTCAACACTTAGTGGGAAATGTATCCTTTCCTGTATAATGAGCTCGGTAATGAGGCATCTACGCGCCAGCAGAAGAGGGCCCAGAAGCGAATCAAAGCACCCATGGTATCCAAGGGTCGGAAGTCCCGGTATGTACACTCTTCTAGGTTGATTCAGTTGATCCGTTAACACTTCATTGATTACCTTAATTTTTCAGATTTCTTCAAGCAAAGTAACCGCCAACGCTGCTCTATTATGTCCGCTCATTCGCCTGCATCATGTTCTTGGTATATTCCATATTCGTTTCTTTTTCTTCTTCTTCAGCGCTTGTCCAGCTTCGTGGCCGAGTTCACTATTGTAGTGTCATGATGTCATCTTTTCAGATCCAGCGCTAGGTAAGGGTGGTCACCAGCAACCTTCAAGTTCATATGTAACGTATCACCGTGGCGCTGCTTTGGGCGCCCTGTAACCCGCTTTCCTATTACCTCGAAGTCTTTTCCACGCAAAACATGGCCGTGCAATAGTAAGCAAGCTTCGTGTATCTACTCCGCTATTGCCGCCATACCGAGCTTCTGCCGAACGGCATCGTTTTGGATGCGCTCTATGCGAGCGACTCCAACTGTGCAGCGCAGCTTCTTCATCTCCATGACGCTGAGGCGCGTTTCAGCTTCCTTGTCGCAGACCGACAATAAGCACCGTACACTGCTATCGGTCGCACGACCGCTCTGTAGATTTCCGACTTCAAGCGCTCTGATATCTTCTTGTCGCAAAGCATATTCCACACTCTTTAAATAAACATATTTTGATTCGTGTTGGTTTTGTATCCTGACTATAATACCTGTTCGATGTGGTGTTCACCGATAGTAAAAAAGAAACAGGGCGCTTAATAAAACATAAAGAAAATTACGTGGTGCCACACGGCTGCAATGGCTTACTGTTTAACCCTTCTGACCCTCCTTTTGGTCTCTTCCGAATTTCGGCTCAATTATACTATATGGGATTATAGCTTTTGAGTGCGACCACGCAGTGAAACAGGAAACACTTCAGAGTACCTCATGAGATAACGCCTCCTATAAGCTGTTACGCCTTTGCACGACTTCACGCCAATTGACGATTCCGCAAACTGCATCACGGATTTCGCGCTCTACAACTCTTCCAAATAGGGCGACGCGGGCAGATCGAAAGCGGCCGGCGGCAGCATCGTGTAGAGAGCTCACGCCTCACGGGGAGCAGTACCTAGACACTTTCTGACCTATTTATTTTCGATATACATTCTCACTGCTGGAAATAAGACCATAAGGCCAGGTAAAGTGTAAAGAGAATTACAATGAAAGAAATATATGCAGTTTTAATTAGAGAGCGCTGGCATTTCTAGAGCTGACATGCTCTGAGCAACAGACCATCAATTGTGAAGAACGTCTGCGAAGGGTACCTTTATATCAATGCATCAATATGTTATCAATGCAAGTCTACCAGTCTGTCCAATAACTCCTGTCCGAAAAATTTCAAAACTCTACAATTTTCCTTAGAAGTGTTATAATATCAGGCAAGTGGAACTCTGCAGAACCTTCTAGAAGGTTCTGCAGAGTTCCACGCTGGGGGTATATAAGGCGCAGTCACCGCGTCTAGCTACCAGTACAAGCTAAAATGGACCAAGGTCGAATTCGTACGTTCTTGTACTACGAGTGGCGGCTGGGCAACGACACGGGCACCGCGGTCGCCAACATCTGCAGAGCGTGCAAGGAGGATGCAGTGTCCCAACGCACAGTCAGGCGCTGGTTCAATCGTTTCGAGAGCGGCGACACGAGCCTCGAGGAAAGAAAGCACAGATCTGAAGATCATGCTCTGCTGCTGGTGGGATGCCGAGAAAAGCGTCCCCGACTGACCTCGGTCCACCTGCTGCACGACAACGCGCGCCCCCACGTGGCGAAGGAGACCCAGCAGAAGTTGGCGACGCTCGGCTGGGAGACGGTTGCCCATCCGCCGTACTCCACGGACCTCGCCCCCTCCGACTACCACATGTTCCGCCCGCTGAAGTACCATTTGGCCGGAAGAAAATTCGCCAACTACGACAACCTCAAATCCGACATCGCGGACTTCTTCGAGCCGCAACCCCCGGAGTTCTGGGCGAAGGGCATCGGCGACCTGCCCAATCAATGGGCCACTGTTGTGGATAACTGTGGTGATTATATTGTTGATTAGACTTGTTTTTCAATTAAGTTGAAAAAAATTAAAAATGGTGAAATTTTCGGACAAGAACTATTGGACAGCCTGGTAATTTGGGAAGCTAAGTAGTGGTTTGCCCCAATACGTCACATCCTTGTTTGGCTACGTTATGAACTGCGGAAGGCCACGCGATTTCAAAAGAAAACGAGGTTGGGTAATAGAGAAGAAACTAAATACCTCAATTACAGATTACACCTACAAATTAGGATTGTAAGTTGTAACGCGGTGCTAGTCCGAGTTCCACGTAAGACATGCAAAGTGACCGTCCACGGCAGAGCTATCATATTATCCACCCACCAAAGAATAGGTTAGGTAACTCTCTCCCAATTCTCTACCCATATCGTCGCTTCTCATTATAGAAAAGCTGAGGAGACCTGGAGTTTTGAAAAAGAAAGAGGCAAATTTTTTTATTGCATTACTTGTTAATTGTTATATGTTATTCTATATTATACATGTAATCGCGTCGCCTCTTCTCCTTCGGATGCTGTCCGGCTGCTTGGTCATCCAGTCGAAGGGTTGCTTAGTCGGTGTCTAGGGTTGCCCTGTGAACAGGTCGAAGAGCCGCTTTTCGCGGCCTAGACGGTGCACGAAATGAGTGTTTGATAAACTTACAACCGAAAAAACCCGTCTAGTTATTCACCGTAGTTTCGGAGTGAAATTCAGGGAAATCGTTACGGAGCCGAGTTGCCTATCCCTCTGCTAATCAGTCGCTGCAGCTAGTGATATTTGCTCGCATGCTTCTCCGGCGCAAATAGGGTCGGGAGGGGGGGGGGGGGCTTCTGATGGGCAGAAAATCCCATAGAGCGTCGTAGCGTCATTAATGTCCTTCATCCCTGGCTCCAACGTATAAAGCCTGTAATAAGGGCGTTCCTTGAATAACAAAAGCCATGTTTTTGAATAGCGCGGCCTTGGGCGTTGCACCCCGGACAACTCGGACGGGTTTTTTTTTCCGGTTGTAAGTGTATCGGCTAGTCACGAAATGGTGCTGCATCTACCGATGACGCGCCTTTTAAGGGCTGTGCACACTCGGCATCTGTTTTTGCGCGTCAAAAGCGGGACGGAGCGTCGCTCGACGACGAAGCTTCACCGAGTGAGCTCACTGCGTGAAACTGCTGAAGCCAGGGTTGACGCGTGTTGACGTCGGACGCCAAATATGAAGCGAAGTGTGTCACAAGCGCGCCGTCACTCCTGACGCAGAGACACACACTCTGCGTCTCTGTCTTCATCGTTGGATCTGCGTCAACGATGCTGAGTGTGCCCAGCCCTTCATGAACCCTGGGGTACGGTAAGGTACGAGATTCATAATTGCTTGCCGAAAGGAGGATCCTGGCGGGACCCATAGAACACAATGTTTCGAAATGAGAGAACAATGACGTAACAGAAGCGCAGCAGTCGAAATGAGAGAACAATGACGTAACAGAAGCGCAGCAGAGATGAGGCAGACGGGTTCGTCACATAATTAGTTCTTTATCGAAAACATAAGTAATCGGTCCCTTGATGGTGGTGCGCCGGACATTCTTTTTCTATATCATATATGGTGAATGCGTATTTGGAAAATATCTTGACTGAAAGACATGTCAGTGTTATCCTTCCCACACACGAATTCGCTTGATCAGAAACATGTGCAGTTTGGCTACCCCTGATGGTTAACATGGCATCCAAGTGCACACTCTTCGCGCTTTTCCGAATAAAGCACGTGACAACAGAAAAATGTTCAGGTTACCTTCAGTACGCTCCGCCGATAACGGTTTACCTTCCTTCTCCTTCGATCTTTGTTTAGCTGACGCAGAAGCTAAATGGTGGTGATGTGTAGAGTTTGTTGAAGCGGACGGAGGAACTAACGTCAGAGGTCAATGAACTTCTCCTAGAGATTTCTCAAGGTGACCTGTTGTATTCGTAGGAGATCGTCTGCGAAGTTAGTAATTTTTAAACATCCTATGGACAGTGGGCCAAGAATGCCTGAAATGGTTATTGAAAATAGGGTTAGATTTCGAATGCTGTACTCTAGCCTATTTAAAACGTTTACTACATCAAAAAAACCAAATATTGCTCCGAACTGTGCCTCAACTTCCGTGTCGAATTTCAACAACCTTCTTGCAGACGCGCCACCCTAAAGCCGCCCTAAAAACTGAGCTCATGAGCCAGTGAATGATTCGCTTGAACACACTCCCGCATATTCTGCTAGCCAGAGGCCAGAGTCATAAACAGTAAAACCTACGGGCATGCAGGGAATAGATGGTGAAGGTAATAATGGTAAAGCATTCATTCATCTCCACTTCTTATGTTATCTCCACTTCAGAGACCTCGCATACCCGTGGGTCCAATTGTTGGGGAGTCCTACTCCAGGAGCCGGATTCGTCAGGCTCATCAGCTGTAGGACAGCTCTAGACGAGGTTTAATTTTGTACGAAACTAGGCATTTCATGCAGAATTAGTGTATTCTACCCTATGATGCCATTTCTGATGTTATCCTACTATATATAAAGGAGCAAGCGTGTGTGTGTGTCACACCGTCACACTGCCCGTCCTTCCGTCCCACTTTGAGTTGGGCGCGGCAGCCGAACACGTAGGCAACCGTGCATGGCGAGCCGCAGACGTGCCGAACACGTAGGCAACCGTGCATGGCGAGCCGGAGACGTACCGAACACGTCGACAACCGTGCATGGCGAGCCGCAGACGTGCCGAACACGTCGGCAACCGTGCCTGGCGATGCCGTAGACGTGCCGAACACGTCGACAACCGTGCATGGCGAGCCGCAGACGTGCCGAACACGTCGGCGGCACGAAACTTCAGCCCTGGGGGTAATCGAGGTCGCTGAACTCGAATTTGAAGTCGACCAATCGATATCGATCGATATTATCGATTTTTTGAGGATGGCGCTCAAGTGGCGCGAAACTTTGGCCCTGGGGGTAATCGAGGTCGCTGAACTCGAACACATAAAGGTCGGAAGGCCTAGGGAAGAATAGGAAACCCGTAGCGGCCATGGGTTCCTATTCTCGGGGTTTGGGGGCGAAGCCCCCAACCAGTCGTAGGCGGCCGCTAGGCCGACGTACGACTGGTTGGACATAAATGTGCTTTCTCACCAAAGCGGATCATCACTTAGTATACGGTGACCCTCCGACGAAGCACGATTTTTGTACTCCTGCCACAGTTCCGCAGTTTTCATTAACGAAATCTCAGGATGGAACTTTTCACCTAATTCTTCAACAATGAATGGAACTTTTTACCTACTTCTTCAACAATGTTATTCCTTTGTGAAATTTTTCTTACCATGTCTTGGAGAACAATTAATACTTTGATTTTGCAGTAGTATATGTATTAATGCAATGTGAAATGTATGGTGTGGACTTTTAGAGATGGCATATGACAAATTACATCGACTACTAGAGCTAGAATGGCGTATGGACGGCCCTTACGTTTACGGTGACGCAAAGGAGCACAATGATAATTCGGGCATTTCTAGGCGTTGTTGAATCTAGTCAATTCCATTTGACCCTGCTTACATATCATTACTATTAAATTTATTTATTTATTTATTTATTTGCACATAAATGCGCACACAATTCTAGAATACAAGAAATCCATGGACACAATGTGATTAGTAGCACAACATGGTAAAAAAGAGAAACCTCAACAAACCAAAGCTGAACAGCGTTACGTGCTAATTGGAGGAAAGGGAAAGAACTGCTGGGAAGAAAGCGAAAACAAAAAAAAACAAGGAGAAGCGAAATATTTTGTCACAAGGCAAAGAAAAAGTAGGGGAGTGAGGGGTTGATTTGTGGAGCTATTGATGGAGAAGAGCAGTGGCCCGCCAAACACTACAAGTCGTTATCGAAGACGGCTAGGATACCAACTTAGTAGGTCCGTCAACTCCATCGCTCCATCAACACCCGCGTAACGTGTGGCGTAGGAAGAGGGAAGAAAGCGAGATATCCTAGAGTTAGATAGGAGAGCAAACAGAAACTGCCATTGAAGAAATACAATGCCTGAAAGGGTAACATTCATAGCCGCGAAAAATCTACCAGAAAGCAAGATTGGCCACTTCATACGCAACCTCTGTAAAATAAACTATTCCTGAAACAACAACCTTTGCAGGCTCACTTCCGCCTTAAGCAACACAGTTCTAGGTTCAGTTTTACTTACCCAGAGCAAGCCTAGGTGCCGCTGTTTTTTGACCAACCCAGATATTTACAAGAATTTCGAAACTTTTCTAGTAATCTCCTACGACCCAATAGATAACCTTGAAAAACTAAGACGTTCATTGAACTTTAGCAAATAACAATATCTTACGCTGGGTTGGATCTACGACAGGTGACGGTTTAGTATCTGAAAACGTTCTCTCAAATATCAGACCATTCCTCTCAAAATGGCATCTTGTATAATATCTCACCTTTTTCTCTTGAGGATCGTTTGTTATCTGCACGCTCGTTTGACTTGGTCTTCGAATCTGAACCAAGAACAAGTTAAAAGCCCAGAAAGATAGCAAACAGTCCGACGCTGTGGAACTTGGAATAGTCACATGCTAATACACCTTTACCTCTTGGTAGAAAGAATGCCTGCATTCGTCTTAGCTCGATGAAAGACAAGAGAATGAGGTTTAGAATATGGTCAGCTTTCAAACAGGTAGCTAGAATTTGGCTGTAGAAACCAAAAGGAGAATGGATTAATATATTTTTGTGAGGCGAAACTGTTTTGGAGCACGGTTCCATTCGGGCTTAAACTCAGCAACAGCGATGATCCTCACGTTAGGATTGCTTGACACAAATCGTACCCAAATCTCTACTTATTGGTTATAGCTCGGCATGCAGGTCGGGGAGAGAAAGGGGAGATGTCAGCCTAATAAAGGATAAAGAGCGGCGTTACACAATCTTTTTTTTGGATGCAACACGCATCCTATTTCTATGTTGTAGAAGCAATTTAAAGGCGTATTTAGTCTATGGGTCTGTTATACCAACAGGCACGTGGAGGGTAAGGATAAAGGATAAAGGACGGCGTTAGGCGCCTTTTATACTCCCGCCGCGCAACGGCGCGTCAATTCGGAACGCGGCGCGGCCAGTCGCGCCGCGCCCGAATTTGACGCGCCGCTGCGCGATTGTAGTTAGAAAGGGGAGCGTCAGCGACGCGCTGCGACCAACATCTACGTACTACGTTCCCTGCGCCATGAAGGACGACGGAAGAGATGGTCCATGAGTCATTGAAGAACCAAAACAGAAAGAATCCGTCTGGCCGATCAGCGGAATGCAATGCATCTGGCTAATGATAGTGGTGGAAACCCTGTGGGGAACGACGATTCCTTTCTTAAAGCTGGGGTCGAAGTCGTATGCTCAACCTACGGTTGAAATTGGTGAGTGTGGTATTGATTCGAGTCCCCTGCAATGTAAATGGCACTAAACGACTCTTTATTTTGCATATGTGCAGGTTCAAAAGTAAAATTGCTGGGAGGTACTCATTGTCGAGAATCGCTCAGAAATCTCTCTCGTATTGCCATTCCGTGGTCATTGTTCACTGAACATACCTTTAGCGTAGTAGGTAAAACTTCGTGAATGTCTACAGGTCTCCATCCCCTTCCTAAGTTACGAAAGGTACGGGTGACTAAGGTAATGGTCACCGAAAACGGATGTCAGATTCGTGGCCAGCACCGTAAATACCCCCCCCCCCCCTGGAGAAGTTTGGTCAAAGAACAACCTTTTCGACCTCTCATCGACCTCTGGAGTCCTGAAAGTGCAATAGTGCCACCATTTTGCTACACCTTCTTTGTTTTGTTAGTTGATGAGCCAAAACAAGGAGTACATAGCAAAATGATTCATCTCGGTGGTGAATCTCCCACTCCACATCGAGTCTGCTGCAGCTGATCGCGCCGCGCCGCGTCCTTCCCTTCAGCGGCGCGATTCGCCGAATACCGTAACCCAAAATTCCGTCAAGTGTGGTGTTTTGAGGCGGCGGAGTATGAATGTGATGCGGCGGCGCGAAAAATCGATAGCTATGTCAACCATCACGCCGCGCCGCGCGGCGGCGCGAGTATAAAAGGCGCCTTACTCGCTCCCTTCTGGGATGCGCCAGCGCATTCTACTTCTACGGAATGTCGTGGAGGCGACATGAATGCGTATTTGGCCATACAGTGACTTGCGGTGGCCAGCCGATGGACAATTCAGCGCTATATTCTTCTCAGACAAGCCTGATACCAATTCACCGACCCTGGAGGGATGGAACGCTTGGTTGGCCTGGGCGGGAAATCCGAACCAGGAACCTGGTATCGGGTGCACGCGACAGTCGCGCCTCCTCCGACTGCGCTACACGCGCCCTATCAGACTCTGCCTCACGACCTATTGGACCCTTCAATCTCACTCTTCACAAGAGAGCACACGCGCATTCCGGTCTGCCGCTACCGACACCTGTCATAGCACTGCTTGAGCCCCCATCTCTAGCGATGTCGGCTCATCGCTGAGTTCAGCACAGCGATGGCCCGCGCTGGAACCAATCTATCGTCCCCGGAGGGATGGAAGACTAGGTTGGCAGGGGCGGGATATCCGAACCAAAAAGGCAGCGGCTGTCTGCGAAAGCTGGCTGCTCCCCGTCTGTGCTCCACGCGCTCGTTAACCGGTTCAATCCCAACGGGGGATCACCTTATTACTGGACTTGGACGTCCTACAGCTCGTTCTCGAACGCAAGTCTAGTTACAGTGTGCACCAGAGTCCCCTAGGAAGGCCCATCAGTAACAGAAACATTGAAAACACAAAAACAAGGGTGCAGTCCTAATTGGTGGTGGCCGCTCTTAAATGATTTCCCGACATAGCGAAACAATAAATGACAACAACATCTAGAAATAAGTAAGCTAATACAACCGTGTTGCAACGATAGACTCAGTTTCCGAGTCGGGAGTAGGGAACCTAAAAAGAACCGTTCTCGGTGCAATTCTAGTAAGGGTGTACCACATTACTAGGTTTGCACCACGAGCGGATCATCTTCATGCAGCTAAAATTTAACATCAATAAAAAATAAAAATAGGCCAAGACACCATCAATCAACGTCTTGGGCACAGACAATACAATGCACTTCGCATCCTAATCATTTGCAAACGTCTCGACCTAGCTCACAAAAGTTTGTATTCTCATGTTTTCTGTGTTATTTATTTTGATTTTGTTAGTGTTGTTGTTTTCTAAGGAATGAGTAAGTTCAAAATATTTCAATTCTGAACACATTCAGTACTTATGAAAATGTTTAAGAATGGCCACCACCAACTAGGATTGCACCGAAACAAGAACAAACAAAACAAGAACAAAACACAAAAGTACGTTCTAGGCGTCCCCGGGTCGCCTCTACGTGTCGCCTCACGGTGATTGAGTCGACGCGCACGCATTCGGGTTGGCCCGAGAATTTAAACGGGGATAACGAGCGGAGCCGCTGGAGTCTCTTCATGCTTTTATAACTATTTATTTCTCCATATTCCTTCGACAAGACCCGCTATTTCCTCGGAAGGCATCCGATAATCTCGTTCATATGTCATGCTGCATGTGCTTTTCCTCAAATAGGAGTGACTTACAAGTGATTGCGGGGTGCCTTCCCCCTTTGGCAATGAACCTGTTAACCTAATACTCTCAATTAAATCCTTCGACGCTGCTGCGCTCACTGCTTATATCTATCTTACCACAGTATATCGAAAATAACAAAGGCTACCAGCGTCCATCCCCATCCCAAACCGTACTGCACCTTGAATTAGATTAGACGCTACAATGAATGTTGTGTGACCCCTTCAACTTGAGCAGCACCCGAACTCTTCAATGAGTGGAACCCGTCTCCTTTCTCCTACTGCCTCTTGTTTGGGTGCAATGGGAGGAGGGTCCACCTTATACACACATTTAAGCAATAGTTGAAAAGAAAGCGCATGCAATATAATGTACAACGTGAGGCACCCGCTAGACTCTCGAGGAAGGGAAAGGAAGAAACCCGGAGGGAGGAGGGGGACACGGCAAAAGGATGACGAGGGGTAGAGCGTACGGATAGCGATTATAACTAATCGCCTACTGCCGTTTAAATGTTCCCGCGCCTGCTACAGTATCACCAAACCTGCACACCACCCAAGCCCATTACTGTAGGGGCGGGGCGACACGCTCGACTGCCGTAGGCAGACCTGGTGCCGCGCCCACCACGGACGACAATTCACTACGAGATGAGGCGAGTTGAGCAGAGCGCGCATTGCTGCCGTAAAGCAGATGTCGTGCCGAACCATACCGGACCTGATTCCTTTTTATTTTTTGCTCTGTATTTTTCTTCGCTACAAGTTTTGGGCGCGACCACATGCATCCTCTGAGATTACAAAGTCGAAATGATAATAGGAGCAACAAGTCAAGTTTCTTCCTTTTTTACAATTCTTTAGTTTACGACATCTTTGTAGCCTTCGCTCAGGACATCATCACTTCAACTTCTTCTGTGTTTTCTTTTACTTCTTTTATAGTTCGTTAGTAAGTACAGTCCCTACTAGCACGCAATCTTTATTGGCTTCGTTAAAGTGCATAATAAGGTGAACCCCACCCCCAGTAGGAATCAATCGGAACCGAAGCATATGAAAACTAGAAGGGTAAAGAGAAAAAAGGCCAAGAAACAAACAAAGTCGTCAATCACCATCCTACAACAGAAAGTCTGACCCACGGCGGTTGTTCTCTGTTCATCCGTCGCACCTCGTCCAAGGCGAGCTCAACAACCAGCCACGCTACCGTAATCGGGGGCGGTGGCGGGCGGTGGTGGAGCGCACACGTAGCCCAAGGAGACACACAACGTACGAACCCAGCAGGGAGTGCTCAGCTGGGTTCTGTGCTCTTGGGGGTCCAGGGTGTGGACCATCCAAGCTGTTCGTGCTCAAAACGCTCTCTTTGGTCAGTGGGGATTACGCATCGATCGAAAGTCCGTCGCCGATGGAGTGCACGCCGACGCGATCCACAGCGTAACGGCAGCAACCGCACGCAGCGGTACCCGGCAAAACCTGCGCATCAACCAACCCGCAATTCGAACCGCTGTAGGCGATTCGGATCATCGGCATCGCACCCTCGTGTGCTTCAGAGTAGGATTATTTCCGACAAATGTGTAGCTGTTGATGGCGGCTACTCTTCCTTCGCTGTGCCGCGAGCGGTCGCGTCGCGGACACGTGGCAAACGTGGAAAACGAGGTCAGCGCGGTCAGTCGATGTGGAAGGCGACCGATGGTCGGTCGGTGGCTGCTCACTGCTCCGTGGACTCTCCCTGAGCGACGAAAGCAGTGGAAATGTGGAAACATGGGTAGTTTGGATGGCACACACCCTGGAGTCCCTTCCCTAGCCTGATTCTGCGCTCGAAGAGCGCAGAATCCATCCGCGGACTCTCCCTGAGCGACGAAAGCAGTTCCCACATGGGCAGTTTGGATGGCACATACCCTGGATGCTGCGAGAACCCCAGCTGCGCACTCCCCCTGAGCGCGCACAGCTATGAAGGAAAGATTTCGCGCTCTGTCGCAAACATGCGTGAGAATATTGCGGCGGGTGCGTGCGTGCGATGAGCGCTCGCGGCGTAGCGAAGGAAGAATAACCGCGATCGTAGCTGTTACGGCAATTTTAACGATAATGCGGGAAGTTTGCTCACTAAACGGACTCACCTCTAGTAGGAGCATTTGGTAACAGTTTTTCCTCCACGTTCTCATCCGAAAATTTTCGGGGTGACTCAAGTGCTAAATTATAACGATTGAAAAAGTGTTCTCGAAAGGTAATAATAAAAAGCGGGAGCGGATTTCTACCCACTGGGAGCTGTTCGTAGGACATTCATTGACCGCTTAGTAGGAACGAGTAATCGCAACTGGACGTTTCTTCATGATCAGTCTTCGAGCACATAAAACTGCTGATAGGCTGATAATTGGTATCTGGCTTAATATATTGAGGGATGCATGAGTGATTGCAGGAGCCAGATTGGCGCTATGATAGTTGGGGAGGGGGGGGGGGGGGTCGCCATGGCCTGCCGCGGCGAGTAGCTACATACAGCGAATGTGAATGCAGTCTTATCTCCGCTTTTCGATTACAGATCCGTCTTTTACGTGCTTCCAAATTTGGCAAGGGAGGGAACTCCAGGATTTAGGCAACTCTAGCACGGGTGCGCCACTCGAACCACACCCTGGAGCCCCTCACCTGCCTAAATCTGTGCTCTCCTCCGCGTCAGCGGAGAGCCATAAAGCTTTGACCGTGCCATGAATGTTGAAAAATCCCCATCGGATTTTCTATGCTTCGGAAAGATCGACAGCATGCTCTGCACGGGTATCACCTGGCATCGCGGATGCAATTATCCTATCTCATTTCCGACACCGCAATCTCTGATAATAGAGGACATCGCTTTCTGTAGGAGCATACACGCATATGCACATCAGGGGCCGGATTCATCAACAACTTATAGCAATTTAACAGGGAAAATATAGCCGAAATCTTTGATAGCGCTTTTTATCGAGCGATACGATGAAACATTCGAGCGCTATCAGGAATTTCGGCTGTATTTTCTTCGCTAAATTGCTGTAAGTCGTTGGTGATTCCGACATCAGAAAACAATATTGACACACTCGCTGTGTGGTTCCTAACTGTTCTATTATGTCAAGTTATTTCATGTTCCTTAGGTCTCGTTACTCTCACCAAATTTTCACATTTAGGGCATCTAAGAGCAGTTAAATAATTACAAAAAGTTCATATTCTTTCTGTGCATTATATCATCTAACAAAACAAAATAAACTGCTACAAAAAATGCATCTATGCTAAATGACTTTGAACTTTCTAATAAACTTTGCATGCACAGCATTTGTTATAGACGGGCCTTCCTAGAGGAGACTGTCGTCTCTCCCTAATTTTTTTAATATGGTCTCGACCTGATCCGTTTTTTTCATGAAAAATTTTTTGACCAAGAAATTATTTCATTCCTTTTGGAAAATGTCTAGTTTAATAAAGATAAAGCTTATTTAAATTTGGAAGGGCTTGCTTTGATTTCAATAGTCATACACTGGCTTATACAGGGTGATCCACATGAAGTGTGACGGGCTACAGAAAGTCCATTTTTGGAAATGTCTCTTACATTTTGTGCTTTGCTGTGGTGTTATCCGTTTTCTCCGTATCTTTTAATCTACCTATGGTCAGTCTTATTCTCCGTTTTCAGGTAAACATGGTTTCGCTTGAGGATCGTTCTGCAGTAGTCGCTATGTTCAAACACGCGTCGTCCCTTTCCACGACTCCAAAAATGCTCAAACTGCATCGGATGCAAATACATCGCGTCATCAAACGTTTCGAAGCGAATGGAGGGATCAAGAGTCGTCCGAGAGGACAAACTGCAAGGGCTCCTGCCCTTCGAAAGGCCGCCAAAGACAAGTTACACCGAAATCCTGCAAGAAACATCAGGAAACTAGCTAAGAGGTACAACCTAGGTCGTTCTACTATAAAACGACTGATGAGGGATGATCTGTGATTGTATTCCTACAAACTCACCAAAGGACAGCACCTCACTGAGGAAATGAAGGCTTCAAAATTGGAGAAATGTAGAAAGCTGAACGTCCTTATGCGCGGTGACAAGCGCGACCGAGTTCTCTTCACAGACGAGAAGATATTTACCGCCAAACCACTCCAAAACGCGCAGAATGAACGGAAACTGCTGCCAGAAGGATCCGCAAAGGCCTTCAGCGTCGGATGAGCTCATTTTCCACAGTCCTTGATAGTGTAGGCTGGAGTATCGGGCCTGAGCAAGACCAAGCTTGTTTTTATTCAAAAACAAGTCAAGATCAATGCTGAAATCTACGAGAAGCAAATTCTGGAGAACATTTTAATACCTTAGCAAAAGAAAATGCTAAGTAGATAGACTGGACCTTCCAGCAAGATTGGGCACCAGCTCATGTTGCCAAGAAGACTCTAGAGTGGTGTGAGGCCAATCTCCTGGATTTGTGGATGAAGGAGGTTTGACCTCTAAACTAGCCCGATCTCAACCCTATGGATTTCGACGTCTGGTCAGTCCTGGAACAAAAAGCTTGCTCTTTCATACACAGTTTACTGGATTCGCTGAAAGAGCTCTGGAGAAGGCATGGGACGAAATTTCACTGGGAATGGTCGTCGCATCCTCAAGAATTGCCGAAAGAGATTGGACGCCAGCATTGAAAGCCAAAGGAGCACATTTTGAATGTGATGTATGATATGTTATGTAGAATGTTCTTGCCTTTCGAATGATTGTACACTTTTCTTATATGTGTTTGTTTGTAAAAAGTTGTATATAAATTTCTGTGTAACACTTCATGTGTACCACCCTGTATTTTCGTGACAAACACACATCTATATGAAGCTATCTTCTCCGAAAGTGTTCACTATGGCTCTTGTGCGTTGATGTCTTCATTTCCTTTGACAGTTTTCGGAACATTGCGGTATACCGTTCACCATCTTCTACCAATTCTCTCACGGATCAACATGTGAAGACATTAAGTGGTCTGAGCTTGTGTGACAAAGCCGTAATTTTAACTGATGACTTTAATATGCCGGAAATCAATTGGAACAACATTGGAACTAATACAAGTTACCAAAACTCCACTGATTTTGTCGTATGTCACAATTTTGTACGACATATCGAAAAACCAACCCGTGGCCCCAACATTGTTGACATTCTCCTTTCAAACAATAATGATGCTCTAAACGGAGTTGCAGCTTCTACCCGTGGGAAATAGTGACCACTGCAGGAAAAGCTTATATCAAACTCAGGTAAAAAGCAAGGTTTCTACCGCCTTCTAAATACCAAGCTTAGAGAAACAAGACAGACACGCGTTCTTATTAGGGAAGCAGGTAGAGCAGTTTCTGACCTTGATAGGACTAATCTACTGGCGGTCCAGTTTTGTGAGATGTATTTAGAGGATGATGGAAATTTTTCCAGTTTCGAAACCAACATCAATACCCCCATGGAAACACTTCCATGGATACAAGAGAAGGATGCATTCGAAGTTATCCAAAAATGGCCTAGGTAAACTTTCGTGACACCAGACTTTGTTCCATTGATGTTTGTTCAAGTACTCGCTCATGTCATTGCAGAGCCTTTCGCTTACATCTGCAATCAATCGTTGATGTTCTCTGAAATACCTAATAGATGGAAGCACTCATTTGTCATACATCTGTTAAAGAAGGGCTTCCTACGGATCCAGGAAGTTACAGACCAATTCGTATCACGTCTCTTTTTTCAAGTTTTTGAAAAATTAATTAAAAAATCTATTACAAAACAGTTAGAAAATGAAATTCGCTTATTCCAGAATATCAACATGGTTTCGTAGGTGGCAGTTCTATTGAAACAAATATGCTTAAGTGTATCAATGACAGGACCACCAATTTGGATGGCAAAAAGTGCTGTGACATAGTTTACTTCGATTTCTCGAAAGCGCTTCACAGGGTCAGCCACCGGAAATTGATGGGCAAAATTGAGCGCCTTGGCTTCCATCCTCTGTTAGTGAGTTGGATCAGGGAGTGTGTTACACGTAGGACTTTTCAAGTCAAATTGAACAAGACTTTTTTGTCTGCCCGAGACGTCAGGAGTGGGATTCCTCAGGTTAGTGTATTATCGCCAATCCTATTCATGATTTACACCTCTGATTTGCCTTCTATTATGGCCAATACGAAGGTCACATGCGCTGAGTTTGCCGATGAACTTAAGATATATGAAGAAATTGTAGAAGACGAGGCATCACATCTCCAAGTCGTAATTAACAAAACATTTGCTAGGAGGTCCAAGGATTGGCAGCTACCGTCGGCGCCAGAAAAGACGAAATTCATGAGAAATGGTCACTCCACTGCACCAGCTAGCTACTCTATCTACTCCCTTCCTTTGAAGATGGTGGGCAAAATCAAAGGCCTAGGTTTTCTCTACGACAATAAAGTGAGGTTTTCAGAACATTATAGAGAGGTTTGTAGAAAAGCAACAAGAAGAACCTTCCAAATATTCAAAGTGTATATTCAAAGTACTGAAAACTGTTCCGTTTTACGCAGAGCTTATACGACGTACGTTAGGCCAGTAGTGGAATCATGTATCACTGTTCTTTCGCCACAAAAAAAAGAACGTAGAGCTCTTTGAAAAAGTGCGAAATAATTCCACACAAAAGACTATTATTCAGTATAGAAGTTTCTTTTGTGCACGCGTACCCAACCCTAGAATTCGAAACAAGTTTCTGGACCTCCACACAGTTCACGCAGAAATACTATATAAATGACGTATGTAGCGTTTTCAAAATCTTGTCAGGAATGTTTGTAGTCAAGGCCACTAATTTTTACAAAGTTGCGTCCTCAAAAACAAGAGGTAACATCTGGAAAATAGTATACGCTAGGCCAAGAACCAACATTCGAGCTCAATCTTTTACTGTAGAAGCTGGATCAAAGTTCCAAACATTGAAAAGTAATGTTCACTACTCCGCCAAAAACTTTGGAATCTTTAAACGAATTGCTAAAAAAGCTCTTCAGCAGTACTAGACATCTCTGACTGTCAAGCCGAAGGATAGTGCTTAGTGCTTATGTTGTCTCAAATAAGTCTCATTGGTGTCTTCAGTCATTAACATGTTCCATAGGACTTTAGTTTTTTATTGTTGCTGTTGTAAATGCGGTTACTCCTCACGCATTCATTACAATTAGTTATTTCACGACTGTCTTATACGGCCGTAATAAATTATTATTATAAGAGTGTCCAATTGGACCTGAAAAAAAGCGTTCAATTTGATTTGAAAAGTTCCAAATTTACGTGAAGGTGGTATCCTATCCTACTATATATAATCGGCTAATGTCACGTGTCCGTCACGGGGAGGGGGAACTTAAGCCAAAAGACGCTTACGACAGTGCGACGTATGCCAGCCGGGCTTTTTTTAAGCTTAACCATGGGCGATTGCTCGCGAACTATATCCTTTGCGGCTGATCGTGCAAGTTTATGAGAAATTCAAGGGGCAACGCGTCAGGGTATGAACGGAGATCGAGTGCAGAGCGTAGGGAATCAGAAGGCATGACCTAGACGTCATTCAGCGTGCGTCTGGATTCAAAAGACGTGCGCTAGACGTAGTAAATCAAGATTCAGAAGACCTGGTCTAGACGTCGTCCAACTTGCATAGGTATTCAGAAGACATGCTGAGAACATCGTTTAACGTCGTCCAACTTGCGTAGAGATTCAAAAGACGTGCTGATGATGTCGCCTAACGTGCGTAGGGATTCAGAAGACGTGCTGAAGACGTCGTCCAACTTGCGTAGGGAAACTAATCGTAAGTGCGACCAATAGGACAGGACCACCAAAGGGGGAACATTAGAGGGAGGAGCTTGAATAAGGAGGGAACATTTTCCCTCAACATCGTTCAGTCTGTGTCGGATTTCTGAAGGCGGCTTACAGAAGTCGTGGCACGTGTGCAGAAGGAGTGTCATAGACCTCGTGGCAACGTAGTGACACGTGAACCGGTCTTAGTCTCACATGTGCGTGCTTGACTCTCACTCCGTCTCTTTGCCAGCACATAGGAAAGGAAGTATTTCGGGGGGGGGGGGGTAGGAGTAGATAGAGTGACCACGGGATTCGGAGGAGTATTATTGCCGTCAGTAAGCGGTGTCGACCAATACCGATTAAGAGAACGAGCGCTTCGGAGAATAAATCGCGTGCACGTGATGGAGGTTGGATGAGCTTCATATGCGCAGTGAAAATTCTGCCCTAACATATCCCACTGCACTAATCTATATAGTAAAACCAGTTTTTTTACACTGTAAAAAGGCCTAAAGAAGAAAGGAGAAAGATTGGGGTCGTTC
Organism: Heligmosomoides polygyrus polygyrus; assembly: GCA_947396885.1. Classification (NCBI taxonomy): domain Eukaryota; kingdom Metazoa; phylum Nematoda; class Chromadorea; order Rhabditida; family Heligmosomidae; genus Heligmosomoides; species Heligmosomoides polygyrus. Next base: position 6,948,812 of record OX377201.1, on the reverse strand, counting down.
TGTTCTCGGGGTTTGGGGACGAGCCCCCAACCAGACGTTTGGCGGGCTCTAGGCCGCTGAACGTCTGGTATATAAATGAAGCAAGAAAATTCGTTGCAAGCAAATTGAGGAAGATCCAGAAACTAGGAATGAAGGTAGGGTAGAAATCAACAACTCATATTCGACATCCCAAATGAAGCAGTACAACTGCCTGAACAAATGCACCGTAACTGTAAAACGTGAAAGGTATCTCAGCTCCTATTGCCTTCGCAGGCCTTCACCTCAGAAAGGGAACTGTCCACATGTTCAGATTCCATGCAAGAGAGCACGTACTCTCCGAGTCGAGTGACATTTCGTATCTGGGTTGCGAGAATTTATTGCTTGTCGTAACTCAAATCTCCTTTGTCGGGGGCACATATTCGCTCGCTGAAACTATGTAGGCAACAGATTTGATGGTTTTTGTAGAAAACGTTAGGACCACTAGTTGGACTGTTCGAATGAATATCTCGGCTTGTCTCATACGGTTCATTTCTCACTATTGATAATGGCTACTGCTCCGAAGCCAGGAGGCTTTGTCTTCAAAGGTTTCAACCTGCTTATCGCCTTTTCGTCAACCTTATTTTTCTCCACATGGTCGTCGCTAACGCATTGTTCGAGAATAATTGATGAGTAATAATATATTACACTTGTGAAGCGCAGTCGGAGGTGGCGCGTGTAGCGCAGACGGAGGTATGGCTGTCGCGTGCACCCGATACCAGGTTTCTGGTTCGGATTTCCCGCCCAGGCCAACCAAGCCTTCCATCCCTCCGGGGTCGGTGAATTGGTAGCAGGATTATCGGGGAAGGATAGAGCCCTGACTTGTTCATCGGCTGGCCAACGCAAGTCATTGAATATCCAAATACACATACAAATCGCCTCCACGACATCCCATAGAAGTAGAATGCGTGGCGCATCCCAAAAGGGATTCAGTAATGCCGTACTTTATCCTTTTTTATACACTTGTGTAGAATAACTTCGCGTCTAGCGCAGTCGGAAGTGCTGACTGTCTGTCGCGTGTACCCAATACCAGGTTCCTGGTTCGGATTGCCCACCCTCGCAAACCAAGCCTTCTGTCCCTCCGGTACCGGTGTATTGGTGAAGTGAATAAAACGCTGACTTGTCTACCGACTGGCCACCGCAAGTCATTGAATATCCAAACACGCATTCAAATCACCTCCACAATATCCCGTAGAAGTAGAAAGTGTGGCGCATCCCAAAGGGGATGGAGTAACGCCGTCCTTTACCCTTTAGGAAAGTTCTGTTGCTTTAGTGCTTTGAATTAGTTTAGTTTTTTACTCCAGAGATCACATAATTTGTATAATTATAACAGCTGAACTGGTTCCCAGAACGGTAGCAGTTGTAGCTTGCTAGTATGGTTCACATTTTGTTTCTGATTTCTAGTCACAAAACCTGAGTTTAGAGAACCCAGGTTTTGTTACCAGAAACACTGCTCTTCAGGAAGTATTTTCTGTGTGTGCTAAGGAGCTGTGACTTCGCAATACTGAATCGACATGGCTTGTCCGAGTCCCGCAACCCGACTGGTCTGAAGACAAAAGTGTGCGGTACCGAGGGATCACTGGTTTCTGTTTCATGACAGTGCCTTGAGTACACCCAAGTATAACTGAGCTTTTGAGAAATTATACCGAACGAATGAATGAACGGATAAATACGATGTTGAAAAATTTCGAGCGTAAAATATTCGGTTTTCGAATAATAATCGAATATGGCTCTTTTTCGTATACAAATCCGAAGCATTATTAGAAAATCAAGAATTATCAAATTATCGTCGCCAGTTTTCGAGTGGTTGAAATGGACTTGGTTTGAGGGCTTTCCGGAGGTTGTTGTCTTCCATAGCAGAGGAACGCCCAGAACGACGTCAATTCGCGAATGAGATGCCTTCTTTTTTAGACCGTTCCTTGTGAGGAAGCAAACGTTAGGTTGTTGCAGAAGTCCTCGCCATTTTCAGGACACCACATTTTTTTAGCTTCACAAAAAAAGCGAAACAATAAATAAATAAATAAATAAATAAATAAACACGTCAAGAAACGAAGTAACCGCCGTCATGTTCTATCGCTTTTCTCAACCTTTCACGCAGACTCCCGATCCCGTCAGCTTTGATTCGAAAAAGCCAGCCAGCCAGCGTTCCATGTCGTCCTCGTCATAGAACGTTTTTTCTTGTATGGCATTGGAGAGAGACAGGAAAGGCGAAGTCTGTTTGTGCAATATCTGGGCTGTACGGTGGGTGAGGCAGCACCTCCCATCCAAGGTCGAGAAGCTTTTGGCGAGTCATTCTTGCAATCTGTGGTCGAGCACTGTCGTGCAAGAATCGGATTGTGTCATAACTCGGACGCTTTTCTACGATTTTGGCGGCCGGTCTGTCCAGCTGTTGACAGCACAAGTCCGCTGTTAGAACTTCTTTACGAGCCAGCAGCTCGTTGTAGACTACACCTTTGTAATCCCAGCAAATAAAACGCATGATCTTCGACGGGTGAGGACCCTCCTTTGGCTGTGGCTCAGGCTGCTCATCCTTGTTCACCCAGTGTCTGCTCCTCTTGATGTTGACGTACAGGCAGCACTTCTCATCTCCTGTGATGATGGATTTCAGCCAACTACCTGTGCGGGAACAACTGAGTGGCCAACCTCAGCATGTCGCTGGCGGCCGCCTTCGGTGAGGTCATGGGGAACCCACTGTGCTGACCTGTGCACCTTACCCAGTTGATGTAGGTGCCTGGCGATGGTGGCATAGTGCACACCCAAGTCCTGCGCAAGTTCACAAGTAGTCCGCCATGGGTCCGATTCCACCAGCTGTCGCAGTCGGTCGTTGTCAACATCGGATTCACGTCCTGACCTGAACGAATCCTCAAGGTTAAACTCACCTTTGCGAAAGCGTGCGAACCATTTTCGTGCAGTGCCATCGGACACTGTCCCTCCCCAAATGCATCATTGATGCGACTACAAGCGGCTGCTGACTCATCAAATTCGAAGTCCCACCATATATAATCACACAATAAGAGACCTCGGATGAATTACTTTGAAAGCTCCATTTTTCCAGAAGGAGTTACGCGAGAGTAAGTGGCTAGCTCTAACAGCAAACTTATATGTACATGCCTGATCTCTCTATGTGAAAAAGGTACATTTAAAAATGGCGGGAAGTTTCGCAGCAACCTAACGAATGCTGCGCAGATATTGGAGACAACAGGCAACGCGAAATTACCTTGCAGAAACTCAAAGTAGGCGACAGGTCGTAGAGTGCTGTTGTTCGATGAAGCCATCGTGGCGCAAAGGGGCTCGGAGGGGGTCGCATTCGGTGGTTAGTCACCTTCGTAAGAAGGCACATAAACGCTCAGCTACAACAGAAGTAGCCCAGCTCAGTTCACCAGACCCGGATTCATGAAGCAATGGGTATAGGTAGAGATACCGTAAGGGAATCGTACCCACTACCAGCAGTGGGTAGTGGGTACAATTCGTATTCATGAAAGGAATCAAGGTTAAGGTACAATGGGCCTCTCGCGAGAACAGCTAATCTCACTGGAGCGCCATTTTGTCAATGGGGCGCGAACAAGTCGCGGGTGTACGGATGCACCCACGACGATCGGAGGGTTTTCTCGACCTACTGATATACCCACGATTTTGCGGGTAAGGTTTATCCTGTGGGTATGTCCACATCGTGGGTATGTCCACCCCCTATACGCAGCATACCCGCAGGTATGCGCGTTGATGAATCCGGGCCCAGGAGGGTAGGCCGCACCAGTGCTGTGTAAATTTTTTTAATTTAGTGCAACAGAAATGGTGACCCCCTCCGAGCCGCTTTGCGCCGCCATCGTTACTGTACCCATGGTTGGCTACGTATTCTACAGTGCGCTGCTCCGAAAAGCTTTGAGAATGTGCTGTGAAGCCCCCATAGAGAGTTCTGACTATTTGTGTACTAGCGATTTTAACAGGCGTACTTTGAAGCATTGCGAGACTTTTCGATCGGCCTAACTGAGGAGTTTCAAAGACAAACCTGTTGAAACTTCTGGCAAATCCGTGTTTCAGAGCAGTGCACTCGGAGATCAACGTTCGGAAGAACCCTCTCCGTGAATCAATGTCCTCCCCAGAGAGTGCGGGTGTGTCGCCTCGAATTCTCGGTACCCTTTTCTATTGTTTCCATCGATTGCGTGGAGGAATTGTCCACAGAGATTGCGAGCCTCGCGGCGACCGTCTCCTCAGCTTCCTTCATTCCTACCATTCGCTGAAACCATTCTGATTTTTTCGCATTTTCTTGATCTACGCATCTTATTCTTCACTTTTTGTGTTTTCTTTGCTTGCTACGTCCAAATTTCTTTTTTTATTTGTTTCTATTTTTATTTTCATTCCATTAGTCTTGTTTTTATTGCGCTAGGTTGGAGTGTCCGCCCCCTTACTGGTGAAATCTGTCTAACCCTTGCCCCCCCCCCCCTCGCTTTGCACTATGACACCACTGACTCCTTGAAGAAATCCAGAATAGAGTAGGGAAAAAGATCACGCATTTCTTCCAAATCAGGCCACTTGATTGTACTAATAGTAAGGGACTAGCTAATACATAGCTTCGTAAAAAGAGCCTTTTATCACTTCGGGATCGGAGAATTGCTACCAGACTTGTCTGGAAAGAATAGAACACTGACCTGCTTATCGGTTAGGCACTGCAGCTCATTGTGTAGTCTAAATACGCATTAGAATTTCCTTTCGGATCTATCCTAATCCGGGGGGCCACATAACTAAAAATATTCACCTGTATCACCTGTCGTCCCGTTGATCATCGATTTGTTCGAGCGGGCGCCAGCAGCGTCTCCATTCGTCCCTGTCGCGTGCCAGAGTGCTCCAATGGATCCTCCTCGCTCGAGGGACACGAAGAGCGTCATATTGGTCGTTCAGGGCTTTATATAAAGTATTACATGTAACGAATCCACTTGAGACTTAGCAAGCGGCTTCTACAGAACAACATAGGACCCTAATCAAGAAAAAGTCTCAAAGAAAAAATAAAAAATTACATTTGTTGCGGTTGTAAGCCGGGAAAACTTGTGTGCCGTCCTCACCATGTTAGATCCTGATTATGACATGTCAGCCGGCGGTCAGCACGCGGCATGCCTCCATCCCGTTGCTCTTTGCCCGCCGAGACGGTTGTAAATCGCGGCGATTTTTTATTTTTTTTTGTTTTTTCGTTCGTTGTTGGTTTCTTTTAGGTTCCAGCTCTTTCTTTAGGAGGCGCTCATTAAGTCTCAATTCATTTTGTTACCTACTTTTTAGTTATGTGCGCCCCCCCCCCCCGGACTAGGATAGATCCGAATTTCCTCCACGATATCCCGTAGAAGTAAAGTGCATGGCGCATCCTGCAAAGGGAATGACTAACGTCGACATTTATCCTTTCGTTTTGCAATTGCGGTCTGCCTTGTTTTATAAATGCTACAGTAGTCAAGCAAAGGAATTGGATAGGCTTATTTTTATGGTCTTTTTCTACTACGGGACGTTAACCAAATTTTGAAAAAAGAATAAAATAAATAGATAAATAATTAAAAATGAAGAAAAGGATGAGGATAAAAGGATAAAGGACGGCGTTATTCAATCCCTTTTGGGATGCGCCACGCATTCTACTTCTACGAGATGTCGTTGAGGCGATATAATTGCGTATTTGGCCATACAATGACTTGCGGTGGCCAGCCGATGAAAAAGTCAGCGCTTTATCCTGCCCAGACACGTCTGGTACCAATTCACCGACCCCGGAAGGATGGAAGGCTTGGTTGGCCTGGGCGGGAAATCCGAACCAGGAACCTGGTATCGGGTGCACGCGACAGCCGGCGCCTCCTCCGACTGCGCTGCACGCGCCCTAAAAATAAAGTAAAACAAAGCAAAACCTACGGGGGAGCTCAACATGAAGCTATACAGCGAAGTTCCTTGTGGTGGTTCCTCCTAAACGGTCTCCGTTAATCTACTCAGCCACTGTCGTGCGAAAAGCCAACAGTACGATGGCAGTCACAAATTCCATAACAGGTTTGATTTGTTCTCGGCATTTCAGCACTTTGACAGCCGGCGACCGAGTTTGCATTCGGAGGTTGTTATTTGGCGCGTCGTTGGATTAGCATAAATTTCGCATACGTGCTGGTCCGAGGTGCAGGCAAAACGCTCCTAAAAACTTCCACCTTCCTCCTCTCTCTATGTTAGTTAAGTCGTGAACTTCTTGACAATAAGCTGAAGCCTTTCTACAAGCTAGTTTGTGTCTTTTGTGAGAGTGCTTTGGATTTGAACCTGAATTCAATTCCTAGAATCGTTCAGGTAAATTTCGCTCTTCCTTTTCTCACGGCAACCTTCAACTTCATTTTCATAACGTTTATTTAAGGCAATAAAATGGAAAACAAAAGAAATATGTGCACAGGAACGGTACAGTATGTAATTACAATAACATCAGATAGCATGTCCAACAAAAATTAATTCAAAATAGAAATAACTGAATAGTTAATCTTCAATTCATTATATTCGATTTTTGACCCACTTTCTTAACCGTCCCGTAGCCATGGAAACTCATACTGAACTTTTATAAATCTCTTATAAAGACTGCCAGCTCTGTATGTTATTAAAATGGTTCATGGTGCAGCCTTTGGGCAGAGAAGGGATAGGATTCATTTATGGTAGTGTCGCCTACGAATTACGTTTTTACTTCTCGCTTAAATATCCACCTATTACCTGTCGTCACGTTGATCGTTGAGTTGCTCGAGTAGTCAATATCTGGTCTTTGGTGCCTGTCGCGTGCCAGAGTGCTCCAATAGATCCTCGTCGCTCTAGGGACACGAAGAGCTTCATGTCGTTCGATCAGGGCTTTCAGAAAAAAGGCGACCAACGCGATGGGGAGCGTTCTGCAGTTCCCTTTGAATCCAGTCGGTGACCGCTCTCGTGCAGCAGGTGTCTTCGGAGCGCATTACGTGACCGGTCCTCCTAATTTTCGACGACTTGACCCATGCGACAGCGTCTAGGGTCTTCGAACTTCAGCGAAGCTCGAAACTCCGGAGGCGTTTTCTCACTTGCGTGAGTCGTGTCACTCCAAGCATTGTCCTCTTAATTTCATGCGCGCGTGTTTATCTTGCCTTTGTATAGCCCAGGTCTCTGAGGCGTATGTCGGAGTAGGAGGAACAGCGGAGTAGCGAATAGTTGGGAAGGAGCTAGGCGTGTTTGTCTTCTTCACGACTTCTTCGACGCTCTTCAAAGCTCTCCAAGCCGCTCGTTTCCGCCTGCCCTGCTCCGGCGCCTGGCCATTGGCCATGTTGGCTTCGCGATCCAGATATACGCATTATCTGGAGCACCCTATTCGTTACGTTGGCATCACTTACTTTTCCGATCCTCATCAATATCGTCTTCGTAAGAGCTGCCGTTCAACGTCCCACACATGAACGATTGAAGCCAGCAAGCATTTGCTCCGCATGGCTGATGCTCGGTGTTATGAGCACGATGTCGTCAGCGAAGCGCAGATGGTGCAGTTGACGGCAGTCGACCTTCACTCCTATGTCTTCCCATGAGGTTTTCGGGGATGGCGCTGAGAGCTTCGGGGATATGCTATTCCGTTCCATTGCCGAACCCTATCTCCACTTCGATGACAACGTCGCTGCAGAACGGTGAAATCTCGGTCGTGAATCCACTGTGCAGCTCTCGAAGGACCATGATGTACTGAAAGGAACGTCCTGAGTGAGCAAGGCTTCAGCTTCCACAGAGTCGAATGCCTTCTTCAAATCGATGAACGTAAGGCAAAGCGGCAGCTTGTTCTCTCGCGACACTTCGATGAGCTTCGTAATAGTGTGTATGTGGTCGATCGTGCTGAATCCTCTCCGAAATCCTGCTTGTTCGCATGGCTGTCCTTCGTCCAGCGTTCTGCTGATCCTATTCAGGATGACTCGAGTGAACAGCTTGTAGACGACGAACAGCAGGCAGATCGGGCGATAGTTGCCAATTTCGTGCACGTCTCCCTTCTTGTACAGCAAGACGGTCCTGCTGGTCTTCCACTGATATAGAACCTTGCAGTCCGACAGGTAACGTGTGAAGAGCCGCGCCAGGGTGTTGATGACATCTTCGACGACTTAGCTCATGCCACAGCGTCTCAGATCGTCACTTAAAAATATTATTTGCAAATAAATCAGTAATAAACAAGTGAACATTTTGAGACTTTTCCACTTGCTCGAGATTCAATAGACTTAAAGAGCCTTTACGGACTTGGGTAGGAGTATAGTGCTCCAACATATGTTCCTAACAAATGTCAGATACTTTTCAGCGAGAATCGAGTGAAAAAGGAAACTCTGCGTATTTTTTCTCTTATTCGGGTTGTGGATAGCGTAGTCGGAGGAGGCGCCGATTCTCACGAGCACCTACTCGGACATTCGCTTTCGACGGGCCGAACAACCACTTGCTATTGGGGTGAGAACCTGTTCCTATGTACATACATATGTATATGCAGGTATATGCATAGTATATACCTATTTATATATGTATACACATATATGTACGTATGAGCTGGATATACTTGGATATATGGCCTCGCAAGGGGACGGTCAGGAGGTACACTCGCCCCTGCTGGGGGGGAGGGGGGGGGGGGCGTGCAATCTTCCTCTCATCTCCCTTGCTCACTCACCCCCAACCCTCTAGGCCTCACCAAGAGTCTAACGACTGCCTTACGAAACCTTTGGCACGCAAAACAAAAGTTTCCGGTCCGCAGAACAGCGGCTGTACCTCCTGACGCCACGCCCCCCAGCAGGAGCGGGTGTACCTCGTGTCGCGCTGCCGCTCCGCAAGCATCCTGCAACTCTCTAGCAACAGGAGCCGACCCTTAAAGCCAATGGTATACTTCCACAAGAACGTCAACGGAATGCAGGTAATCGCGCCGGGACCCCTTACCTGGCCAATCGGCGCAGCCCAGCCCGTCACACCCACCGCAAGAGGTTCTCACCATAATAGCAAGTGGTTGTACGACCCGTCGAAAGCGAGTATCCGAGTCATTTCAGCTTCCCAGTTCGACAGCTCAGCAAAGCCCTCCGTTCCTCCGGGGTCGATGAACTGGTAGAGCACTCGCCTGGGAAGGATAAAACAGAGGATTATCTATCTATGACCAGCGCAAGCTATTGCATAGGCTAAATACGCTTCAAATTGCCGTCGCTCAGCGACCTACCCTTCCTGTCTTGGAAGGATAACATACAGACTTGCTCATGTTCTCGTTCAAACTGTCTGTTCAGCATCCCGTAGAAGTATGTAGAATGCATGGCGCATCCCAAAACGGATTCAGAAACATCGTCCATGATCCTTCTTTCTTCTATTCAAGCCTACGGAGCTTAGTAACTACAGCGCGTTTCAAAAACATATATCCACCCTATAATTTGACCATAACTCGTTTCGCGTTCATTTCTGGAGGTGTGTCTGATTGCTTGTCCAAGTCTGATTCTCGTGTGCGACGAAAAACATTTCTGAAGGTGTGTGGTTACCTATTTTCGACTGCGAGGAATCTAGTGGAGCTAGTGCGATTCTGCAGAAGTGAACGCGAAACGATATATGGACAAATTATGGGGTGGATACATTCTTTTGAAACGTGCTGTAATGTTCGTTTTCTTCGTTGTCGTCTCGTCGAAGAAGTCTCCCTTATTATCATCAGAATTTCTGGCGCTATGCGGTTAGGGGCACAATCGGAGGAGGCGCCGACTGTCGTGTGCACCCGATACCAGGTTCCTGGTGCGGATATCCCGCCCAGGCCATACAAGCCTTCCATCCTTCCGGGGTCGGTGAATTGGTACCATACGTGTCTGGGAAGGATAGAGCGCTGACTTGTTCATCGGCTGGCCATCGAAACTCATTGTATGGCCAAATACGCATTCAAATCGCCTCCATGATATCCCTTGAAGTACAATGCGTGGCGCATCCCAAAAGGGATTGAGTAACGTCGTCCTTTATCGTTTTTCCTTTATGCGGGTTAAGGGGATGGGTGGCTGGACCGTGGTAGGCTTGGACATTTTCGACATGCAGTCTGTGATGATACATAGTTCGGTTTCCTTGCGAGGTCCACCCCGACCACACTAGGATAGGATTAGGCTACAATAGTGAATTCAGTCTGAAAATAGGCGGAAAAAATTAATCGTCAAGACTCCACACTCCCGCCCCAGTTTTCGCCTCAATTCGAGCATATTCCAAGTCATACATTGTGAAGGCGACATCATGCATGTCGTAAGACCAACGAAATGAACTGCTCACGAGCACCTAATTTCAGTGAAATTTTTTTTCGGTAAAGAAAACAAATAGGAGATGGGCGCTACTCGGGTTGTGGTACACTAAATCCTATTAGGGGGGCAAAAGTAATGAGACAATTTGAAAAAATCTTTCTCTGTTTATAACTCAATTACAACTCAACTATGCTGAGGAGTGTATTCGCCATTAAGGGCAATGACCTTGCTGCCATCGCTCAGCCAACTTTCTGATCCCATCCTTCCAGAACTGCATGGGCCTGGTGTTGATCAACTGCTCGATATGGTTGTCAAGGACTGCTTGGGTTCTTGTGTCCCTTCCGATTAGGAAGTCCTGTAGGCTCAAGTAGTAGTGGTAGTCGCATGGAGAGATGCCCAGCGAATACGGTGGGTGAGGCATGTGAACGTAGCCCAGCTGGCCAAGCTTATCCGTGGTTACTTGTTCCCGATGGGGCGCGGCGCTGTCGAAGAGGAGAACCTTCTTGAAGCGCTGCGAATGAATAAGAGCGAGTCGCCGGCCCATCTCTTCTATTTCGTTCACCATGGCCTTGGAGTTCATCGTAGTGCTCTTGGGAAACAGCTTCCGGTAAACGTATCCATGGGCGCAGACCCAAAAGTTCCAAAGGTGCTTCTCGCCGTGAACACCTCGCCGAACGAAGGTCGGTAACAGGTCACCAGGCCTCACCCAGACTCGCTTCTTGGCAGGGTTAAGGTAGAAGACGTGCTTCTCATCTTGCGTGACTATTGAGCCCAGGCTGCTCGGGGTTGGGAATTGACGGAGATTTGCGCGAAACAGGTCGACTCGTCAGACCGGGGTTTCGGCACGAGACAGGCTGGGATTTTGGCATGCTTCTGGAAAGAGCGGAAGTGGTAACTTCTCAGGTGGCCTTCTGTAAGTAGCATACAAACATACAAATATGACAAGCACGAAACCAGACTCCAGCCACGAGATATGTGGACATGGCATGGGGTGTCTCATTACGTTTGCCCCCCCCCCCTAATAGATGTGGACTTCTGCAATGTACATCTCACGGTTGAACAGCATATTGCGCTCTTCAAACCCAGTTCCATGGTCCATCCCAGTTTTGGAAACCTGTAGTAAGACGAACGAGCCAGAAAAGTGCTCATCGCAAAAGTGCACTCCGCTCTAGTACGCTTTGTTCCGGGTTTTGGTGTGAAGTGTTTTCTACGGCTCAGGCCTTCTGTGGGAATTAATACCTTGTTTCGTTGGACGTTCCTTACTCCAGGCCCCTCTATTTACTCCAGTCGAGCGTCTAACGAGCGGAGGACTTCGGCCGGTGCGGATTTAGTCATGTCGTGAGTGTGGCTAATTCAATATGTGTCCCGGCCATTGTCGGTGGTTTGACGAGCAGCTAAAGGCCGCTGGCGTTGAATGGGACAACCGAGAGCTATTACGCACGCATCACACTCACTTGAACACGTGGGCTTCCTCCGTTCACTCCCACTGACACCTTCCCTGAACTGCTTACCGTCATTTGCAGGACAATGCCCTTGAGGACCTTTTCTAGGGTTTTGCACTCTTCCTAATTGTTCCGAGATAGGGCTCAAAGTAAATATTAAGGTGTCCAGAAGGTATGTGCAGAAATGCGACAATTTTTTCAAAATAACACAAATTTTTATCAACATTTTTTAATCAACCAAGTGATTTCAATCAACGTCGACTACTCTCCGCCAACGTTCCACAACACTTCGAATTCCTCTGACGTAGGAATCTTAGAGGCGAAAAAAGCTCGGAGGTCATTTTCGAGGGGTCACGATCTTCATAACGCATCCCTTCCAGATGATGCTGATGTGATCGAAAAAGGCGGCAGTCACTTGGGGCCAGATCTGGGCTGTACGGTGGATGCGGCAGAACTTCCCATCCGAGTTCCGGAATTTTCTGAGAAGTCGTCTTCGCGATTGAGGGTGCGCGTTATCGTGCAGCAAGCGAACTTTGTCGAGCCTGGGCTGTTCCTTGCGCATCTTGTCGGCCAATCTCTGCAGTTGGGTAGCGTAGACCTCGGCAGTGACAGTCGTGCTGTCAGGCAGCAGCTCGAAATGGAAGATCCCATAAATTCCCACAGACGCCCAGCATGACTTTCCTCGCATGAATTTCACCTCTTACGAAAGATTTCGGCTCTTCATCACGTTGGCACCACGCACGTTTACGAGCGTGGTTGACGTAGAGGACCCATGTTTTGTCTCCTGTGACGATGTTGTCCAGCCAGTTGAAGGTGCGACTTCGGGAGAGCAGCGAGCGCATATGTCCAGACGTCTTCGTTGGTTGCCATCGGTCAGTTCGTGTGGGAGCTACTGATCGAGCTTTTTAACCATTCCAAGAGATCCCAGTCCATTGTCCACGGTGGATCGGGAACAGCCAAGAGCAGCAGCAAAATAACGCACACCTTCATATGGATGCTGCTCCGCCAGTTTCCTCAGTTCATCCAAAGATATCGTTGTCGGTCGACCAGAGCGAGGCTCATCTTCGAGACTCCTGTTGCCGCTTCTGAAGCGTTCGAACCAGCTATACACAAACCGTACAGAATCAGCTTCAGAGCCGAATACACGACATAAATTCCGATAGGCTTCTGCAGCGGAGTGTCCAGATTCAAACTCGTTAAGGAGTACGTGTTTAATATGGGTATACAGTTCGGCCATCGTACAGTGAAATAGGCAAGGAAGACGGAGCTGGATATGCTATGCAGATAGAGCAGGATAGTGCCTTTATGTAGCAGTTATGATGAAATCTTCAGAACATTCTAGAAAAAATCTGGAGTATTGCGCAATTTTCTGCAGATAATTTCTGGACACCCTAATATTATAGAACGCCCTTAGTTTAGTAGTTCGCTTAACATTTTAATCTTCTTATGATATAGTTCACTGCCAACAAATGGAAAGAGAGGTGTTATGAGCGAGTTGTGGTAGTGGTAATATGAGTAGGAGAAAGCAGATGACGTCAGTTGGACCAGTTTCAAACTAGCACTCGCAAGAACCTTAGGACCCTCGATGCTCCTTTTGTGATTCTCAACAAGTTTTTCTCAATGAGAGAGATTTCCAGGCCGCTAACTGGTTTTGACAGCTCCAGTCGCTTTTCTCGTCAACCTAATTTTTATGCGAGAACGCCTCTAGGCAGCCCCTATTTGTCTCGGTAGATAGACACAAATCCCTCACTCATAGATGAGTGCGACGCCCGAAAGTTTTTCTTCCTGCCCTTCTCGCTCTCCTCCCATTTCTCCTCGAGAAGGCCATGTTTCGAGCGCAAAAAAAATGATGAGCAGAGTGCCTGACAGTGCGACGACGTCTTCAATCTGCTCATAGCAGCCTCATTACCCATTCTATGGCGTAGAACAAGTGCAACCGATGAAAGGATACCCAGCCGCCCTCGTGCACACTTTATTACTCTGTAGCCTTCGCTCGAGCGATGGGTCTGTGACGCTTCTTTCTTTCTTCTGGTCGCCGTCTGAATGTATTCTTGTGGTGGTTAAGATGCCATGTGGCTTTACTGAAGAGCCACGAGAGGAGCATTATACATAGGTTCGTCTGAAGGCAGTGGCGAAATGAACCTTTTTATGATTTATATTTTGTGACATATCATTCTTTTAATTAATTATTAGGTTGTAACGAAATAAATGGCACTGAACCACTGTAAATTTAAACAGTTAATATCTCGGCTTGTAGGCAAGTTTATTAATCGAAATAAAAACCTTCTGATTCCACACATCTTTGCCAACGTGACACAAGCTTTTCTATCCCAGTAGCATAAAAATCAGAAGTTCTGGAATTGACGAAATCTTCGAAGGCACTTTCGGCATCCTGTTGGTATTTGAATATTTTCCCTACCAAGAAGTCGCCAAGATGCTTGAAGAAATGGTAGTCTGTTGGGGAGAGGTCGGGAGAAAACGGAGGATATGGTAGAGTTTCAATGCTCAGCTCATTCAATTTCTGCAACGTCATTCGTGCTACATGGGGGCGAGCATTGTCGTGCAGAAGGAGAACTCGATTTCGGTTTACCAAGGCCGGCCGGATATCCTTCAACTTTTTCATCATTTCTTCGATTTCAATGCAGTACTTCTCTTCCGTGATGGATTCACCAGGAGGGAGGAAGCTGTGGTAAATAATTCCCAGCGAACACCACCATACTGTCACCATTACATTCCTTTGGTGCAATTCCGGCTTCGCAAAAACCTTGGGGCTCTCATCGCTGTCCACCCACTGTGCCGATCGTACATTATCCACTTCTTGTCACAGGTTACGATGCGATCAAGGAATGGGTCGTTCCGTAGAAGCAGTGCGGACGAGATCTCATATCGTCGGTTTCTCTGCTCTCCTCAGACAGCTCGTGAGGCACCCATCTTTCCAGCTTTTTGGTCTTTCCAATTTCTTTCAGATGCCGGGCAGCTGTGTTGTGACTGACGCCAAGAACCTTCGCTATCTCCGTGGTACCTTTGTATGGATCCTCCTCTACCACTTCTCTCAGCTTGTCCTCATCAACATCACTATGCCTCCCACGACCTTCATGTGCTTGCAAGCTCTCATCTCCATTCCGGAACTTCTGATACCAATGATACGCCGTCCGAATTGTGGATCATCCTTGACCGAATGCGGCGTTGATCTTCTCGTTCGCCTCCTTAGCTGCCCAGCTTGAATTCATACAAGTAAATGCCTCGGATTACCCTTTTGTCCATCTGCAAAAAAGTCAATAAAACTCTAAGGTTTTCCCACTTTTACATAGAAATTTTGGTACTCACCGGTAGAGCAAAGTTTGCGCTTCTAAACGATATGCCACATATTACGGTTTGTTCTTGATCAAACGCGTAAAGACGCGCCAAAAAATGGCGCGAGTCAGTGCCATTTAATTCGTTACAACCTATTATAATTTTTAAAAATTCTATTATTTTACATGTTTCTTTACTTCTTTGAATTTTGCATTTTCCTATGTTTTATATTGTGTAGACTAGCCCGTTGGTGTCCGTTTTGACACCACATGATCATGTAAACTGTGCCGGCACAAGGCCGACTGATGACTCCTTGAGCAGTAGGTCCCGGATATAACCGGGGCGACACGACGTAGTGCACGGAGGGATGGAACTCCCTTATCGGCAGTAGTACACGCGAAGTGAGCAAAAATGCACAATGAATAACGTTACAGAACTGGGCCCGCTTATATGTGCTGTTTTCGAGCCCCTTGGCGGGAGCGCGCTAGGAGGTTCGAGATTCTTCTGAGATTCGAATTCAAATTCAAATTCAAGTGAGTGATGATCACAATGGCGGTACAACACGACGGTACGCGGTAAAACATGAGAAACTGGGTCGAGGCAAGAGATAATGATGATGGTTATGGGACAAAACCCAGTGAAGTCAGCTGGTATTTAAGACAACAACACTTGCTGAACCGCAGAGTGTCGTAATCTTTCGTAAATCGCTTCTACGAAAGCTGGCTAGCGTAGTCGGTGAAGCCGTCGCATGCACCCCGAATAGGGTCCTTGGCTCAGGTCCAGGCCAACCACCAAGCTTCCATCCATCTTCCATATGTAGAGTTGACAAATTGGTACTAAACCTGTTTGGAAATTATAAAACACTTGTCCAAGGGATGGCCACCGCAAGTTATTGTATACTCGGAATACGCGTTGAAATTGTCTCCACGGCTTCCGGAAAAAATAGAAAGTGTGACGCATCTCACCAAGAGACGTCGAGCTTTATCCTTTATGCTTTATCTCTTCGATTTTTGGCTTGTTTTGCTTCGTCTTTTATTGATTTGATCTTAATTATCCCTTTACAATCCATTAAAATAAAGAAAATTC
This sequence comes from Heligmosomoides polygyrus polygyrus, assembly GCA_947396885.1. NCBI lineage: Eukaryota > Metazoa > Nematoda > Chromadorea > Rhabditida > Heligmosomidae > Heligmosomoides > Heligmosomoides polygyrus. The sequence goes on along the minus strand of OX377201.1, from coordinate 6,932,773 downwards.
AAAGCGTAATGAATAAAATTACACACTTTTCTTCTTCAAAAAGGTTCGTTTCGCCACCTATCTTCAGACGAACCCTTTTTGTTATAACACCTTCATGGTGACCCATTTATAAAGAGGAAGGTGTTATATTTTTTGGATGTCTAAAATTATTAATTTACTAATTCAAATTCTGACAGTTCTATTGTTTATTAAACGTAAAATGCTTTGAACGCTTTATTTTTTATATTTTATGCTTAGTTTTAATAGCTTATTTATATTAATATATAATTTAGGGCGCGTTATAGCGCAGTTGGAGGAGGCGCCGACTATCGCGGGCACCCGATACCAGGTTCCGGGTTCGAATTTTCCGCCCAGGCCAACCAAGCCTTTCATCCCTCCGGGGTCGGTGCATTGATACCAGACCTGTCTGGGAAGGATAAAGCACTGACTTGTTCATCGGCTGGCCACCGCAAGTCATTGTATGGCCAAATACGCATTCAAGTCGCCTCCACGACATCCCGTAGAAGTAGAATGCGTCGCGCATCCCAAAAGGGATTGAGTAACGCCGTCCTTTATCCTTTATCTTTATATAATTTATTTAATTAACATTTAAAATTAAGTTAAAGTTATGAAGGTTTTTGAACTCACAGTAGTCGATCAGCTGACGATCAGCTGACTCTAGTCTCCATTAAAGTCTCACATCCTCACTGTCTGATGTCGGAAATGCCTGCTGTTTGGAAAACTTATAAATTTTTAGTTAATTTTATTTCTTAATGATATTTACGTATTTACTTTGTTTTATTTTTTATAGTTTATTTACAGTAAATTATTTCATTTGTGTAAAAATTATTTTAATAATAACACATGTCAAAAAGTTCTGTTTTATTTTATTTTATTTTATTATGTGTCCTGCAAAGATTCATAGAATGTGGAAGCTGGGCAGTATTTTTTATAATTGCATATAATTACACGTTGGTTGCGTTCTTTTTCGTGAAAGCCCTAAATGAAAGACATGACGCTCCGTGTGTTCCTCGAACGAAGAGGATTCATTGGAGCACTTTGGCACTCATCGTGAAGACAAGTGATAATTATAATTAATTTCTAATTTAATTTATCCCCTGATTAGAAGTAAAGTAGCTTTTAGCAGGTTTCGTTTGTTTCTCACAGAAGCTTATGATCTTCCCATTGTAGGTTTGCTGCTGTCTCTTCCATGGACCTACAGTAGGTGTTGAGAAAAACTCATCGTTCTCATTTGTACTAACCATAGGGAGGCAGTTGCATTTTTCAGGGAAACTAAATTTCCATTTTGAGCAGTTTTTTAGGTGAAAAAAGCCAGACAGAATGGTCGTTCGCATAACTAAGGACTGCTTGCACTTTTGTCGTTAAGCTCTCTTCGCTTCTATGGTCTTTTTCTTCTACGAGACTGCAGGAAAGGCATTTTAAGGTGGCCCTAGATGAACCTCTGAGCTCTAAAGCGGAGTGGCCCATTCCAGCTTTCCGATGTGATGGATCTTCTCCAGCTCCAGTGTTGCACTTCATCTAGCTTCAGAATTCGAAATAATGACCTATTGAACCGAAGATTTTCTTTCAGAAAAAGATGACGATAAGGATCCTTAATAGTGGCGTTAATCAATCCTTTGAGGCATACATTAATATATACATGCACATGCATGCATGCATTGCCCTGTTCGAACCTTTTTTCAATTTTTTACGCCTTTTTCTCGCGAGCTGTCGTGTGTGTCTGTGAGTGTTCATTCGTCCGCGATTGATTCCATTATGCTAATGCCTAGAATCCCCTACGGCCATACTAACTCTCACATCAGCCTCGTCTATAGTTTTTTCTGCCTTTTTGATAAATTCAGATCAATACTTATGTAATAAACTGGATCTATGTACTCGTGAAAGTATTTGAATTGGAGATATCGGTACAGTTGAAGTGTCTTTATTAGCTGAAAAAAGCCTTTATTACAAGGGCGTGTTGAGCATATCTCTAGGTTGGAAAATTCTTGCAGAAGGGCAAATTTTCGTTTTGAAATTCTTTGTATTTCTGTGTAATGCTTTGCACTACGATCTCAACCTTTTTCTCTTGGGCCGTGCCCATTTAGAACATTCTTTGAACTGATGATCATAGCTTATCAAATCACTTCGACCTCGGCCGATATTACCGTAAAACCCTTTTTTGGTATTAAAAATGACAAACACCATTAGTAAATCTCTTTTGAGATGCGCCACGCAGTTTACTTCTACGGGATATCCTGGAGATGATTTGAATGCGTAATGGAAAATTCAGCGCTTTATCCTTCCCAGACAAGTCTGGCACCAATTCGGAGGGATTGAAGGTGTGGTTGGCCTGGGCGGGAGGTCGAACCATGAACCTGGTATTGGGTGCACGTGACAGCCGGCACCTCCTCCGGCTGCGCTACACGCGTTCTGCAAATGTAATACTTACTTAATTATTTACTTTGAAACTTTGATGGTCCTATGCCGGCTGGAGGTCTTCTCAGCGGGGACCACAACTCTTCCAGACCGCTCGATCTCTGACAGCTTCCATCCAGTGAGGCAGACTCACCTCTCTGAAAGACTTTAAGAATGAGTCTGCCCATCGCGTTGGCGGTGTTGGCAAATGTAATAATGAATACATACGTAAAATTTGGCAATAAATATATAAATGCATATTAAAATTAGTTCTAGTGTTTTTTGACATCCAGCGGGTGCCTGCGAAGCGCATTACGTGGCCGGTCCACCTAATTCTCGACGACCTGGTCCATCAGACAGCGTTCCTGATCTTTGAACGTCGAAGAAGCCCGGATCTCCGGAGGCCTTCTGTCACTTGCGTGACTCGTGTCACTCCGAGCGTCGTCCTCTCGATTCCACGTACGATTCAGCTGCAGATCAACGTCTTAGAAGATATTGTACATGCCAATCACATAATCAAAGTGCTTTTTCCATATCCATTCAACGAGAATGTGTGGCGCACCCCAAAAAAGGGACAAGAGCAGAGGAGTCGAGTAAGTGGGCACGGAGTCGGGACTTCTTCGCCTTCTTGAAGACCTTCTCGACACTCTCAGCAGCTCTTCAAACGGCCTGTTTCTTCCTTCTCAGATCTGCCAGTGTAAAAGATCATGGCGAGATTGTCTTAAGACGCATGTTAAGGTATGCGTTCGCAAGTTACTAATGGCACTCCAGAGGCACGCTATAGCTCTAGTAGTAAATCTTGTAGACATAAAGGATAAAACGATAAGGGACGGCGTTACTCAATTCCCTTTGGGATGCGCCGCGCATTCTGCTTCTACGGGATGTCGTGGAGGCGACATGAATGCGTAAACCAGTCATACAACGACTTGCGTGGCCAGCCGATGAACAAGCCAGCGCCTTATCCTTCCCAGACAACTCTTGTACCAATTCAGCTATCCGGAGAGGCTTAATTGGTCTGGGTGGGATCCGAACCAGGAGCCTGGTATCGGATGCAGGCAACAGTCGGCACCTTCTCCCACTGCGTTGGCCCTGGTTTATAGTTGCGCCGCTGCGCGGCGCGGCACCACTATCACCATAGATATCGATTTTGCGCTCTGCCCGGTCAATATTTATCCTGACCATGGTGCCGTCCGCGCAGCGACGCAAGTATAAACTAGGGCTTACACGCGCCCAGACCGCCGAGTGTTATTAAAGCTTCATCTTTGTTCTCCTAGGTGTACGCACAAATAATGCGGTCTAAGATAGCGTTTGTTAGACCGTCAACATCAAAATAAGGCTCTGCTCCCCTGCTCGTCGTCCAGTCGCTTTGTAGACATCCGCCATTCGCCCCTGTCGCGTGACAATGTAGCCCAGTTGGTATTTTCCTAAGGGCTAATAAAATCGTTGTATTAGGTTGGAAAAAAGTCTCTTTACACTTTGAAAGGTTTTTTACCGTTCTCCTTGTAAACACACTAGCCAGTATTGATTGCTGATTTCATAATCCTATCACACTTGTTCACCGTTCGCAGGCGGACAAAGGTCAAGACCGTTCTTGTATATCGTTATCCATCCAATCTTCCGGATTCAATGCCAGATCTACCTCATGGCTATTTTCGGCACGGCATTCTTCGTGAATTCATTAAAGGATCTACAGCACGACAGGCAGCCGACCAAATTAACCATATCTATAGCTCTGGATCTATTACTCATCGTGCCTGGTATGAGTGGTTTGGAAAGTTTTTAAAGAGAGATTATTCACTCGAGGACAAGGCAAGGTCAGGAAGGCCAACTGAATTGGACGACACTGAACTGCTCCATCTTCTTCGTACCGATAGTGGGCAGACGACACGTCAACTGGCAGAGAAGCTCGAAATGTCTCATAGGACAGTGGAAGCCCATTTGAAGGGACTTGGCTTTGCATGGAAATTTGGAGCTTGGGTTCCACATGCCCTGTTAGACACTTAGTGCAAAACCACATGTTGTAAGAGTCTCAAGAGAAACAATAAAGGAACTGAGCCGGGAGGTAATGCGACATCCACCGTATAGTCTGACCTCGCCCCTACCAACTACCATGTCTTCCGTGCTCTCAAGCAAGAAATTGGAGAGAAATATTTTGAAACGGACGAGGACCTCAAAAATTGGATTCAGCAGTGGTTCGACTCCAGAACTGCAGTCTTTTAAGCGAGAGGAATTGGAGAATTACCCAGCTTTTGGAGAAGTGTAGTGGAACAAAATGGAGTTTATCTCAATTGATTTGACATTGTAGTTTTAAAGTAATAAATCTTTGAAAAAAATGAAAAGAATTTTTTCAACCTAATATCTTTGGCAGCGCTTACAAATAAACGGTTGTTTGGACTAGAAATGAACAGCTAAGTTTCTCATGTTTCTTTAGATCTGCCATTCTAATAGATAGAGGTTTGTCGTAGAAATGTCTTGCTTATTCGTCTTATACAAAGGATAAAGGACGGCGTTACTCAATCCCTTTTAGGATGCGCCAGACATTTTACTTCTAAGGGATGTCGTGGAGGCGATTTGAATGCGTATTTGACCATACAATGACTTGCGGTGGCCAGCCGATGAACAAGTCAGCGCTTTATCCTTCCCAGACAAGTCTGGTACCAATTCACCGACCCCGGAGCTTTGGAGGGCTTTGTTGTCCTGGGCGGGAAATCCGAACCAAGAACCCGGTATTGGGTGCACGAGATAGTCGGCGCCTCCTCCGACTGCGCTACACGCACCCTCGTCTTATATAAGAGCGCTAAAACGATTTCACGTCTAAAAAATCAGCGAAATGCGAATTTTTTTCTGAAATCGAAGCTCTTTCAACTAATTTCTAGGATAACATACTAGCAATAGAAGCCACAACTTTAAAGACTGTTAATTCTTCAAAAGCAATTCGAATAGGATTTCGAAGAAATGCATTTAAAAGCGCTTTACGTATTCCACTGCAGCACGACTACATAGCCTCTTTTCAGGCAGCTGCTGTGCAGAGGAAACCGTTGAAAACATCTGAATTCACCTGCCGTTTGCTTGATTGCCATGAATACGAAAGCTTGCCTTCTGATGACGTCTCCGATCTCTTCATGTTCGTCACCGAAGCCCTTGAATTCTCAGTAGCTGCACGACTATTAGGGTGTAGTTTCGAGAGTGTGTGTGTGTGGAGCACTACTCCCCAGAAGTCGGTCAGGCATACGCAATGCTCCATGTGCTCTTTGGGCGCTGGCGCCAAACTCTCGCTCGCGCTCACACCTCGTGCTCTCCACTTCACCTGCAGTTACTATCGACCTCCGCGAAGTGTTGGAAATTATAGCTCAACACCTCTCTAACAACGAGCGCCACCGAGCAGAAGCAGCTCCCGGAAAACGGGGCAGAAGCTGCTTCAGCTAGTCATCTTGTCGACATTGTCCTATTGCTGAATCTCTCTCCTTCTCTGAAATTTATGAAAACCCTAAAGTTTGTATTTCACGAGAATTTTTTTACCGTTACTAGGATTTTAAATTTATTTTTTAAAGGTTTGTTTACTATTAAGCTCAGAAACAACGCTATGAGTTTTTGTAGTTCGCTGAAATTCGAGATATTAAGGATAATCAGTTTCTTTGGATTAATATAAGGATAAAGGACGTCGTTACTCAGTCCCTTTTGGGATGCGCCACGCATTCTACTTCTACGGGATGTCGTGGAGGCGATTTTGAATGCGTATTTGGCCATACAGTGACTTCCGGTGGCCAGCCGATGAACAAGTCAGTGTTTTATCCTTCCCAGATACGTCCGGTAGCAATTTACCGAGCCCGGAGGGATGGCAGGCTTGGTTGGCCTGGGCGGGAAGTCCGAACCAGGAACCTTGTATCGGGTCCAGGCGACAGTCGGCGCCTCCTCCGACTGCGCTACACGCGCCTTTGGATTAATATAAATAACTGAATTAATGATTCGCCGCAGTGTCTCAATCAAGTCCAAATACACGGCGTATGCCGAGCTTACTGTGCGTGGTACATAGCGGGGGGGGGGGGGGGGGGGGAATGCTCTCTACGCCTTTACACCACCCCACGAGGTGTGGAAGTTGCGCTCGATCAAACGGCGCCGGTGGTGTAAAGGCGTAGAGCTTTCCCGATCGGTCAGAGGGAGGTGCAGGTTCGAGTCCCGCATGACACTAGAAGTTTTAATTGCAGCAAAACATCGTTATGACAGCTTACAACCTTGCTATAAGCCACTTGAGGCTTAAAGAAACTGATTTGAATGGTTTCTCAACATTTCTATTATGATCACCATGAACATTTGTTTACTTATATACCGTAAATATAAATATTTATTGATAACAATATTTATTTTTTAATACCTGAGGCTCAACCCGACTTTATTGGACTATTACAGGTCAATATTGCAAGAGGCATCTTTCAGTTTCGTAATTAATAATTAATTCATAATTCTGTTTTCGGGCGCGTGTAGCGCAGTCGCAGGAGGCGCCGACTGTCGCGTGCACCCGATACCAGGTTCAGGTTCGGATTTTCCGCCCAGGCCAACCAAGCCTTCCATCCCTCCGGGGTCGGTGAATTGTACCAGGCTGGTCTTGAAAGGATAAAACCGTGGCTTGTTCATCGGTGGAATACGCATTCAAATGGCATCCACGATATCCCGTAGAAGTAGAGTGCGTGGCGCATCCAAAAGGGATTGAGCAACGCCGTCCTTTATACTTATCCTAATTCTGTTTTAGTAAGTGAATAAGCAAATAAGTAACGTATTATTAATGCAGACGTTATTAATTAAACAAGTAATTGGTCGCAGCCACTGAACTGGAGTCAAGTGCACGGCGTATACTGACCCTACGACCGAGAAGATGGTCTGAATCTTGACCGTCGCCTGGCAACTGATCTCCGAAGCCGTACTCGCGGTGGGTTCAACCAGGTGTTCGAGACGCTACCGTGTCCGGCCTGTCTAATCTCGGGTCAGCCGTCTCAAGCACGTCATGGCTACTGTCCAGTGCCCCGGCGACCATCATCACACCACCTGGCCACAACGGGGCAACAGCCATTAAATCGGATTAATTTGACGGGAGCTGTGCGGGGTTATACACGCTAGCCGTCCATATTGATAGCCTTGTTGTGGTCCGTTCGGCCCCGTCTCCATATTTCGAACGCTTTACAGCATTTCATTTTCGAGAAAGTAGCGGTGAAGGTGGTTTTTTAAGGTTAATATCTAATTAGGGCGCGTGTAGCGCAGTCAGAGGAGACGTCGTCTGGCGCCTGCACCTGATACCAGGTTCCTGGTTCGGATTTCCCGCCCAGGCCAACCAAACCTTCCATCCCTCCGGGTCGGTGAATTGATACCAGACTTGTCTGGGAAGGATAAAGCGCTGACTTGTTCATCTGGCCACCGCAAGTCATTGTATGGCTAAATACTCATTCAAATGGCCTCCACGATATCCCGTAAAAGTAGAATGCGTGGCGCATCCCAAAAGGGATTGAGTAACGCCGTCCTTTATCCTTTATCTTTTAATATCTAATTGACTTATTTATTGCTTCATTCGCTTATTTATTTTGTTAGGTGGACTGCCTCAACATTATGAATGCTATACAAAATAGAATAAAATAAGGACAGATATGTAGGTAGGCTTGTTTATGATCACCACGTTGATGAAACTCCTTCGGATGCGCCGTGCTTTCTAATTCTCTCCATATGCTGTTCACCTGCCTCTGTGTTTCTATTCTTCGACCTTCAAAGCCTTACTTACTGCCAAATTTTTACTTTTTCAGACGCTCTTCTGGTGCAGGAATAAATAAATAAATAGTTTAACAATTAAATAATTCTGGGTATTATTTCATTCTTCCATTCTACATCCTTTGTACATATTATAACTCTGGATGTCTTAAATAGTAAAAAACGGAAATATTGGCCAGTATCTTTGAGATGCGTCACGCTTTGCATGAAATCAATTTCACGTCGAATTGGACAGCCTAAGAATTTTTAAATCAAATTTAAAGTCTTCCAAAGTGGGATGAGATTTTTGCAGGTTAAACTACGGACTCACCAAAATGCTAAGAAAATTTTTTGTTCAGGGAAGTCTTTTTATAACTTTTTTGAAAATTTTTAGTTCATCCGTCCGAATGGGTGTAATAATTTTTGTAAAATTTTTATTTTTGAGAAAAAATAAACTAAAACTTTTTTGAAACTCTACTTGCGGTAATTACTTAGTTTAGTAAAATATCAGCTTGCGCCATGCACTTGAAAAGCTCGTCGCGATTTTTATTTGATTGAGGATGTAAAAGCTGCATACATGAAGCATTAACGTATGTTCTTTAAGTTGTTTTTGTCATATTCTTCACAGGTAGGAAACTGTGTAAACAATAATTTTGCTATCAACAGAATAGAAATCGCACACCTTGGGCAGATGCACAGCATAATCTTATCTTTTGACACCAAAAAATTGCCGTCTTCCTACTCTTTAAACAACCTGTAAACCATTATTTTTCCACAAAAGCGAGAGTTTTATAAAATTTCAGACAAAGTGTTCATTTATTGGGCAGATGAATAACAACTTCGGACAAGCCATACTAAAAATATTCTTGATCAGAAAGTATTCTAACACTTTTGGAGGGTTTCTAGTTTAATTTTCAAAAAGCTTATTTTGTTGGAAAAGTTGATTTCACGTTGATTTCAAAAGTCTTAAGCTAGCTTGGAAGTGTGTCCAGTTTGATATGAAAATGGTATGAATGCAATAGAATCACCTGTATATCGCCTGTCGTCCCGTTGATCATCGACTTGCTCGAGCGGGCGCCAGCAGCGTCTCCATTCGTCCCTGTCGCGTTCCAGAGTGCTCCAATGGATCCTCCTCGCTCGAGGGACACGAAGAGCGTCATATCGGTCGTTAGGGGCTTTCACGAAGAAGTCCGACCAACGCTTTGATGGGCGTCCTCGTATTTTCTTGACATCCCGCGGAATCCAGTCGGTGATGGCTCTCGTCCAGCGGGTGTCTGCGAATCGCATAACGCGGCCGGCCCACCTAATTTTCGACGACTTGCCCTCACTGGCTTTCGACGATGAATGCAATACAATACAGTATCGCCGCTAAACATTCAACCAAACGACGTTTGCGACGCAAAAGCGCGTTTTTTGCGTCGCATCATGATAACTTTCTTCAAAGTAAAGCCTTTCTCGCCAAAATTTACAAACGATCCTGCCATAATTCTACCTACCACTGGGCATGCGACCGCCATTAGAAAGTGGTTGGAAGCCTGAAAACCAGTGCCGCAATTAAGGAGGGTCCTAATTACTGTGACCCGACCCAACACCGTCGCCGAGTCTCGCCTAATTATGACCCCAGGCATAGTTACTCCTGCCCAGTTAAATTTTAAATTTCTCAAACCTAATTAAATTTTATTTTCCTGCCGCTTATGATCTTGCCCTGGCTGCGACGATTCATTTGGTACCAAACAGCGTCGGAAAATATGCACTGAGAGTGCTGCTGCTTCAAGCGATTTCGTTTATTCCAACAGAAGAATTCTCAGTTTAGGACCTGTTGTTGTAGCTTGTTATCCACTTATCTTTAAGGAATGAAAATGACATAGAAATTTAGGTTTTGAGTTCATTTTGGGCATTTGCGAACTGGTTGCAGTTTGTCAAACTACAAAAGAGTCTTGTTAGAAAGCACTCTCTATGATTACCTGTCCATAGCAGGGGACATGAATGGCCACGTAGGGAGTGGCAGAAGAGGAGTAGAAAGGGTTCATGGAGGTAAAGGGGTCGGCTTGATGAACCCAGATGGAGAAAGAATTCTCGAGCTGGCTATCTCCCACGACCTGGTGGTCTGTAGCACCTTCTTCGCGAAGAGGGAGAGCCAGAAGGTGACCTATGCTAGCGGAGGAAGAAGGACGGAAGTCGACCACATCCTAGTGCGAAGACCTGCCTTGAAAACTGTCCGGGATGTGAAGGTCCTTCCGGCTGAAGATGTAGCACCACAGCACAGGCCATTGGTAGCTGACCTGGCCATACCTCTACCCAGCAAACCCAAGGTAAGAACAGAACCCAGAATCCGATGGTGGAAACTGCGGGGTTCAGAGCGCAACGAGCTACGAAGGAGGGTGCTCGATGCAGGTCTTCCGGATCCAACTGGTCCCGTGAACGAGACCTGGAGGAGGGTGACCCAAACGATTCTACGATGTGCCAAGGAAACCCTCGGTGAAACAAAGGGAGGGATCAGAGGAGATAAGGCTGCATGGTTCTGGAATGAAGAGGTGCAGGCTGCGGTGAGGAAAAAGAAGGAGGCCTATAAGCAGTGGCAAACGACAAGCGCACCCGAGCATCTTACAGTCTATAGGAAGATGAAGAGCCTGGCAAAAGCAGCTGTAGCGAAAGCGAAGAGAGCGGAGATGGATGCCCTATATGAGAAGCTAGACGGGCCACAGGGAGAGAAGTTTGCTATTCGGCTGGCTAAGGCGCGGCATAGAGCTTGCGCCGACATTCGAGTGGTCAAGACAGTGAGGGGTGCTGACGGCAGGGTACTACGGAGGCCAGTCGAGGTCAGAAAAAGATGGGAGGAGTACTTCAAGGAGCTCCTGAATGAAGAATTGCCTCGTCGCGAAGTTCAAGAAGAACAACCAACGGAAGGACCCATCCCATCCTGGACGCGGGAAGAGGTTCGCAACGCCATAGGAAAGATGAAGCTCGGGAAGGCAGCTGGACCTGATGGGGTGCCAGTAGAGGCTTGGAAGGTGCTTGGGGACTGTGGAGTCAATTGGCTGACACAGTTCTTCAACAGAGTCATGATAGACAGTAAGATGCCGGATGACTGGAGGGACAGCATCATAGTCCCCATCTTCAAACAGAAAGGGGACGCGTCCGAGTGCTCCAACTACCGAGGGATCAAACTGATCTCGCACACGATGAAGATCTACGAACGTCTGGTCGACTCGAGGCTGAGGGAGATGGTGACAATCTCCCAGGAGCAGTGGGGCTTCATGCCTGAGAGGTCCACCACAGACGCCATCTTCATCGCTCGCCAGGTAATGGAGAAATATCGGGAGAAACGAAAGCCCTGCTACATGGCCTTTCTGGACTTGGAGAAAGCCTACGACAGGCTACCCCGGGCCGTGATCTGGAAATCGCTCCGAGGTAGAGGTGTCCCGGAACGTCTGATCACAGTCGTAAAGGACATGTACGAAGGCTCGAAAGCGGCGGTACGAACCCCACACGGAATGACAAAGAAGATGGACATCACAGTGGGTGTACATCAAGGGTCGGCTCTGAGTCCGTTCCTCTTCGTGCTGACGCTTGACTGCATAGTGAAACTCCTGGAGGAAGGCCCTCTCAGGACCATCCTCTACGCGGACGATATCGCTCTAGTAGCCGACAGCCGGGAGGAGCTGGAGGAGAAGGTGAGGCTGTGGCAAGTAGCCCTCGCGGATAACGGCCTGCGGCTGAACGTGAAGAAGACCAAGTTTATCAGCTCTGAGCAGTGCACTAGACCGATCCTAGACTGCCAAGGGGAGGCGATCGAGAAGGTGGAAGAATTCCGCTACCTCGGAAGTGACCTATCCGAGGAAGGAAGTGTGGACCAGGCGGTCAGGGGACGGATAAACGCAGCCTGGCTCAAATGGAGGGAGTCCACAGGAATCCTCTGCGACCGTAGGTGCTCCAGGACACTCAAAGGAAAGCTCTATAGAACAGTGGTGAGGCCTGCCCTCCTCTACGGCAGTGAGTGCTGGGCCCTAGGTAAAGCGCAGGAGCGGCAATTGCACGCGGCGGAAATGAGGATGCTCAGGTGGGCTTGTGGATGGACCCGTCGGGACAGGGTGCGAAACGAGGATGTTAGGGCAGTGATGAAGACAGCTCCGATCCAGCTGAAGATGAGGGAGCAGCGCCTGAGGTGGTATGGACACGTCCTCAGAAGACCAGAGGATCACCCCATAAGGTTGGCCCTAGATTTCGAGGCACCCGGAAAGCGTCCGAGAGGAGCCCCAAGGAAAAGGTGGAAGGATGTCATCAAGAAAGATCTCGCTGAAGTCGGCGCCATGCCAGACGACGCCTTTGATAGGATGAGGTGGCGACGGATCATAAGAACAGCGGACCCTGCGACTGCGCGGGACTAAACGCTCGGGAGAAGAAGAAGAAGAAGAAGGAAGCACTCTCTATCGCTGATTTTAGCTGCGAATATCAATGTACTAAGCGAATGAGTTAGTCTAAAAATATGTTGGCTAACCATACATAATGTAGAGACTCCAAGTGTCAAATGTCGAGAAGCCAGGTGATCAGATGGCAGGATTTCAGCCGAATAAAGTGACGACTTCTTTCAGAAGTGCGACAGAGCTTCTAAAGCGTTTCATGTCCAGTCTTCGCAGAATGAAGGATGGAAAGCCCAGTATTGTAATTATGCAATTATTCGCTAAAAATCTTCAACCAGTTCGGACGTCAATATTTGGACGCACCAGATCCAGCGCTGATGTAGAGGCGTTCTTCGATTATAATTGCGCTGACCTGACATGCCCTACAGACGCAGTGCACTCGGCTAAATGGCCAACGAATCGCTCACTTCTCTTTCTCGTAATTACGGACCGGTTAATTTTAAGCAGCTCACCATTATCGATCCAGGTTGCCAAATCCTGACTAGTTTTTAGGTTTCCCGAATTGCGTAGATTGCACTGATTCCGTAATTCTTAAAATTCTTTCTCCAATCAGCAGGATTTACAAAAATATATGTTTATATGTTCCATTTTTACGTCGAGTTGGTGGCGATGTCCGTTCCTCCTCGTGGTGCCACTGGAAACTGCTCGCCTCTGCGAGCTAAGCCAAGCACGGACATTCGAATGCAGGCGACAGGCCCTGGTGACAGGCCGGCCTACGAACAACCCATTGTCACATCGTATGGGTGTATGTCAGTTCATGTTTTTCGAGATAATGCTACGGCGTCCGCGGGAGCCGACGCGCACTCGCAAAGCCCGGCGAGTGTGAGAAGTATGCGAGGGTCCCTGGTGCGAGGACGGCATCGGGGGGCAACTGAGCTAGTCCGAAAGTCCCGTAACGTAAGCAGGACCCGCGTTGCAACGCTGAATGTGGGTACGTTGACGGGCCGCTCGTGCGAGTTGGTAGAAGCACTGGAGCGTAGAAGAGTTGATTTCTGTGCGGTGCAGGAGACGAGGTGGTCCTGCCGCAAGGCAAGAGATATAGGACGTGGCTTCAAGGCCGTTCTATGTGGAAGTCCCAGTACCACCAGTGGTGTTGGTATAATCGTCTCCGAGCGTTTCCGAGACTCGATTGTAAGCGTCGAGCGCTTTGACGATCGATTGATGAAGATCGTTGTCGCCGCTAAGGAGCGACTCTTCCACTTCTTCTCTGCGTATGCTCCGCAGACTGGCTGTTCCGATCAAGCCAAGGATGAGTTTTGGAGCCTGCTTGATGAGAAGACAGCAGAGGTACCGTCGAAGGACGTCATCATCGTCGCTGGTGACCTCAATGGGCACGTAGGCGCTACGAAAGACGGGTACAGCTGTCATGGTGGATTCGGCTATGGGTTGCGTAACACAGATGGTGAGCGTATCCTTGAATATGCGGATTCGCATAACCTCACCATAATGAACACCGTGTTTCGCAAACGCAACTCCCACCTTATCTCGTTCTATAGTGGGAACACCAAGACGCAGATAGACTTCGTCCTTGTGAGAGATCGTGACCGAAATCTCGTCACAGACGCGAAGATCGTGCCGTATGAAACGGTCGCCCCACAGCATCGTCCGCTGATCTGTACTTTGAAGATCGCTCCTCCGAGGCTGCAGCAGGTTGAGCGATGCGGTGCTGCGAGAATCAAGTGGTGGCGAATGAAAGAGAAAGAAGCAGCTGTGATTTCTCGCGTACGGTTACCGACAGTCACGACTGTCGACGAAACTTGGAAGAAAGCGACCGACGCGATACTTCAAGCTGCGAGGTCAGAACTTGGCACTACGAAGCCTGGACGACGAAAGGTCGACATGCAGGCATGGTTGTGGACGAACGATGTGAAAGAAAAGGTTCGAGAGAAGAAAGCGCTTTATCATGTGTTTCTCGGCGACAAGACCGCCAATAATTGGCAAAAGTACCACGAAGCGAAAAAAGCTGCCAAGAAGGCTGTGGCCATAGCAAAAGCCACTCATTACAATGAAGTCTACGAAAAGCTTGAGTCGCGCGATGGCGAGCGGTATCTGTACCGACTTGCGAAAAACCGTCATCGCCAATCCGAGGATATAGAGAAGTTCTTTGGCATCAATGATGAGAACGGCCATCTTCTGACAGAGCGCAAAAAGGCCTTGAAGCGATGGTGCGATTATTTCGAGGGAATTTCGACTGAAGAGTTCCCTCATCCGGCCGTCCCTTCTGTGGCTCCTATCCACGGTCCCGTTCACAAAATCACTGTGGAGGAAACTGACGCGGCTCTGAGGATGATGAGACCGGGCAAGGCGACTGGTCCAGATGACTTGCCAGCTGACTTATGGAAGTCGAAGTTCTGGTACTCTGCTGAGTGGTTGGCCAAGTTTTTCAACCAGGTTGTAGCGGAGAAGAAGGTGCCTGATGTTTGGCAGGAAAGTACGACGATCCCGATTTGGAAGAAGAGGGGCAGCCCTGCAAACTGCTCAAATTACCGTCCGATTCGTTTGCTTTCGCACAGCATGAAGATCTTCGAGCGAATCCTCGATAGCCGAATTCGCGATATCGTCAAGCTTTCCAGCAATCAGTGCGGCTTCGTGGCTGGTTGTGGCACTATCGATGCCATACATGCCGCCCGTCTTCTGGTAGAGAAGCATCGCGAGAAACAGAGGCCGGTGCATCTTGCCTTTCTCGACTTGGAGAAGGCCTTCGATCGCGTACCGCGTGAGGTTATATGGTACGCCCTACGGCAGCACGGTGTTGCCGAAGAACTTGTAGAGTGGGTGCGAATGCTATACTCTTGTCCAAAGAGTCGTGTGCAAGCGGCAGCAGGAATCTCGACGGAGTTTCCCATCTCTGTTGGGGTGCACCAAGGATCTGCGCTTTCCCCACTCCTCTTTGTTGTCGTAATGGATGCCATTACGCGAGATCTTCAGAAGCCCGTCCCTTGGACGTTGCTATATGCTGATGACGTGATGCTCGCCTGCGAAGACAAAGGTGAGCTCGAGCGAGAGGTGCAAGCTTGGTGCGACCGCCTGGCCATGTTCGGACTCAAATTGAACGTCAAGAAGACCGAGTATTTCACGACTGACGTAAATGAGTCCGGCTCCATTAAGATTAACGGTACTGAGCTTGCACGCACTTCGGTGTTTAAATACCTGGGATCAGCAATAGCCTCTGATGGCAGTCTGATGGTTGAAGTGAACTCACGCGTGAGTGCAGCTTGGTCGAAGTGGCGCTCGTTGACTGGAGTACTCTGCGACAAGAAGATGCCAGAACGCTTAAAGTCGAAGATCTACAAAACCGTCGTCCGGCCGGTAGCGATGTACGGAGCTGAGTGTTGGCCTGCGACAAAGGAAACGGAAAGTCGCCTCAGCGTAATGGAAACGAAGATGCTGCGCTGGATGGCTGGAGTCACGCGCCTGGACCGCATCCGAAACGAGGCTATTCGGCAGAAGTTCGGTGTCGCGCCGATAGCGGACAAGATGCGTGAAGCTCGCTTACGATGGTACGGCCACGTTCTGCGTGGAAAGGAAGACAGCGTCCGTAAGATAGGCCTTAACTTCGTAGTGTCTGGAAAACGGCCTAGAGGACGCCCGAAGCAGCGCTGGGCTGATACGTTACACAAGGACTTTAAAGTAGCTGGTGTCCACCCTGATCTAGCACGGGATCGGGAAAGATGGCGACATGGCACCAGAAAAGCGGACCCCGTCATGATGCGGGACAAACGCTGAAGAAGAAGAAGAAGAAGAAGAAGATTTTTACGTCGAGTTAGACAGCTTTGAAATCAAATCGGACACTTTTCTAATCAAATTGGACACCTTTCGATGCAAATTGGACACTCTTCTTAATGTAAGCTAGAGTCAGAATTCTAAAGCAAATTGAATGTCTTCCAAATTAAAACGTGCTTTTAACAAATTAGCTTACAAACTCTCCAAAAAGGGTAGAATAAAAAGTTGCTATAACTTTTTTGAACTTCTTTTAGCTCAGCTTTTAGACGACTTTTTTTTCTTTTAGACGCCTTGTACAAGTGCATGGCACAATTCATTTTGGCATTAAAAATTACTGCTTTGTTGCTCTTTAAAACAAGCTATAAATAACTATTTTTCACAAAAAAGGCAATTTTTTAAAACTTCAAGAAAAGTATTCACTTTTTGGGTAAGTGATTTAAAACTTCAAAGAGATTTTACTATCATTTTCCTTAAACAGTTTTTCAAAATGTTCAGTTTAGTGTAGAAAAGCGCATTTCGATTTGGACGCCTTGGTTTTAAGAGCCTTAAGCTAGCATAGAAGAGTGTCGAATTTAATGTGAAAAGATTCCAATTCGAATTGAAAGGGGCGCATTTTAAAATCGGCTTAGAAATAGTATATCAAGGTCAGATTTTATGCTAATTAGCATTAGCACTCTTATAATTAACTAACTAACTCGCTGTTTCACCACAAACACTTTTTTAGATAGAAAGATGAAATAGAGTCGATTGGGCTTGACAACAGCTGCTGAAATTTATTTTTTGTGAAGCTTACACATTGACCAACAAATTCATGCTATGATCTACGCAATTCGGGAAACCTAAAAACTCGTCAGGATTTGGCAACCTGGATCGATAATGGTGAGCTGCTTAAAATTAACCGGTCCGTAATTACGAGAAAGAGAAGTGAGCGATTCGTTGGCCATTTAGCCGAGTGCACTGCGTCTGTAGGGCATGTCAGGTCAGCGCAATTATAATCGAAGAACGCCTCTACATCAGCGCTGGATCTGGTGCGTCCAAATATTGACGTCCGAACTGGTTGAAGATTTTTAGCGAATAATTGCATAATTACAATACTGGGCTTTCCATCCTTCATTCTGCAAAGACTGGACATGAAACGCTTTAGAAGCTCTTTCGCACTTCTGAAAGAAGTCGTCACTTTATTCGGCTGAAATCCTGCCATCTGATCACCTGGCTTCTTGACATTTGACACTTGGAGTCTCTACATTATGTATGGTTAGCCAACATATTTTTAGACTAACTCATTCGCTTAGTACATTGATATTCGCAGCTAAAATCGGCGATAGAGAGTGCTTTCTACCAAGACTCACTTGCAGTTTTGACAAACTGCAACCCGTTCGCAAATGCCCAAAATGAACTCAAAACCTAAATTTCTATGTCATTTTCATTCCTTAAAGATAAGTGGATAACAAGCTACAACAACAGGTCCTAAACTGAGAATTCTTCTGTTGGAATAAACGAAATCGCTTGAAGCAGCAGCACTCTCAGTGCATATTTTCCGACGCTGTTTGGTACCAAATAAATCGCCGCAGCCAGGGCAAGATCATAAGCGGCAGGAAAATAAAATTTAATTAGGTTTAAGAAATTTAAAATTTAACTGGGCAGGAGTAACTATGCCTGGGGTCATAATTAGGCGAGACTCGGCGACGGTGTTAGGTCGGGTCACAGTAATTAGGACCCTCCTTAATTGCGGCACTGGTTTTCAGGCTTCCATCCACTTTCTAATGGCGGTCGCATGCCCAGTGGTAGGTAGAATTATGGCAGGATCGCTTGTAAATTTTGGCGAGAAAGGCTTTACTTTGAAGAAAGTTATCATGATGCGACGCAAAAAACGCGCTTTTGCGTCGCAAACGTCGTTTGGTTGAATGTTTAGCGGCGGTACTGTAGATCTTCGACTCGCCGCTCACTGGCGGGATTTTTCGACCACTCACGTGGGTGAGCGCCGAGTTGGCACCAATGAGTAGACCGCCATCGGACGCGACTGCAGATCTTTGGTGCTTGTACCAGGAAGTATAATACGGAGCACAGTGCCGCTTACCTTAGCGGATCCGGACTTAAATAGTCGATCCTCTTGACGTTAAACTTAAGTCCAAACCTTTCCAAGCGATCACACCAGGCTTGCACCTGTCGTTGGAGTTCAATCTTATCATTACAAGCAAGCATCACATCACGAACATAAAGCAACGTCCAAGCGACAGGATTCTGAAGATAATGTGATATGGCAACCACTACAATGATAACAGCAGTGGGGGAGCGCAGATTCTTGATGTAGTCCTACAAAGATGGAAAACTCTATCGCGGTACCCGCTGGCGCTTACACTCGGTTATTCGACTCTTCGGACAAGGTTAGAGTATCCACACCCACTCAATAAGCTTTTCGGAAGCGTTATGCTGTCTTAAGGCACACCATATTACTTCACGCGGAAAACGATCGAAGGCCTTTTCCATGTCGAGGAAGGCAAGATGCACTGGCTTCTTTTTCTCGCGGTGCTATTTTATTAGTATACGAACGGCGTGCTTAGCATCGTTATTGCCACACCCAGGTACGAAGTTACATGGTTGGTAGAAAGCTGAACGACATTCAGAACGCCTTCGTTGACAAATCGCTAAAAGACCTGTATACATACGAAAACAAGCGAATTGGACGGTAGTTCGTGCAGTCTGCTGGACTGCCGTTCTTCTTCCAAATCGAAATCGTCGTACTTGTGCCAACTATCAGTTTATTCTCCGCAATAACCTGGTTGAAAAACTTCGTTAGTCACTCAGCAAGATTCTAGCACCTCAACTTCATTGGGTCGGCCGCTTTGTCGTCGGGAGCTGTTGCATTGAATGGCTTCATCTTCTTCAAAGCCGCTTCTTTCCCTCCGCGGTGATTTTCTGACCAGGACCGTGCGTACTAGGGAAGCAAAGGATAGGAGGATGGGCAAACCACTGACGAAAATCTCTCAAAGTAGTTGTCATACTACTTTAAAAGCCCTATTGCGGTTCGTCAACAGATGACCGTTCTCATCGTTTTCGATATCTTTGGTTTGACGACAGCGTGCTTTGGCACGTCAGTAAAGATGTCGTCCACCATCGTGCGCTCATCTCGAGTTTCTCGTTGAGGTCATAATAATGAGCGGCATTTTGTAACGGCTACGCCCTTCTTAGCCGGCCTTTTCGCCTCCTGGTACATCCGCCAATTTCTTTCCTTCTATCAGACCTTTTCTCTAACGCCGTTAGTCCACAGCCATGCTGCTTCTCGATCTTGCGACGCCCGGGCTTTATCATGCCTAATTCCGAACATGCAGCTTATAATATCGTATCGGTGGCACCTTTCTATTTTCATCTATTGTTGTCACCGTTGGTAGTTGATAACGAAAACAAGAGCTGCTTGCGTTTTCCTTCAACCGCCATCACTTGATTCTCGGTGGACCTCAACAGACGATCTGCTTCGGCCACGGAGCAGTGAACTTAAGAGTGCAGATCAGCAGGCAGTGCTGTGTGGCGACAGTTTCGAAGTCGATCTGTGTCATGGTATTCCCACTAAGGAACAACACAAGATGGGAGTCAAGCTTTCGAAATACCCCTGCTTGCAATGATGAGGTAATGCTAGCCCGCACACTCAGAGATTCCCTCACTATCAGCATTACGTGCTCCATGTTCAAAACCGCCGTGACAGCTGTAACCATTTTTTACAATCCCAACGTGGCCGTTGAAGTTACCTGTGGCAGCAACAGCTTCTTCTGATGGCACCTCTGCTGTCTTCTTATCAAGTAAGGTGCAAAACGCAACCTTGGCTCTCTCAGAGGAGCCAAGTGCGGAGCGTACATGGAGAAGAAATTATTCATACTCTGTTCAGCAGCGACAACGACCAAGCGGTCAATAAAACGTTCCACGTTTGCAATCTCTCGGAAACGTCCGTAGACGCTAATGCCAACACCACTGGTGACCCTAGGACGTTCCTTGACTTGCTACAGGACCACCTCGTCCATTGTGCTGCACAGAAGACAATCCTTCTTCGCTCTAGTACCTCTGCTATAGCGCAGGAGCGGTCCGACAATACACATATTGATCATAGTGAGCCACGGGGATTTCGCTTTTGTTAAGGGACTTTCGGACTACATAGTTCAGTGCCCCCATCCCCCGATGCCCCGATGCCGTTCTCGCATCAGCGACCCTCACATACTTTTCACACTCACCGGGCTTTGTGAGTGTTATGGATCCGAATGAATCATTTTCGGATATCCTGATTCTAGTCATCCAATTATCCGGCCACCGCGGAATTGCCCTTATTCGAGCCATCCAAAAATCCGGTGCCCATAAAATCGCCCTTATCCCAATTATCCAGAAATCCGGGGTCCCCGAAATTGCCATTATCCGAATCATCCAATTGTTCCGACTCTCGGTGATTCGGATAAAATCGGATAAAATCGGGTAACCCGTTCAGTTTGCTCGCTCCATTTTGAAATCGCGCACCTTGGATAAAATCACATGCAAAACGAATTTCGCGGGCAAACCCGCTGCTTAGTCATACGGTTTCGGGCCCACTGTGAAATAGTGTGCAAATAATGACGTTGAATATAACTAGCATGCTGCTGAGCGTTACGTCAATTTTAGCATATTTTTCTTCAAATATCATGTTGCGCTGCCGGGGGACAGGAAGGACGGGGATTGAGGACGAGAAGGGATTAAGCATGTACCCTGATAGGCGCTTTGCTATTTCACATTGTATCGCAGATTGCGTCGGGATGGCGATGTCCATTCCTCCACGTGGTGCCACTGAAAACTGCTCGCTTTGCGGGCTAAGCACGGACAGTCAGGTGCAGGCGACAGGCCTTTGTGACAGGCCGGCCTTCGAAGACCCATGTCACATCGCACGATCGATGACGTCATGTAAGTATCGAGATAATGCTACGGCTTTCGCGGGAGCCGACGCACACTCGCAGAGCCCAGCGATGTGAGAAGTATGCGATGGTCTCTGATGCGAAGACGGCATCGGAGGGCAACTGAGCTAGTCCTAAAGTCCCGTAACATAAGTAGGACCCGCGTGGCTACGCTGAATGTGGGTACGTTGATGGGCCGCTCGTGCGTGTTAGCAGAAGCACCGGAGCCAAGAAGAGTTGATTTCTGTGCGGTGCAGGAGACGAGGTGTTCCTGCAGCAAGTCAAGGGACATAGGACATGGCTCAAGGCCGTTCTGTGTGGAAGTTCCAGGACCACCAGTGGTGTCGGTATAATCGTCTCCGAACGATTTCGTGACTCGATTGGAAGCGTCGAGCGCTTTGACGATCGGTTGATGAAGATCATGGAGCGATTCTATCACTTCTTCCCTGCGTATGCTCCGCGGGCCGGCTGCTCAGAGCAAACCAAAGATGAGTTTTGGAGCCTGCTTTATGAGAAGACAGCAGAGGTACCGTCGAAGGATGTCATCGTAGTCGCTGGTGACCTTAATGGGCACGTAGGTGCTACGAAAGACGGGTACAGCTGTCATGGTGGTTTCGGATACGAATCACGAAACGTCGATGGTGAGCGAATTCTTGATTACGCGGAATCGCATAGCCTCACCATTGTGAACACCGTCTTCCGAAAACGCGACACCCACCTCATTTCGTGTTACAGTGGGAATTCCAAAACTCAGATTGACTTCGTACTTGTGAAGGATCGCGACAGAGCGACCGATGCTTTGTCACAGATGCGAAGATTGTGCCATAGCATCGATCGCTGGTCTGCATTTTAAAGATCACACCTCCGAGGATGAAGCAGACTGAGCGTTGCGGTGCAGCTAGAATCAAGTCGTGGCGAATGAAAGAGAAAGAAGCAGCTATAATTTCTCGCGTTCGTTTACCGACAGTCACGACTGTCGATGAAACCTGGAAGAAAGCTACCGACGCGAGACGTCAAGCTGCAAGTTCGGTGCCCGGCACTACGAAGTCTGGAGGGCGCAAAGTCGACAAACAGATATGGCTGTGGACGGTCGATGTGAAAGCGAAGGTTCGAGAGAAGAGTCGCTGTATCAGGTGTTTCTCGACGACAAAACAGCCGAAAACTGGCAGAAGTATCAGAACGCGATGAAGGCTGCAAGGAAAGCCGTGGCCTGTTGCGAAAGCCACTCATTATAGTGATGTCAACGAAAAGCTCGAGTCGCGTGATGGTGAGAGGTATTTGTAACGACTTGCTAAGACCCGCCATCGCCAAGCCGAGGATATTGAAAAGTTCTTTGGCATCAATGATGAGGCGGCCATCTTCTGACAGACCGCAAAAACGAGCTGAAGCGATGGCGTGATTACTTTGAGGAAATTTCCACTATGGAATTTCCTCACCCGGCCATCCCTTCTGTGGGTCCTGTTCACGGTCCCGTTCACAAGATCACCGTGGAGGAAACAGAAGCGGCTCTGAAGAAGATGAAGCCCGGTAAGGCGACAGGGCCAGATGATCTAGCAGCCGATGTTTGGAAGTCGAAGCTCTGGTATCCTGCTGAGTGGTTGGCTGAGTTCTTCAACTAGGTAGTAAAGGAGAAGAAAGTACCGGAGTGCTGGCGCCAAAGTACGACGATCTGGAAGAAGAAGGGCAGTCCTGTAGACTGTTCCAATTACCGTCCGATTCGCTTGCTTTCGCACAGCATGAAGATCTTCGAGCGAATCTTCGATAGAAGAATCCGTGAAATCGTCAAGCTCTCCGACAACCAGTGTGGCTTTGTGTCTGGTTGTGGGACTATTGATGCCATACACGCCGCCCGCCTCCTGATGGAGAAGCATCGCAAGAAACAGAGGCCGGTGCATATCGCCTTTCTCGACCTGAAGAAGGTCTTTGATCGCGTACCGCGTGAGCTTATATGGTACGCCTTGCGACAACACAACGTACCTGACGGACTCATAGAGTGGGTGCGGATGCTCTACTCTCGCCCAAAGGGTAGAGTGGAAGCTGCAGCTGGAACCTCAATGAAGTTTCCCATCTCTGTTGGGGTGCACCAAAGTTCTGCGCTTTCCCCACTCCTCTTTGTTGTCGTCATGGATGCCATTACGCGAGATCTTCAGAAGCCAGTCCCTTGGACGTTGCTATATGCTGACGATGCAATGCTCGCTTGCGAAGATAAATGTGAACTCGAGCGACAGGTGCAAGTTTGGTGCGACCGCTTGACTATGTTCGGACTCAAATTGAACCTCAAGAATACCGAGTGCCTAACGACTGACGTAAGTGAGACCGGGTCCATTAAGATTAACGGGACTGAGCTTGCACGCACATCGGTTTTCAAGTACCTGGGATCAACAATAGCGTCTGACGGCAATCTGATGGCGGAGGTGAACTCAGGCGTGAGCGCAGCTTGGTCCAAGTGGCGCTCGTTGACTGGCGTGTTTTGCGATAGGAAGATACCAGAGCGCTTGAAGTCGAAAATATATAGAGCCGTCGTCCGGCCAGTAGCAATGTACGACGCTGAGTGTTGGCCAGTGACCAAGGAAGTTAAAACGCGCCTCAGCGTCATGGAGACGAAGATGCTGCGCTGGACGGCTGGGCTCCAGGAACTAACTCCAACGCGTCGTCGCGCGCTGGCCACGTGCGACGTCGCGGCGCTGAAATGCAGACGTGCGTTCGGTGACTCATGGTTAGCCGCGGAGCACGAATTGTTCTCAGTGTTTAAGTTCCCAGACTGTCCCTCGGCCGATGATGCTGTCTTGTATCCTTTCGTGCTGAGATTATTCGTTCCATTCTAGTTGATAGCCGTCCGTACTCCCGGTATTAGACTGTGTTCATTCTAACATAATTTAATAACAAACATTATTTGGAAGAAGTCGTAGTTCATGAAATCGCGGTGGAATCGATCAACCAGAACACTCCACCAGGAGTTTATCCACAGATTCAGGCCAAACAACCAAACGAATAGAAGCATTGCAGACAGATAAGTCTTGTATCCAACGCATACTACCATAATTAGGCCGAATCCAACGACGATCTCAATTACCTGCAAAAACTCATCTCGAAATGGAAAAGAGAAGTAAACGTGAAAATTATAAAACTCGTGCAGCAAGCAGAGCATAATATTTCGGTTTGCTAGAATCTCTCATGCTTGGCACATCAGCGAATAACGATGCTTTTTCCTCTTGAGTTTCAACAGCAACAGGACTAGTCCACCGCTGACAGCAACATTTCTAGCTACTTAAGATCCCACAGAATGTGGCATGCAGTAGGATAATTGATCCGAGAATAGCTCAGGCGATAGTGGCCTTTTTTCCGTAACATAACCATAATCACGGGTAAAAATTGACCGAAGAAGTTGTAGATGGCAAATACTGACGCTAAAAACCATCTACATGACCAGAATTCCTGCATAAACTGTCGCTGATCGTCCCATTGAAACAACGTTTATATAACATCTTCAGGAAACGTTGAAGTGTGTCAAAGGCTTCCGACAGGCATGTCCTGTCGGAAGCGTTTCTAGCCGTCGGAAGCATCGAACCGCTACAACTCGTCCAATTTCGTCGCGCACCGTGCGCGACGTCAGTGGGATTCGCGCGGCGTTGGAATTATGTCTGCCCCGGGACGGCTGGACTCACCCGCATGGACCGCATCCGAAACGATGCCATTCGGCAGAAGTTCGATGTCGCGCTGATAGCTGACAAGACGCGCGAAATTCGCCTGCGATGGTACGGCGTTCTGCGTGGAAAATAAGACAGCGTCCGCAAGATAGGCCTTACACCTATACTACACCATCGCTCACCCTGAGCGAAGCCTAATGATAAGCCCCATATCGATCACGCGGAGCGATGAATCGGTATGGGAGCTTATCATTAGGCATCGCTCGGGGGGAGCGATGGCATAACGTAGGCCTTAAGTTGCAAGTGTCTGGAAAGCGACCTAGAGGGCGCCCGAAGCAGCGCTGGGCTGACACGTTACATATGGACTTGAAATTAGCTGGTGTCCACCCTGATCTAGCGCTGGATCGGAAAAGGTGGCGTCATGATACCAGAAAAGTGGACCCCGCTAGGAAGCGGGACAGACGCTGATAAAGAAGAAGAATCTCAAGTTGCGTCGGGGGGGGGGGGGGGGAGTGTCACTATGTAGAGCAGCCCCATTCCGCACATTGTGCTGCACAAAATTAAAAATGTTAATCTTCAACACTTGTGTGCCTACCATTTGGTGAACGGTGTCAGACAATTTCTGATGTAATTCGACATTCATCATCATTTTGAATAGCGTTTGTCCCGCTTGGTGGCGGGGTCCGCTCTTCTGGTCTGGTGACTTCTCCCGATCAAACGCTTGGTCGGGATAGACACCAGCTAACTTCAAGTCCATATGCAACGTATCTAGCCAACTTTGTTTCGGGCGTCCTCTGGGCCGTTTTCCAAGGACTTCAAGATTTAGGCCAATCTTACATACGGTGTCGTCGTTAGCGCAAAGGACGTGGCCATACCATGGTAGACGTGCTTCGCATAACTTGTCAGCTATCGAGGCGACACCGAACCTTTGTCGCATGGTTTCACTGCCAGCGCGGTCCAGTCGCGTTACTCCAGCCGTCCAGCTTAGCATTTTCGTTTCCATTATACTGAGGCGGCTTTCAATTTCCTTCCTCACGGGCCAGCACTCAGCACCGTACGTCGCTGCTGGGCGGACGACTGCTCTATACACCTTTGACTTGAGGACCTCAGGTATTGTCTTGTCGCAAAGCACCCCAGTCAACGAACGCCATTTAAACCAGGATGTAATTCGACATTGATGTGCCTTATTATAAATGAAGAAAACTACTGAGTTCAAGGTGACCCTCCCCCCCCCCCCCCCACCCAATTTGCGCCATTTGATAACAAATATGAACAGAAAAACAATGCTAGTAATTTGATTCGTTCCATATTGGAAAGAAACTTTAAACACATAATCAAGCCTTTATTTTACAAATCGATTTACCAAACAAACAATAGCGTAGACAATAAAACGTTTCGGGAAATTATAAAACTTCAAAACACCTGGGTTTTTGCCCCTTAGACAAGACTTCTAATAATTATGGTATTGTATGCAAAAAGTTTTATCTTCAATGCGTTATGAAAGAAATAGGCTTTAGTGTGGTTAATAAAACTATTATGTCTTCATCTACAAATAACACGCACCAAATAACACGCACACCTCTAACACTACCGCAGAAATTATTCAAAAACACATTAAATTCAATACTGTTAATGAACTACAATTGTTGCCGTGAAGTAATATTCCAATAGTTTATGGTATACCTAAACTACACAAAACACCAGTTAAATTCAGATTCATAACTGGTGGCAGCCTTTAGCCACTCTCCGTCTTTCTAGCT
The DNA here is from genome assembly GCA_947396885.1 of Heligmosomoides polygyrus polygyrus. NCBI lineage: Eukaryota > Metazoa > Nematoda > Chromadorea > Rhabditida > Heligmosomidae > Heligmosomoides > Heligmosomoides polygyrus. Next base: position 6,906,194 of record OX377201.1, on the reverse strand, counting down.
AATATTCTAAAGTTTATTAGGAATCATTTTAATAACTACGTCGACACCATTAGAAAGAAATAGAGCATTTATAGGATATTGGTCTATTCAAAACAATAATTCAAGCGAACGGCTACAAAATATACGAGGGCACAATCTAAAAGTTTTCTCAGCGGATTTCACCTATATGTTTACTAATTTACCCCACTGCAATATTTTTAGCAATATTAGAGAGATACTCAAACTTTGCTTTAAAAATGCTAACAAAAACCTACACTATACACGATATATTTTATTTTATAGATTACCTTCTTAGTAACAGCTACTGTAAATTCTCTGACCATTTGTTTATTCAAAAGGTGGGAGTACCGCAGGGTAGTAATGCAAGTCCTCTTATGGCTGATCTAACTCTCACATATTTCGGATATGTTTACTCTATAACTCATTCTAATCTCTAGTTGTTCATTCCGTTCCGTTACATGGACGGACGACATTTGGGTTGCCCATAACAGCAGCACTAATGATATTTATAACAAACTTATCAACGTCTTTAATAATGTCTTGAACCTAGATATTACTCATGAGAACGACCACTCGTGCAACTATTTAGATATGGAAATAAAGAGCTCAGGCAATCGATTAACCACTAAGCTTTATAATAAGACAGATTCCTTTAATTTTAGTATCAAGAGATTTCCTCATTTCGATGCCAATCTGTCATCTAATATCAAAAAAGCCACGATCTATGCAGAAATTCTAAGAATTGCACGCACCTGTAGTCTTAAAGGTGATTTTGTAACTAGGCTTTTGCATACTAAGAGGCAACTGTTTGAGTCAGGATATGACAGTAACTTTTTCAATTGCTCGTTATTTGAATGCATTCATAAAAACAAATTTATCCAATATAAATACGATCTAGGTCACTCTAAAATTCAAATAAAGGACTCGTTATGATAATGCTTTGATTAGTGTTGTTTTCAACGGTTCAATAATTTTATCACGTCTTAAAATCCTAGTACACAAACTATAAAAACATACCCTCTAACTTATTGTGCTCGTGGTGGTGGACTGGAGGGCGTTTGGTGGTTCATCACTATTTCCTCCTTCACCTTAACTAACTCTTTCCCTAACAATCATTTCCTCTTTTCTACTAATCCACTCCCTTCCCCTTAGTGGATCTTCTCGTTGAACCACGTTGCGCTCTCCGTGTCACTGCTGCGAGTCGTTCTATCTACTCTAATTTACCGCTACCCTTCTTACATCTCCCTAATGCCTTTTATTCAAGGTTTATTCTTTTCTGGTAGTATCTTTATAGCGTTAATTGTCTATAACTTCTTAAACTTGCTTCTTTACGTTCAATTGTTGCTCGCCAAGTCCAACTTGAACAGGAGGAGCTCAGGTTAGTTTATTGCAGCAACTCCTTCCTTCCCCTCCTTCCCCTCCCCTACTGATGAGCACAGGGGGAAGGATACTCTATCTGTTTGGTTTTCGTCTAAGGGCCCGTGCGAAACGAAAACCAAACTAATTCTTCGTTTTCATACTTTCATAATTAAATTATTACAATTATATGGCTTTACTCACTTATCATTTGTGAACCTTAAAATCCTGCTGCGTATTTTTGCATGAATTCGTTCTTCACTTCCGTAAGTTTATCATAGGCATTCTCACGTTGGGCAACATGTTCGGCACGTCTACTGAGTCGCCAGGCAGTTGCACAACTATGACTCCTCCCCCTCCCACCGCCTCACTTTCCCTCATCACACTTCTCCAGGGCTCCTATACAAACAAACACACAGGCAGGCAGACAAACCTCGGTCCTCGCTTAGGATAGCATCTACAATGTAAACTGTTTGCACCCCAGCCTACAAATTTGAACGAAGAAACAATGACGGGGGTTGTAGTTGTGTACGAGGGGTCGTAGTTGTGCAAGGTGCCTGGCGACTCAGTAGACGTTTGACTACGTGTTCTGCACGTCTACTGAGCCGCCAGGCTCGTTGCACAACTACAACCCCAACCCTCCGTGCCCAGGCTTTCCCCAACGCAGTCTTTCAGCGCCGCATCTCCACGCGCGTTTGACGATGTGTTCAGCACGTCTACTGAATCGATATGCACGTCGGGCAACGTGTTCGGAACGTCTACTGAGCCGCCAGGCACGTTGCACAACTACACCGCCCCCCCCCCCTCCGTTCCAAACTTTCCCCAACACACTCTTCCAGCGGCGCATCTCCACGCGCATTTGGCGAGGTGTTCGGCACTGAATCGCCTGCACGTTGCACAATTGTAACCCCACCCCATCCCCACACTTTCTCCCAACACACTCCTCCAGCACATCTGTGCAAACAAATACACTCACTCACACACAGACAAACGATCGTTTGCGCTTATATATAGTAGGATAAATATACATGTCCTATTATATATAAAAGAGTAAGCAGTTGTGTCTGTCCTTCCGTCCGTCCTTCCCTCTGTCCGTCCATCTGTCCGTCCGTCTGTCCATCTGGCCTTTCGTAAACGTCGAGTAGTGGCCATCCGGGTTAAGGCGAGGTGTCACCTACGTCGTGTTGAGAGGGGTCAGAAGACGTGACGCCGATGTCACGCAAAGGGCGTCCGAGTTCCGAGCATGTGTCATCGACGTTGTGAAAGCGAGCGTCCGAGTTCAGAAAGGGTGTCATCGAAGTCGTTCTTCAACTGGCGTCTGGGTTCAGAAGACATGTCACCGATGTCGCGCAAAGCACGTTCGGGTTAAGAACACATGTCACCGACGTCGTTCATCAGGTGCCTGGATTCAGAAGAGGTGTCATCAATGTCGCGAAAGGCCTTCCAGATTCAGACGACGTGTCACCAATGTCGCGAAAGGCCTTCCAGATTCAGACAACGTGTCACCGATGTCGCGTCAGGGGTTCCGGATTCAGGCGACGTGTCACCGATGTCGCGCAAAGCACATTCGGATTAAGAACACATGTCACCGACGTCAGTCATCAGGTGCCTGGATTTAGAAGAGGTGCCACCAATGTCGCGAAAGGCCTTCCAGATTCAGACGACGTGTCACCAATGTCGCGAAAGGCCTTCCAGATTCAGACAACGTGACACCAATGCCGCAAAAGGCCTTCCAGATTCAGACAACGTGACACCAATGCCGCAAAAGGCCTTCCAGATTCAGACGACGGGCCACCGATGTCAGGGGTTCCGGATTCAGGAGACGTGCCAACGATGTTGTGCAAAACACGTCCGGCTTGAGATCACATGTCACCGACGTTGTTCAACAGGCGTCCGGGTTCAGAACAGCTGTCAGCGATGTCACGCCAGGGATTCCGGATTCACATGATGTGAAGGTGGGACCACTAATGGGGGACCGGTTAAGAATGGGATCCAAAAGGGAGGGACCGGTCAAGGGTTGACTAATAAAGGAGGGACCAGTGAAAGTGGGACCAGCAATGGGGGCCAGTGAGGGAGGGGTCAGGTGAAGGGGGGACCGGTGAAGAAGGGAGGGAAGGCTCCAGTGAAGGGGGGGGGGACCGGTAGATGGTTCACCAGTGAAGAAGGAATCGGGTGAAGGGGGACCGGTAAGGAAGGGACCAGTAATGGGAACCGGTAAAGTGGGGGAGGGGTCCAGTAAAGAGGGGACCGAAAAAGGGTTGATGAATAAAAAGGGGACCAGTGAGGGCGGGACCAGTGATGGGGATCGGTGAAGGTTCAGTGAAGGGGACCTGTAAAGGAGGGGGGGGGGGAGGGGTCCAGTGAAGGGTGACCGGTGAGGAAGGGACCAGTAATGGGGACCGGTGAGGAAGGGACAAGTAATGGTGACCGGTGAATGGCGGGGAGTGGTCCTATGAAGGGGGACCGGTGAAGCGGGAGGGGGGTCCAGTAAAGGGGGACCGGTAGATGGTTCACCAGTGAAGAAGGAACCGGGTGAAGATGGGGGGGGGGGGTAAGGAAGGAACCAATAGTGGGGACCGGTGAAGTGGGGGGAGGGGTCCAGTAAAGAGGGGACCGGAAAAGGGTTGATGAATAAAAGGGGGACCAGTGAGGGCGGGACCAGTAATGGGGATCGGTGAAGGGGGGGGGGTGGTCCTGTGAAGGGAGGACCGGTGAAGGGGGAGGGGTCCAGTAAAGGGGGGACCGGTAGATGGTTCACCAGTGAAGAAGGAACCGGGTGAAGGGGGGGGGGGAGGCGGTAAGGAAGGGAACAGTAATGGGAAGCGGTGAAGTGGGAGGGGTCCAGTAAAGAGGAGACCGGAAAAGGGTTGATGAATAAAAGGGGGACCAGTGAGGGCGGGACCAGTAATGGGGATCGGTAAAGGATAGGGGGACCAGTGAAGAGTGAAGAGGGGACCAGTAAAGGGAGGTCCAGTAAAAGTGGGGAGTAGTAGTGGGGACCGACGAGGGGGGAGGAGGGACCAGTGAAGGGCAGTAATGGGGGAATCAGCGAGGGTGGGACCTGTGAAGGAGGGGGGAGGTGGTCCAGTGAAGGGGACCTGTAAAGGGTTGACCAATAAAGGGGAGAGCAGTGAAGGGGTACCAGTAATGAGGAGCGGTGAAGGTGGGTGGTCCAGTGAAGAGAGACCAATAAATGGGGTAGCAGTGATTTACCAGTCAAGAGGGGACCAGTAAGGGAGCCAATAAAGGGAGGACCATTTAAGGGGGTTCAGTAAAGGGCCCAGTAATAGAACCATTAAAGGGGGGACCAGTAAAGGAAAGTAGTGAAGGGGATCAGCGGAAGGTACCAATAAGGGGACCAGTAATTTCTCTGTGTCATCCAACGTGGCGTCAGAAGACGTGCTACAGACGTCGTGCCACGTGTGTCGGGGTGCAAAAGACGTGTCGTAGACGTCGTGACACATGCGTCCGGACTCAGCAAATGTGTTACAGACGTTATCCAATGTGTATCCGGGTCCAGAAGACGCGCCACAGATAAGACTTTGCACAGCATCCGTGAGATTTTCAGATCGCTTTTTAAAGGCTTCATGTAACAACGAGTGTGTGCGTACTTGATTCTCACTTCCGTTTTCTGCCGGCACATTGGTAAGGGAGTATTGGTGAAGTGGGTTAGGGGGGGGGGGGGGTAGGGAGAATAAGGAGAATGAGTAAAGGAATCGGAGTCATGTTAATCCCATCGGACTGCGAACTGCATCGATCTACCAATACCAATTGGTTTCATTTGTGTTTCCGCAGAATAAGCACTTCGGACTAAGGCTCTCTATCTATTTCCCGCCATGTATAGAGCGAGTACATCGCGTACGTGCGATAGAGGGTGGGTAGGCCCCATAGGAGCAGTATTGAAGATTCTGTCCTACCGTATCCCGCTATACTATTCTATATAGCCAAACCAATTTCTTTACTCTAATAAATGGGAAAAGGCCTAAAGAGGGCAAGAAGACGGGCGGGGTATTCCATTCACCGGGTTTGGGGGCGAAGCCCCCAACCAGACGTTTGGAGGCCAGTAGGCCGCTGAACGTCTGGTATATATATATATATATATATATATATATATATATATATATATGCCCTACTACGTTTCTCACATATATACTCTAATACGTTTCTCGGAAGGCTCAAACTAGATAACCCATGTTGTCCGGAGTTCTATAGTCTTATTAAGACGCATAAGTTTATTCAAGGCGATATGCTATAAACGACAACGGACACTTACAAGACGCGACCTATAATTAGTTGTGTTGGTGGGCCAACCGATAGAATCTCCTGGTTCCTTATCGGCATTGTAAACCAGTTGCTGACCAAGGTACCCTCACAGCAACTCTAACCTTGGAGAGAGTTGTGTAGTAGAGTCGTTCGATGTAACATCACTTTACACAAATGTCCAAAACGATCAAGCCCTGCGGGCACTATCCGAGTTATTGGATGTGCATATCGGGAAAATTGCCACCTTTGGACTTCAGAAACGTCACATCATGACTCTAGTGAGGAAGTGTTTGAATTGTAACATTTTTAAATGGTCAGGCTCATATTTTCACAACTTAGAGGGTTGGCCACGGGTCAACGATTAGCACCGGTTCTTGTAATCTGCTTTATGAGCAGAATTGAAAGGCCTGTGCTCCAACGCTGCCCACTATTGTACTGCAGATAGATAGATGATTGTTGTGTTATAACTTCAACGCTGTCCGAAATGGGTGTGTGTTTTAGATTATTAACCAAACAATCGCAGTACATAAGGCTTACTAGGGAGATCCCAAAGAACGGTTGCCTCGCTCATCTGAACATCCAAATCAAAGTGTCCAATGGACTGGTTAGTGTGAAATGGTACCGTAACCCGAGCTCAAAAAACATATTGATTCATGCGGGATCTGCTCATCTGCCGCCGTTAAACGAGTCGTTGTTGTAAACTTCCGAACGGCGACAGGAATGTGCCCAGGTCCTCAGGAGCGTAAAGAGTCTTTTCAACTAGCCTCGGATACTGTCATTTCAAATGGCTACGTGGCTCCTCATCGTCAAAGAAGATTTCATACTAACTGGAAAGAAAACCTCGTCTAGATACAGTACCGGACGCGTCTTTTGAACAGACGCCGAAAAAACCGCAAAAGTGCGGTTTTTTCGGCGTCTATTCAAAAGACGCGTCCGGTACTGTATGTTGCCGTTTGTGGTCCTCTTCAT